>JAEOAD010000004.1:72255000-72652500 GCA_036365145.1 Orientallactaga sibirica | reverse complement strand
ATAAAAATGATATATTGCCTCTTTGTTAGATTTATAATTCACTTAGAGGTAGCGACCATGGGAGTTGGATAAAAGTACCTCTCTCTCTGTTCTTCTCTCTCTTTCTCTCTGTCACATACACACACACACACACACACACACACACACACACACACACACACACATATTCCCTGTACGATTGTGCTTACCACATCATTAGAAAGCAGTAATAAGTTTAATGTTACCAAAATCTAGAAAGCCATTCAATACTTAAAGGATATTTCAAGGTAGCTTATTTACCTCCAAGAAGTTACTGTTTTAGGTTCCAATTGTAAGATCTCAAAAAGAAACGAAACCAAGCCAAACCAAACCAAACCAAAAACAAGGCAAAACCAGCGTGATATATTTTTGAAGCAATATTCAATAAAATACTTTTTAAAGGTCTATGGCCAGATTTATCTGAACATATAACTCTAGTTGGAGACACTAGTCAGCATTGAAAAAGGCTTCCTCAAATGTTGAGTCTATCCCATGTTTGTTCTACTTTTTTTTTAACAAATTTTATTTTCCACAGTTGGAATCAGCTGAGGATAGGGTATGAGAGTGACTCTGAATTTCCTTTGCTTTTGTCAAACTGTGTCACACCGTGAAGTTTCATTTTTTTTTTTTTAAACAGAGTTTATTTGCCTAGGCATTTCCTTTCTCTTGTAGTAGTGTAAGAGAAAGGAAACAGCAATTTAAAATGTAAGTAAAGTGGAGTGGAAGCGAGGGACTTCTTAGCTCCAATCAGAAGCAGACAACTCAATGATCAGTATGTGAGATTTTTAAGCTTTAAAGAAATATTCATAAATCCCTCCTTGGCTTCTTTCATTTTAATTTTCCTTAACCAACTGCAGTGGGAATTAGACAAGTTTGAAAGATCTAATTTTTGCCTTTCTAGGACCAGGCCTGATTGCTTCTATCATGATTAACACTGACTCAGCTGGGGAACTCTTAGAATTTTTTTAATATATGGCATATTTCGTGTTGAAAAAAAAAACCCATGACATACATCTCATTCCATAATAAATTCAATTAGTATGTTGGTTGGATTATTCAACAGATGTCTTTGAAGTAACAAATAAACCTTCCTTCTTTGATCCAAAACTATCCTCTTGGTCTTAGATCCAGGTCTCCCTTGGTCATCCATACAGTGTCCAGGACTTCAGCTCCAGTACTGTACAGTATGCAAACAAGCAGATTTCACAATCGGGTGACACTGAGACACAGGCTCATCCTGCCAGTCTCTCCTGCCTGACTGTTCTCTCATCTTGGGCCAGCTTAGGGATCTGAGAAGCTGCTGTAGTTAGAAAGAAGTCACCTGACTGTGAAGTTTCCCTCCTGTCTATTTTCAGTCACTCCAGTCCCAGTCAGCATGAGTCAGGGCTCCTCAGCACTGGCATGGTCAGCGTGGCTTCTCCATAGGGGTGTGTGTACCTTCCCTAAGAAATCATCTAAACAAGCATGCACTGCTACTGCCTGCAGGTTTCTTATAATACATACTATCTCCATTTCTGGAGTCTCAGGTGTGCCTTAAAAACCCTTTTCTTCCAAGTTTAAGAGGTCACTTTGATGATATTATTAGACCCCGATAGATGTATTTACCAATGACAACAGAGCCTGTTCCTGGACATTTTTCACTAGATCCTATAATAATCTAGGCAAGCAGGGTTGTGAGGTGTTGTTATCATGGTTTTGAAGATCAGTAAACACAGATGCAGAAATTTTAACTCTATTTCACTGAAATTAGTTAATGGAACTGAACCTGATTCCAGGACCTACATTCCTTTAGGATCTAGCATGGCCTCTGAGACACAAATCCAAGTCAGTAGGCAAAGGACAAAATAAGATTTCTGGCTACTTAGCAGAAGATAGTAGTATAAAGTATTACTGCTTCAGTAGGAACAACTATGCTGGAGAAAGAAGAAGGGAGGAGGGGAGATCTAAATTCTAACATAACTTGTAACATAAATTGTAATCTGAAGAAAAAACAAGTTGGACAGGAAAGAGACCACCAGGATTGTGAGCTAAGCATTCAGTCATGAGATGAGGCACCCTTATCATTTCAGGAAGAAATATGTTTTAACTTTCTTGAAAGGTTTATTTTTTTATAAATACTTAGTAAAGATACAAGTCTACCTTCCACCATATTCATTCTCATCTTCTAGCTTATCTGAACATTAAACTTAAATGTATTCTACAAATGAACAGACAGCTGTGTACTAGATAATTCACATAAGTACTCTTGTTGTTGACATTTTTCCTCCTAATTAATACTTCTTTCAGGATTTAAAGTTTTATGTTCATTTACATACTCCACTCTTGGGACTAGGAAGGGAGTTCAGCCTAGTATTAACAAGGCCTTTGATTCCTTTTCTGCTATTGCCCCAAATTCTACTTTCCCTATATTAATAGCATGGTGTTATAATATTGATGCTGAGATCACTTTAGAGATCAGGTTGCAATATGATAGATTCTGTACTTTCCATGAGAACCAAGGAGCTTCCTTTCAGAAACTTGAAATTGGGCCTTTATTATTCATATTCTTAGGCTATTTTCATTACTTTTTATGTTATACAAACACTACCCCTGCATCAGCACATGTAACTTCATTCTTTTCAAATATCTTGTATACTAGAGTTAAGGTAAAGAGAAAAAATAAAATGTTTAAATATTTGAATGTTTTAACCATTAAAGATTAAAATAGTATCTTCAAATCATATAGTATGTTATACAATTACAACTGAAATATAAACTCTGGATGGGAAATGATAGGAAATGCTTTCCACTTCTCATGTTAGGACCACGGAAAGACATACACCAGTTACCTCCTAGTTTTTAAATTTATTTTATTTTATATACACATACTATAACTAGTTACACTCTTTTAAAAACAATATTAGAAAGAGAGAGAAAGGGGGCTAGTGAATGGGCATGTCAGGGTCTTCGCCTCTGCAAACAAACTCCATACACACGCGCCACCTTGTACATCTGGCTTACATGGGTCCTGGGGAATTGAACCTGAGTTCTTTGGCTTTGTAGGCAAGTGTCTTAACTGCTAAACCATCTCTCCAGCTCCACTCCTTTATTCCCTCACTCCTGTTCCCATTTCCCCAGGGCCCTCCTCAGTAGGACTTAGGTTTTCTCTGTAGGGTCCTCAAGGCCTCAGTCAGTTAACTCCTGACTTTTCAAAGGACACTTTCAGAGGTGAGATTACCATTCTTACCCACTGGGGTGGGTCTTTGCTATAGATTCAACATCACAGCACACACCTTGGCCATGATATATTCATATTATGGAGCTTGGACTTTCACACAAATATTAATTTATAATTTTGTTCCCATTTCAACTGATAAAAAAGGTAACACGGGCTGAGCGTGGTGGTGCACACCTTTAATCCCAGGACTTGGGAGGCAGAGGTAGGAGTATTACTACGAGTTTCAGGCCACCCTGAGACTACATAGTTAATTCCAGGTCAGCCTGGGCCAGAGTGAGACCCTACCTTGAAAAAAAAAAAAAAAAAAAAAAAAAAAAAAAAGGTAACACGGATATATATTTTCTGAGAGAAAGAAAAATCTTGCCCATCCTTCTGAAATTTAAGTAGACAGCCCTTGAAAGATCACTGGGAAAAGTCTGTATTTTCTCAGGTTTAACTAAATAATTTATGCATACTTTCACTTTGGCATGATGAAGCAATTTTAGCCTTTAAAACCCACAACTACTCAAGAGGGAAAAGGTCTGGTTCCTGCAACTTAAATAATTTAAGCATCCAGGTGGAAATGCTTTCAGCAGTTTCCCTTTTTAAGACAAAGGAATAAGACATCAGGATCTCAGGATACCAAGAAAAAAGCATTGATAAAAGACATAAACTTGGATGTATTTAATTTAGGATGGAAATCCTACATTTTTTTGAATGATGGGGATGAAAACAAGGCATGAGATGAATGCCTGCTCGCCTGCTGATCATAATATATGGACATAGGAAATATTATGTGAGCACAGCTCTAAGCCAAACATACATGTACATAAATATAACATGTAAAAATAGAAATATCTATCAAGGTTATGGTAACCCTATAGCTCTCATCAGCCCAAGCCTTAAGCATGAGGTGATTATCAGAGATCATTGCTACATTAGGAAACATTGTGGTTTTATCTCTGACTTCTTGGCTTATATAACTGTGTAATTTTTTTTTCATGTGTGTATTCATGCATACATATATGCGTATGTGTGTATGTTTTATGCAGGTGTGTGAACAAATGTATGTACTGTGCTGAGGCCAGAGAAAGATGTCTGGTGTCCTCTATCATTCTTCTGCCTTACTTCTTTGAGACAGGATCTCTCACTGAACTTGGCGCTCCCTATTTTTTTTCCTATATACTAGATGACCAGGGAGCCCCAGCAATCTTGTCTCTGCTTCCTACCAGCACTTGGGTGTTAGGCATATGTGACCATGCTGAGCTTTTTTTTTATTATTATTATTTGTTTTTATTTATTTGAGAGAGGGAAAGAGGCCAAGTGAAAGAGAGAGAGAGAATGGGCGTGACAGGGCTTCCAGCCACTGCAAACAAACTCCAGACACATGTTCTACCTTGTGCATCTGGCTTACGTGGGTCCTAGGGAATCAAATCGAGGTCCTTTGGCTTTGCAGGCAAGTGCCTTAACTGCTAAGCCAGCTCTGCAGCCCCATGCTGAGCTTTTTATGTGGGTGCTGGGGATCAAACTCAGGTCCTCATGCTTGTGCAGGAAGCACCTGATGATTCATCTCCTTAGCCTCAAATGTGTGTATTTTTGGTATATACTAAGTAGATTGAGATGGATAAGAATAGTATGAAACATCAGTTCTTTAGGATCCAGGACTATAAGAAAGAATACATGGAACTTCTAAAATACTGGGGGAGGGGGTGATTTGTAGGTGTCCAGCATAATGAGTCCTCTGAATCCATGGCCCCTAGGCTTATGCCAGATTTCAGAACTGCCCTGGGGAATTTTGCCTTCTTACTCACAGGACTGTAATGACACACTGGTCAAAGAAGGTGGGACTTGGAACATAGACACTAAAAATTCAGAGTATAACTTATCAGAAAGTTTTGAGTCTTAAAAAATTCCTACAGTCAGGCTGGTTAAGGCACTTGCCTGCAAAGCCCAAGGACCTAGGTTCAATTCCCCAGGACCCATGTGAGCCAGAGGCACAAGGTGGTACAGGTATCTGGCATTTCTTTGCAGTGGCTGGAGGCCCTGGCATGTCCATTCTATCTGCCTCTTTTTTTCTCTCTCTCTCTCTCTAATAAATAAGTAAATAAAACATTTTTTAAAAGTTCCTACTGTCTTTTTACCATACCCAAAATATATTAGATACTTTTGATTTGTAGTTTCTTGTGGGTGAGAAAAATACCCAAGAACTCACAGATCAAACACCTTGTTGTTATAAAATCTTTATGACATGAGATGTGATGGCTTATATAAACATGAATGTCAGCTAAGGTACAAAGTAAGAAAGCTAATGACAGTTTCCTTTAGAGTGGTTTAGTATGATAAAATAATATGGGAAGGATTAAATTAAATCTTGCTAAGTATGTAGACTTTAATATGAGTTCAGGCTTCACAGGGAACACAGGACTTCAATATCCATGGAATTGAACACTCCAAAACCTATCGCCCTGTACACCATGAACATGCAATACACTGGGCCTAGAAAGAGAGGCACTGCTGAAAATAAGTAGCGAGGTCACCCTTTGCCAACAGGAAAAGTTGAACTGGCTAAGGCTGCAGAAACCCACATGGCTGGGCTAGAACAAGGTCACTGTGCTATGATTTCATCCTGAATGTGATGCTGAATCTGCTTTTATTGTGGTGATAGGGGTGAGGGTCACCTAAGTGACGTGGGCTGGTGATGTGGAATGGGAATAGTGATATTCAACCACAGGCACGTCAGTACTCTGATTGGATTTAAGAAATAATATTCCTGATATCTGTCTAGAGCTCCAGTGCTGGCTGCTAAGGTACAGAATGCAAAGTGAGATCTAGGGAGACTGAAGTGTGTGGGTGGTTGTTCTTTCTTTTTCTCCACCCACCCCACTTTTTTTTTGGTCATCCATTGACTTTAATTAAGCCCAGCCAGCTTCATAAGCATGGGAAACTTGGAGAACTTTTTTGTTTAAAGTGACCTTGTTCCCAGGGTTTGCCCTACAACTTCTCTCAGCTCTGCTGCAGGGATGAATATTCACATTCTTGCTCTCAATCTCAGAACAGGGCACCTGGTGTAAAGAGAAAATTCTAATCTCATCTGAAGTATGACACTGTGTCTTAGGGAAAAAGAAACCTTTCTGTAATCCTGCTGGTTATACTTCTCAACGGTATTATTTTAAGTCAATTAATTCAAATTTAAAAATAATGAAATTAGTAGCAGAGACTCTAAACTTCTTTTAGTATATTAAATTGGGCAGATTGCTTCTCTCTTTCTAATTATGAATGGTGCAGTTACAAAAGAAACTGTCATTTTGATAGAGCAAAAGACAATCTGTCTGCCAAAAATGTCCAACCATAATTCTAAAAAAAAAGTCATCGGCATGAAGAACATGCTACTTTGTTTGATGTACTGTCTTGTTGGAAACCTAATTTGCTTTCAGCCTCTGAGACAACACATAACATAAGTTTGTGTGACTGATTTTTCTTGGAAATATGAATAATTAGAATTAGGGGCCATTTTCATAGTAGGAGTGGACAGGTTTTTTAAAAAATTCAAAGTAAATGCTATAGCCATTTTCTTTGCTTTTTTTATGGCACTCCTAAAACCAAGTCGAGGGGGATGCTGGGCTTTGTACTGGATAATGTGCGTCCCCATGTAAATTGTGAGCGATTACAAAGTACAGAAAGGTTTATTACCCAAGGTGAGCCCTCCCAGAGCTCATGGAATATAAAAGCATTAAGCGTATGTTCTAACTAAGTCATAAAAATCAATAAACAGGAACCCCCCACCTGTGCAATGGCCCCAGTGTTAAGTTTTATACATGTAGTAATAGTGCATATCAATTTTCACCACCCTTCCTACGCTAGCTATTACAGGGCCTACCACCACCGGAGGGACGGCCAGAGCTGCACCATTCATCCATCCCACAGAGTTGTCTACATGCCAACCCCATTGCATCATTGTCAGTTTTATTCTATCTGCAACTGGACAAGGCTGTAGCCCTTGCTCTACACACCCACTCAGTATCGCAACAATCACAAACTGTGTGCTTCTGTTGAGAGAGTTTACAAGTCCTTCTAAAAGAAAAGCAGAGCTGTTACATATTAATGCCTTAAGACCCCGGACAATCACACAAGAAAAAGGGAAAGCCATGACACTTACACCAATATCAAACCTTGTCCAACTACTGCAGTGAGTGGCTTTTTTGCCTAGGCTTAAAAAAATATTAATAATAAAATACAAATATATTCTTGAGAAGTATCTGGATGACCAATTTCAACAAAAACTAGTTAAAAACTATGTTTCCTAAAAGCCAGAAGATTCAGGAAGCACAGGTCACACTCTTACACAGGTGGTCACATACGCAAAAAAAATTAGGCCATAAATACGTAGCATGTTCCCCAGGTTACAGAAATTACTAACATTACACTTACTTCATAATTAAAGGAAATCCTCCCACCCCACCTCTCCATTTTTACTAAAAAGCTATAAAATATCACTGGATACATAACCTTTATACCTCATCCATTCTTTGCCGTGAAACCCCAGCCACTTGTTGGTAAGGATGTCCAGTGATATTTGGGGAAATATTTCATTGGGGATATTCTGATTCAAAAAATGGCATAAAAGAAACAAAGCTGCATTGTATTTTTAATCCAAAGATAACCACTTGAAAACCATTTGAAAAGAAAGCCAGTCAGGCATAGGACTTGGGTGCATTTTACCTTCATTGGAATGGCTCTATTGCTTATAGTTTATGCCTGAGAAACAAAAGATGTCCCTTGGTGATGACTGCTCTTCTCACCTTCCCAGGTAAAACAAACAAACATACAACCGACTAATTAACTCCACAAGACCAGGAGTTTTATCTATCAGAGGTTGCTTTTGATAGTGTTCGGAATAGAGTAAAGTTGTGCATCAAATGACTCAAGTACTATGGCATGAAACAAGCAAAATGGGCCACCTTTACATTTTCTAGAACCAAAATAAATACTTAAGTAAAAATAAAGATAATGGAAAATGCAACTCTTGCCTGATCTCTCATGAAGGTGTGCCTCAACTCACTAACTTCAATGGCCTCTATGTGAATAGTTGCTATGGATATCATGAGAACATCAGACATTCCTAGCAATGCACAGAAAGTGAAGCACTGCAGTTGTGAACAGCTGGCAAACAATGGATAATTTAAGGGAAAGTGACCCTCATGTATAATTTTTAACTGAAGAACTGTCAGGCCCCATTAGTTGCAATAGGGCCTGCCAGGGCCAAGATCAGTTTATAGGACCATTGCATTAGCACAGTTTCTGAAAGACCAGCATGAAAACCCAATATGGGGATCTGGTAAATTCAGTGTTTTTAAATTGTGCACATTATTTGCTGCACTGACATCAATACTTGCTGCCTATGTGTTCAGAATGCAACGCCCAACAGGATAGCAACTTCTAGGGTAAACAATTTGTGAAAAAAAAAGCAGTTGTAACCATGTTCTGAAGTGACTCCCAAAAGTTAAAAGGGAAAAGCAAATGGTAGCTATCTTACTGATTACTCACTCTGGCGCTGGAGGTTTCTGACTCAAAGGCCTCAGAAGGAAATAGGGCGAGAAGCAGAAAACTGCTTAAACTCATCAACTAAAGTTCTTGTTATGGAAACTGTAAGCAGTCTGTGAAGAATGTAATGAATTATAATTGGGGGATATAAGGCATGTTTCAAAAGTCATAGGCAAAGGAAATCATTGAGACAGGAAGAAAAGACCACCTCTCCTTCAAGTTACATGTTTTAGAAAATACTGAAGCTTTCTTGGAATCAGAGTTATCTTACTAAACACATGGTATAGTAACAATGATGTGCAAGAGACTCATAGAAAATATGGATTCATAGTAGAATAGAGGAAGGAGTAAACACTTAGAGAAAACTTCATGGAGAAAGGAATATTGGAGGTGATCCTTATATAAATGCTCATTTATCTGAGTGTCTTGTGTAGCTCTATAAATGAAGATTACATTTGACTCCTGGTAGAACACACTGTCTTTAATTTTATTGTGTGATACTGTGTAGTTTAAAATCATGTTTGCCTTACCTCTGTGTCCTAAGGGAGAATTGATTAATACTGTCATGTTGTTATCCTCTGGTGTTAATATTTCTAGGAAATTTCAGGCACTTATATCCCAAATTAATGGGATTCTTGGCATTCTTACTCTCTTGTAATATTGCACTGATGTGAAATTAATCTCTCTATTTAGGTGGTTTGTCTTCTCTACAAATACGAAATAATCAAGCCAATATCTTTATATATTTAAATCTACCATTTTGTTATATACACAGACAACTATTCAATTCCATAATTATAGCCACTTAAACCAAAGTCTACTAATTAGATAACATAGTGGGACTTTGCAGGTATTATAGAATATCCTTTACTAGATACTACATTACAAGCAATCATTAGCTCAAGCTATAAAAGAGTTTAAATACTAATGTATTTTTTAATTTGTTTTATAACCTAAACAAGTAATCAATGTACATTAATAAGCATAATTGTTTTCTTGGCATCTATCCATTCATTTGGTCCACCTTGACAGCTCTAGCAAACTCATCAGCAAGACTCAGTAACCACATGCACGAGATTCACCAGTGACATCTTCTCAGAGATAGCTGATGTACACAATGGTCCCGACACTGAGAGACCTTGCTCTGCTGTGCCCATAATATCTCTCTGTCAGATGTTCTAGACAAGGACTGACAGCTATTTCTCACTCAAAACACCACTTTCAAGAGGCTATAAAACAAGTCTTAATGAAGTGATAAACCCATTTACCTTTGATTAGGTGAGCTGCTCGATAAGATAACATGGAGAAGCACTTTTCAAGAGTAAATATGTACAGAAATGGCTGCCAGCTACCATTCTGTTGGGATTCTAGAGACACGTCTAGGTGCCACAGGGACATCTGGCTTTATTTCACTCATCTCTGCGTTGGCTAATATGGCTTTGCCATTGGGCAGGGCAGCATATATAACTTATTGTTATATCACCTGCGATCTCAATGGCTCTTAGAAGATCTATACATCTTGACACACACCTATAATCCCAGCACTTAAATGGGACTGTATAAGACCCTGACTTAAAAAAAAAATAAAGATAAAAATGAGAAAGGAATCTCAATTCTAGATTCAAGGATGGTGAGTTAGCATATGACTCCCCCAGACCTCCTCATGCTGTTCTCTCAGTGAATTGCCATGACTTGTGAGGACTGAGACTCCCGTTTCTCCCAGGCCACTTCCTGCTTGTAGTCCATGGTTACAGGGAAATGGTCTAGGTTGGATGTGTGAATTTTCATTGCTATCATTATTAAAACACTGTTGTAATACAACCATAGAATTATAGTGGTCTTCCTTATGTGGTAGGACCTTGGATTTAGCCTTTTGAGTATGCATTTGTTATCTTACTGCCTTTTCCAAATAGGACAACAAACATCAACCAAGAACCCTGTACGACAATATTTTCCTTACTCTGTTCAGTTGACCTTCCCAGAGGGTGGCTTTGGCATATTCTGTGCAAAGGTATGCTCACTGGATTTCATGTAAGGAGACTCATCATTTGGTCCTTAGCAACTTCTATAAATAATTATTCTCAGCTTAACAAGCAAATATATAACTGTTATAACTGGAAGAAAAATAAGGCCAAAATGGAAGCTTACAACAACAGTCTCATGTGCTCTAAAATAAAGAAAATATGAATACAAGGTAACTTATTCAGTGTCACTCGTACATATTTATGGTTTAAAAATTAGTCAAAGTTTATGTCCTGAGGTTGTACCTACAGGAAGCCAGATGTGTCTTCTGCATGTGACCTAAGACAGGCCTAGAGCAACAACTAGATAATTTCTCGCTCATCCTCTACACCGTCGATTGCGGCGGCTTTCTGAGGTGAGAGAAACTGACAGCACTAACTCTCCAGGGCAGAACTTTCCAGTCAAGTGGATCAACGGACTGAAAATCTCTTATGAATAGTCATTAGGCCTTCATTACAAACCCCTCAAAACCCAGTTCTCTTTTCGAAACCAAATGCCTTTTGTCATCTTCACAAGGTGCATCATTTAATTACCAATTGATTTCTTTATATATGACAACATGTCAGATAGCAAAATATAGTGTATCTCCCTTAGGGGAGAAAAGTCTGTTAACTATCAGTATGCCAGATTACTGAATTATCTGAAAAGCAGACACCCTGCATATTATTTCTTTATTCTACCTACTTTCCCTAACATCAGAGTTTCTTTTGTTGAGGAAAGCCTATAACAGAAAAGGGAAAAAGCTATTAGGAATCATTACAGAGATCTTCCATACCATGAAACACTATCAAGTTAGCCAGAACACATTTGAAGCTTTCTGTATATGAAAGGCAAATTCTCAAGAACATATAGAACATAAAGAACGAATTCCAAAATATAACTATATGGAGAAGTGTTATAGTCTATCTTTCTATATAGAAAGTCAAACAGTTGTTCTCGTTATACCAAGAATTTCCCCAGCCTCTAACTTAGCTAATGCACTGAATCTTCTGCTGAGCAACTGTAGCCTGATAATCAAGTCAGTACTGTATTAATAAGCTGAATAATAAGGGAATTTCAAAAATGTACAGGACTATTATGCCGTAACAATAAAACCTCAAATGGAGTAAACCAGGGCAGAGCTGAAGGTAGGCGTCAGAAAATAATGAAACCAGTGTTGCAGCAATGCACTCCATTGTGTGGTAGTGTAAATGCCTGCTTCTTTCATACACAGAAGCCACATTACATGAGTCCGAAATGTTCTCAGAGTGTCACTGTGACTGGTTGTGCTAGAACCTGGCACCGACGGGCACTGAAAGCTGACATTATACTTTAGGATGTGTTGCAGGTGTGCAGGCCTGGGAACATGCTCTAATTACATATTTTCCTGCCGTGCAACAATTAAGGTCGCCAAAATAATTGCCAGTTTCTTAATCCCTCTCTAACAAGACTGACATAAGGAATGGTTTATTTTTCTCTGGTTGTTTTGAAAGTGTTCTTCAGGATTTTGGTTTTCTATGGGACTGCACTAATAAAAAATTAAAAATAAAAATAAAAATAATTCTTATGTTCAGATGTGTGATTATACCCATTGTTAAAAAAAAATCTGTCTTTGAACTGTGGCAAAACTAAAATAATAAAAATGTGAATTGTATAACCTTGTAAGTTCTTTGAATATTTTTATTTTAAAGAAGGCAAGCTTTGCTTTAAAAGCCTGCTTTCTACTTTCTAAACTGCTCAATTCATGTGGGCTGTTAAAATGTGCTGGAGGAAACATCAAGCCATAGGAAAACATAGGTAAAATAGGTGTTTCCACTTATAGTGGTATTTTAAAAACCTTTTTTTTTTTTTTTTTTTGTGGGAGAGGCATTGTGAGATGGAGGTATAGACTCCTTCAGAATATGATTAAATGTATGGACATATGGACACACTGCCCAGGAAAATACATCAATGTAAAAACACATATGTAATTTCTGGTGCCTCACAGGTTCCCAAAAGTCCATTAATGAATTGTAGGGAATGAACCCAATTGGCTAATAAATATTACAGTTATTTATATAACATTACCTGCACCACCTGATCCTACATGAAGGATATAATATATATTATAGTATTTGCAGGTTTGTGGCATTTATATAATTAAAAATTTTTTTTTATTTATTTGAGAGAGAGAGATACAGAAACAGGCAGGTAGAGAGAGAGAATGGGCGCTCCTGGGCCTCCAGCCACTGCAAACAAACTCCAGATGTGCACGCCTCCTTGTGCATCTGGCTTATGTGGGTCCTGGAGATCAAGCCTCAAACCAGGGTCCTTAGCTTCATAGGCAAGCGTTTAACCCCTAAGCCATCTCTCCAGCCCACACTTACATACTTTTAAGTCAAACCCATTCCTTCCATCATCATTAGTTGTCAAATTTCCATTTGAGTTGGCCCACTTGGTCAAAGCTGAAACTTTGAGAGAATTTTGAGGCAGATTGCTTCTTTTGCCCCCTTTTCCTATAAACCAGAAGATAGCAGTGCTTGGTGACTACTTAGTAGGCAAATGGAAGTTATGTCACGTGTATTGTGATTTCACATAGGCTGGATGGTCTGTCCCTCCCATCCAGCAGATGTAACTAATGGGGCTGGGGGTGAAGAAGCCAGAGCAGTTAGAATGGGAATGGAAAGGGTTCAAAAGTGATGGTGTTGGCAATAGAGATTTCAAAGGGTAGACATTTGGAAAGATGGGGGGGCCACTGTAGCAAATGAAACAAGACGCACATCTTCACACAGAGTGGCTGACAGAAAGAGGGGAAAGACATGCTGGGAGAGAGTGCAAAGGTGGAAATCTTAGGCATGAATATGTGGTCCTGCAGAAGGAAGTGCGATTCTATTTACTGAGGCAGTTACACAAGCCTCATACAGTTGGACCTCTCCCAAACTCTCCTATTTTGGGCATACCTACCAGAAGACTTCTTACTAAGCTGGGGGATTTAAAAGTGCCTTTAAATTTGAGAAGGTAATTTTACCTTGATGTTTGAAAAATCCTTTCCTTATCCTGGGGTTCAGTTTAGACACTAACCACTCCCCTTTCCTTCTTATGGGTCAGAGGTTCAAGAAAGGTGTCTGGTCAAAATGAGCTGCTTCTTTTGAAGAGAAAAAAATTCATCGATTTTTGTGCAAGGAGGTGAACACTTGAGTTCAGATGGTAGAGTGTGAGTGTGTATATATGTGTGTGCATATGCGTGTGTGTGTTACTGACAGTGTGATAGGGAGTGAGGAGAGAAGCTCTGTAAAGCAGCTATAAGAAGGACACAAGCTCATAATTGGACTATGCTACGAAAACCATGCCAAATCCCAGCACCAGTAGACATGTCCTCTCCACTAGCCTGGTGGAAACTGTACTTCTTTTCACAGTTAGCTGAAACATGTCTTCACTTATAGCTCTGCTAAGCTGTTCAAAGAAAGGCTCCCTTATTTATTTTCTCTTATACAAATACTGAATGAGGGTATTACCTTGATCATCACTCCATTCATTCTATTAGCCACTCAACAAATATTCTTTTCTTTTTTTCCAAGGTAGGGTCTCACTCTAGCCCAGGCTGACCTAGAATTCACTATGTAGCCTCAGGGTAGCCTCGAACTCAGAGCGATCCTCCTACCTCTGCCTCCCAAGTGCTGGGATTAAAGGCACGCACCACCACACCGGGCAAACATTCTTGATTGTATCCAGTGTGTCAGATCTGAGCCTTGCCAAAACATCCCAATGCTATCTGTGAGGTTTTGTTGAAAGCTCATCTTGGGACCCTCAGTGTGTATGATATTATGGTGAGTTGCTTAATGGTTTATGGTAAAATGTTTCAAGTAACTATAAGCTTTTAAAGATGATTTTCCCACACTCACTGGTTAAATACATTTTTTTAACAACAAAATTGCAGCTCACTCCCACGATTAATCACTATCATAGTACAGTTGTCTCCCAGGCACAGTCCCAAACAGCAGTGACACACAACCTTTACAGACACACCAAGTAACTGTAGCCAGATTCATTTCTAACTACTATAAAAGCCATCAGTACTGAGCATACACAAACACTCCTGAGACTGCCGTGTGCTGATCTCCCAGAGTGTCTGCAGTCTCCCTGATAGGCAGGATTCCTCTGATGCTGCACCTACCCCATAGCAGGCATTCTCCATCACCCAATTTCCTTGACCTGTGTTTCCCTTCCAACCAGACTTCAGAGACAAAGGCAGACAGTAAATCATGTTCTTAGAACTACATCAGCAGGCTATCAGTCTTTGGAACTGTTATTTATATGCCTTACCTGGGTAGTTATTTTGAGATACTGTAGCCCACTAAATTATATTTTCCTCGTTACCATTATTACTTTAAAATGATCATTAATTTGGTCCTTGACTTTGTAAGTGGGAAAACATCAAAGGAATGAAAGTTTCCCTCTAATTCAACTTTTCTTGAAAGGTAACTGATTTACAAACAAATTACTTTGCCTTGTAAGGAAGAGCCAAATGTGTCTGCTCACTTGATACATTTTCAAGGGCTACAGTGTTGAAATGAAGCTCTAAGAAGCTCCTGTGTGATCCACAAACAACTTCACGCTGTATTACACGTGCATCAGATACAGAGACAAAACTCTGAGTTGCAAGCAACCTGTGCAGAATGCTTGCTGGGCAATGCCTCAAACAGTTTATTTAAATTGCAAACTTGCAGTTGCTCCTCACAGGTGATTTTGAAAGTTCATTATATAAACTAAACAGCTTAGCATCCATACTGTGTTTCTTAAATGACACACACACACACATACACACACACAATCTTTGAAAGATGCTATTTAATCTCTCTCACACAAGCTCTTCAACTTTGTTAAGAAATTGCCTTAGCAACTAAAAATGTATTTAAAACAGGCATGAAGCTTAAACAAATATTCCAACTTGAGAGCAAATAATGTTAGCATCCTGGTTAGGAATTTCCAGGATGAAGTTTGCCTTGAATAGAGGTCACATGAAAAGTATTTTGAAGTCATAACTTTACAGCATAAGATGATCAAAGCCAAGTCTTAATACTTTTTTTTATCAGCTCACCTTCTAAACAATATTTCAGTAGATTTCCTTTCACACAGTGGTATTTGTAATAAATGTTCTGCCTTTGTTTTAAAGTCAGTCTGTAGAAAGATGACATCAGCTTAGCAAACAATAAAGTGCCTGTAATATTGTCTCCAGAGGGCTGTTACATTTACTTTGTAGCAGTAAAATTCAATTTTCAAAAAACACTACATGAATGATGTTAGGTTATTAACCCTATCACCACTGTAAAACATCATTATTGTATGTAGAATGTAGGTCACAATCTAGAAGCCATAAGTTGCTTTTTTTGTTAATCTTTCCTAGAGTCTGGGTTGTGTTCCTTCTTGGGGGAGAAAATATTTCTGTATTTCTCTGGCTGATGGAATGAGACCCTCACTCCTCATGGAGCCCTTGTTCAGTTGTTGCTGTGCAGGAATGCTGCATGTTTTCTCTTTACATATTACCAAGATCTATTGTTCTAGAATCAAAGTTAGCATAGCTCATCCTTATTTTTTTTCTTTTCAAATGGCAGAGCCATCCCTCGCACATGCTTCAGTTCTAGAACAAAAAGAAAATAAGATGTGTCCTATTTCAAACTCTGGATCCACGTAATTTGTAGACCTTGGATGCTTGTTTCTAACCTTCAACTGTCTCAGTTGCTGTGTCCATGTAATGGCAGGAGTTACCTGAGAGAAGGGCAAACATCCCTCTTGTTAGGGAAGAAGGCTATTCATCCACAGCTCAGCAGCAGGCAAAGAGTTAACTAGTTAAACTTCTACAAACCCCCACAGTAACTTTCTAAACGCTAACAATAAGTAAAGAAGTGCTGGTTATCCATTTTTTAAAGGGATGGGATTGGTTTTAGAAGAAAGGGAAAGAGGATCAAACACCTCAATGCAACAAAAGGTTGTGTCAGAGGGCCCTCAATCACAAACCGCCTTCCACAGCAGATCCTCCAACCTTCCAGAGCAGTTACCCAGGCAGCACAGCTAAGAAGTTCTCTCAGATGAAAAGAACAAAAACCAAAGGGCAGAGGTAGTTATTGTCATGCACACTACTCTCCCTCTCTCTCTCTCTCCTCCTACTCTCTCTCTTTCTCCCTCTCTCTCTCTATATATATCTGAGGTTCTCCCTCCCCCCACAGAATTTTTGCATAAGCTACTAGAGAAGAAGAATGGTTTGGCTTTCTGAAGTGAAATCCCCTAGATGTAAGCCACCTCCTAGGTGATGGGGTAAGCCCAGTGGACTTTCTGCAAGAAGCACCTGATGAATGGAGATATCACACACATGAATACTTCGGAAGACATCTGAAATTAATAAGTATAATTATTGCTTTGTAAATATGGTCAATCTGCCTTTGAAAATACTTGGGATTTTAAAAAAACCTATTTATTTGCATGCATAGAGAAATAGAAGAGAGATGGAGAGAGAAAGAGAGAGAGAGAGAGAGAGAGAGAGAGAGAGAATGGGCAAGCCAGGGCCTCCAGATCCTGCAAATGGACTCCAGATGCACATGTCACTTTGTGCATCTGGCTTTATGTGGGTACCAGGTTAGACTTTTCAGGCAAGTGCCTTAACTGCTAAGCTATCTCTCCACCTTTTATTTTTTAATTGATATTTTTCCCTCAAATTCTGTCTTCAGTGCACAGTGAACGTAAGTTATTTGCATTTTTCTTTACTGAGTCTTAGAGGTATTTTAACAGCATGTACAGGTTTTCCACTAAAATATAAATTATTAACAAGTTAGAGTTTTCATTTGTTTTATCTCCTGATGTGAGATCTAAATAAATAGGGAAAACCTTTAAAATTCTTACCATTTCTCTGTGTTCTGAGAACTAAATCTCATGCATGCTGCATAGTATATTTTCTTTGGCATAATATGTTTCCATGTGAGGGGGGAAATACTAATTTGAGGAATACTATATATTTTCTAGAGATTACATCATACAGAATCAACCCAAAGGAACATTTGGTAATATTTTTATTTTTATTATCACCATGACCATCATCACCTTCTTCAGAATCATTCTCCCAAAAGTATTCAGGTTTTCACCTGCTTTCATGCCAGGTATGTTCAATCAACTTCCTCCTTGAGATATAAGACATGCAAGGATAATAGATTGGTGATTGAGGGGTGTGATGGACAATTATTCTTCAAAACATGGTAATGCTAATAGCAGGCATTTAAATCCCTCCTACACACCAGCAGTGCTTCAAATAAACGATTTCATTTTTTTTTTCTTCAAAATAATCCATTGTCCATTGCCAAAACACTGGATTACCTGCCAGAGCTAAAAGGTAAGGCTTTATTGCTAAAGATGCCACAGGCTATGGTCACAGGACATCTGAATATCATGCTGGAACAAAAAGGGAAACTAGCTCTTACTTGGGTAGCACTCCTAGTTCTGGAAAGCCCTGTGGGAGCCACTGGAGGACAAATGGCCACCAATAGCATGAATAAGAAGGGGATCCTGCAGACTATAAAATCAAACAGCAGGACAAAAAAAATCCACATTTGTGCAATAGGGCACACAGCCTCTGCAGGTGACTAACTGTTTTCTGATTGGACATGAGGTCTACTCAGTGGGAGAGAACTCATATCTGGTACTGGAAATCAAATCAGAATCACATGGTCAGGAAACTCAGACTTCAGAATGAAGCCCTCACTGCTCTTTGGAGAAGAGTGAACTCTCAAGTCACTTTGCATACCCCCTTTAACCCAAGCTATTTTCATTCTTGGTTGGAGAATCTGCTTTATTTTATAGATGGCAGATAAAATGGAGGATAACTAAGATCTATCAATAAGGAGATAGCTGATTGCCCACCATGAGATATACCATCTCTACCACATCTGCCAGGGGCAAGGAGAAATTGCAGAAGAAGTGGCAACATGAATACTGCTCTTACTGCTAGCCTGACAACCAGCTCCAGGGTGATGGTGACAGACATGGTGATTAATCTAAACCTATCAAAGCAGAAATTCAGAGACTAATAGAGCCCAACACTAAATCAGACTGCCAACAGGCCTTCCATGGCTCAGGGAACATTGCAGAAAAGGGGGGTGGAAAGATTTTAAGAGCCACAGAATGGGTAGTAATTTCCTGAAAGACAATACCTCCTGCTACGTGACAGGAACTAACTGAGGCCTCCATGACTGCACAGTGAATACTATAACTCCACTGAGGAGGCCCCCCCAGGGAACAGGAGCAGAAGTGAGGGGATAAAACAGTATAAGCTATATATATATGTGTAAAAAGTGAAAAAAATACATTGTGAAGATGAGGATACTGAAGTTACAGTCCAATCTCATTGGTGGCAAGCAGGGAAGCTCGATGTTCTGAGCTTGTATATGCTCATGGTGATGATACCCCGATACATCAGAAATGAGGGAAGGAAAGAAAAGAACAGAGAAAGAAAGTTTCAGTATATACCACCTTGGTTGGGATATATATCCAGAACATGTATAGCACTGGAAGACTTTAGCAGCAATGATGGAAGGAAGATTGAATAAAGGAAGAGTGAATAAAGAATTGATAATTGGGGGATGGAGAGATTTCTCAGTAGGTAAGGCACTTGCCTGCAAAGCCTAATGATCCAGGTTTGATTCCCCACTACTTACATAAAGCACAGAGCACAAAGTGGCATATGTGTCTGGAGTTTGTTTTCAGAAACTGGAGGCCCTGATGCACCCATTCTCTCTGATTCTCTTCTCTCTATCTCTCTCTCTGCTTACAAATAAATAAATAAGACTATTTTTAAAAAAGAATTGATAAATGGTCTTACCTCTGTAAGGAAAGAAAATGGGTTGGAGCAGTTGGGAGGTTGTTGGGTGAAAGGATGAAGCTTGTAAAGTGACCATGAGAACCTAGTCCAAGACCACAAGGTACAATGTCAATAGGCCCAGAGACCAGAAAGATACCCCCAAGGAATTGATGAGGAACAAAGAAGCACATGCATGTCACTGAAGCAAGCAGGAGTCTGATACATACATAAAAGGAATCAGCAAAGAAGCCTGCAAAGTTCCACTTGGCCCAAACTAAAGCTTAGATGAAGACCACAACTATGTGAAGGGAAACGAAGGAGGTAGATTCAGGAAATGTTGGCAAAGAAAAAGTGGCAACCGCTGGTAAGAGACTGGATGTGGGGAGTGAGAAAGACAGTGGTGAGGCAAAAATAACTATGAGGTTCCCAATTGGGAGGTCCATGATAGGATGGCATTTCCCACTGTAATGGAAAACTAGGCAGATAGGGAAAATGAGTAGTCTTATGCTATGTTTTTTAATTTGCCAAAACCAATGCCAGTAAGTTGTGAGGCCTCTTGTGGCAAGAGTGGTATGTGGTCCTAATGCATGGCTAGCTTAACTGGGGAGAACCTTAACTCTTAATGGAGGTCAGCAGTCTAGCAACAGAAATTGGATGTTGGAGGCTGCCATGTGTGTAGGAACTGGATGAGGGTAGTATAGATATTGGGTTGCTGGAGAACAGGATGTGCACATGAAGAGGAATGCCAGGAAGATGATCTAAAAGTAGTAGGAGAAGGTTGACACAGAGGTGCAGGGAAACTGAATGGTAGTTCTTCAGTCTTGGAAGAGGACAAAGTGGCTGGGAAGGTACTTGAGGCTAAGTCATGGTTATTGCCTCATAGCCTGGCTTTGTCTAGTTTACATAGCACATTGAGTCATGGTTTAAATTCAAAGCAAAGAAATGTCTAAAAAAATAGGGGTTAGTGGCAGAACTCAGTGGTAGAATACTTGCTTGGCATGTTTGAGACCCTGGGTTTGACTTCTCAAAATGAAGACAATGGAGGAGGTGGAATGTGTACAAAATGATGTTGTAGCATCATTTTTTCACTTTTGAGCAGAAGAATAAAATCCTCACAGTGCCCCATCCAGGGTCATTGATGTTTGCAATCATGCACTCCTGTTAAGAGGCCTGGGCTGGGCAGTGGTAAGCAGGCCCTCCTGAAGGTAGAGCACGTGGGAAGGAGGTATTATTTCAGCTGGGAGAGGAGCAAGGCCCTGGGATGAGGCTGATTGATTCAGACCAGATGGGTGGCCACACATAGGTGCGACGAAAATAGAAACACATTGCAGACATTCCAAGCACTGTCCTCCTCCCCTGGCCAGGAGGTGGTCGCCTGTGTTGCTCCCTTATCTACCTCCTAATGTGCTCTCCAATCAAAGAATGTTAATGCTCTTCTCTTCATGTTAGCTGCCTGGCCACAAGGAATCAGCGTGGTGGTTTTACTTAAAACATAAAATGACCATTGTCCAGGCTTCCCTGTGAGTAAAGCCAAAGCAAAGCATTTCATTTCCTCCCTAAATATGTTATTATTTTAATTTCCTCTTCCACATGAAGAAGACATGGATGCCAAAACTATGCTCTGTGACTGCCTCCTAGGAAATGGGGGTACACATGTAAGTGGTACCAGTACTGTAACCACAGCTAAGAAGTTAATTCATAGAGCTCAAGAGCCACTACATCACTATTTACTGATGATTCCAACCTGGGTGTAGGCATTTTGGCCATTGTTTTCTGAGTCTCAAGACTTACTAGAAGAAGGTAGAGCTTTATGTTAGATAACCATAACCATCCATTTTCTACTGGTGCATTATTATTTGAGGGTTACCATTTCTTTTAGATTATTTGGGTCTTATTTCAAAAATTAGTAGATTTTAAATTTAGAACACAATGTTGATAACAATGGGAAAAAGAAATACAACATTTTTGTTTATCATAAGAGCATTTCTTAACTTGAAGGGAAACTCACTCAATAGGCATGGGAAATTTTCTGTCATTCAAAACTGAAGTACAGAAATTATGCATGCATTTAAATATTGATAAAAATTAAAGGAAACTCCAACAGCTTTTAGTAAAACCTTTTCAGTAAATAGCTAGAGAAACGTTTACCATTTGATAACTCAGTGGCATCTCAACAAGACCAGGAGAGGCATTTGTCATAGTAAGAATAAGGTTTTCTCACTCCTTACCTCAAATGTCCTGCCCTGTTTTGTCTCAGCATGAAGTTTTAGTTTATGCATTCTCACAGAGGCCTGAAACTATTACCTACTTGTTATAAACCTTCTCAGGTTTCACTGCTGTGGGTTAATCTGTAGGTTTAGATTGACATCTCTTCCTCCCTCTTACAGTACTATGAAGTTCACAAGTTACCTACCACCTGAAGGGCAAGGTAGACAATTGCTTTCACTTTGATCTTAAGTTATAACTAAAAAAAGTCATTCCTCAGATAAAATTTTGGACTAATTACATATCAAGGGAATTACCATTCAAATTAAAAGTAGTATCTATCTATATATAACATTTTTCTTTTGAAAATACTGCTGATCCATTGCTCTCATGATATCCATCTGGAATTAAGATCCCACTGCAGACTTTTTTCATATAAGTATTTATTCATTTCTTATATCATAATTCCTAGATGTCAGACACTACTGATAGCTCTTGAATTTGCCCTGCCAATAGGTTGCCTTTTAAAAAAATTATTCCTGTGCAGGTGGAGATTAGCATAAAAATGCTTTTAATTTTTCCACGCTTAGACTCATACATGTGACAGCAGTTGGGTTCAACTTATCTCAACCAAGTCAATGGCAGGTTTTAAATAGTCTGTGCGCTGTTAGTTATTAGTAAGCTGAGTTCATTTAACTCCTTTTCTCAAAACAAACTAAATAAAGTATAAAGATACCAGACTGTTGGTTCGGGTTCTGAATATCAGAAATAAAAGTGACCATGTCCAAATATCTGTGAAAATGGCTTCCTTTTGACACAAGAAAATAAAACAGCCAGTGTAAATCATCTCTTGACATCCACTTTTTCAGACCCTGTGCTTCTTTCAGGAATGAAACTTCGTTTGTATAGTGTTCCTTGGCAGAAATACTTTACACTGATTATTTTCTTCTACTGCTTGTCTTTCTTTCTTTCTTTCTTTCTTTCTTTCTTTCTTTCTTTCTTTCTTCTTCCCTCCCTCCCTCTCTCTCTCTTTCTCTCTCCCTTTCTTTCTTTCTTTCTTTCTTTCTTTCTTTCTTTCTTTCTTTCTTTCTTTCTTTCTTCTTCCTTCCCTCCCTCCCTCTCTTTCTCTTTCTCTCTCCCTTTCTTTCTTTCTTTCTTTCTTTCTTTCTTTCTTTCTTTCTTTCTTTCTTTCTTTCTTTCTTCTTCCTCCCTTTCTTTTCTCTTTCTTTTCTCTTTCTCTTTCTCTCTTTCTCTTTCTCTTTCTCTTTCTCTTTCTTTTCTTTCTCTCTTTCTTTCTTTCTTTCTTTCTTTCTTTCTTTCTTTCTTTCTTTCTTTCTTTCTTTCAAGCTAACTACTATAATTTTTCAGTTCTCTCTTGTGCCACTGGATCTGTGCAAATCACAGCTCCACAGGCCTCATAGGAGATCGTGACATGAGTTGCTCAGTACTGGCATGCCTTTGGATCTACCATGCCTTCATGTTTCACCAAGTGACAGGATTCCCACCTGGCAGTACCTAGCAATGACGTGGGCCTCAACAGGTTAATGTGGGCAGAGCCTCAAAATAGACTGGCAGCTCTGCCCACCTACTCACTTTTAAAGAATGAGCAGTAAATATGTGCATGCAAATTCTATTTCAGTTAAAAGTCACAAGTTAGGATGGAAAGTAAAATGCTCTTTCTCACCTTCAAACTAAAAGATCAAGAATACTGGGCACCTTGCACTCTTCAAAGACCAAGCTGAGGGTAATGCCTGAAACAACTGTCCCCCACCACCTACAGCCCTGAGGCTGGGACAGGAAGCAAATTCTCATAGGAAAAATAAACTAGCTCCGTCTTCCAATTAGCTTACTTATCCACATGTTACTCACTTTATTGTTTTATTAAGTTCACAGGTATTTAGCTATCCCAACTCAGATACTGCTCCCAAAAGTCATCAATGTCTTATATTGAAAAAAAAAAAAATTCCTCATTAAGGAAAATAAATGCTCTAGCAAACAGACAGGTATCAGGCATGTAGTGTTTCATGTATTACCT
This sequence comes from Orientallactaga sibirica, assembly GCA_036365145.1. Taxonomy (NCBI): domain Eukaryota; kingdom Metazoa; phylum Chordata; class Mammalia; order Rodentia; family Dipodidae; genus Orientallactaga; species Orientallactaga sibirica. The sequence goes on along the minus strand of JAEOAD010000004.1, from coordinate 72,628,683 downwards.
ATTGATTTCATTCCATCTTTATGCAGTCGAAATTGTCCAGTTTGGGACCCTTAGAGATGAGTAGACAATGGTCAAATCCAACTTTCATTCTTACTCTACCCTGGTCATTTTTAAGCATTTCAAGGGGCAAGTAAACAAATTTCTATATATACATATATCTATTACCTCGGAAATACTTGTCTTAATAATAAACTGCCTGGTAGATATATGAAACTTGTTCGCTCCTCTATTGATATTTTACTGGCCACAAGAGCTAAGTAAAGTATTTCAAATTTAAGTGTATTAAAATGGGCAGTACCTAAGAAAATGCTAGCACAATTCTAGATAAAATATACTGTTGTGAGGCTGAAAAGTGCATGCAAAGCAAGCTGCATTATTAGAATGTTTAAATATTAATTATACCGCTGTGTAGTAAAGATGATCAAGTATGAGTGTCAACTAATTTTCTCAAAGCTGCAACATTTACTTTCATCTAAACTTCCATTGTTAAACTAAAACTAAAAGCCCAGCAAGTTTAGTCTACTTGAGTGTGTTTATTTTTATTGGTTTCTGCATAATTTTTTTTCTACCATAAACCAACTTTAACCCCTTTTCTGTAATCTCTGCCAGTATAATTCCAATAGCACATCATAAAATTCCTATAATTCTTCAAAGCCACAGAGTTGGAAAGGCAGAGCTTGGGCACTTTGTAACAAACACCAGTTACAAGCTTCAGCCAATTACATTTAACTCTTGCAAACCCTTTTTTGTGAGTGAGGGGATAAACTTATAGACTCATCTTCTGCTGTCACTTTCATTTCCATTGGAAGCATTTTTCATTTGCATTTCATGGAGAATACTAAGGTGGAAGTTGTCCATAGCTACCCTAGCTCAGGAAGCTGACTCATGAGGAGGCAGATGCAAAGAGCTTGGGGAAAGCAACGGCATAGTACCTTATTTACAACCTTTGTGATGGAGATGAGTTGGCCTGAAAGTGGACATTTTTCACGAGCTCTGGTGATGAGTGTTAAGCAGAATCACTGCCATTCTCTTCTTTGCTTCTTTCCCTAGAATCTGTTGCTCTCCTCCCTTCTAAAACAGCTACTAGAATTAAGCAGGAGAATCACTTACAGATTCTTAAGAAACAAAGGAAGAGCATGTGTGTGGAGGGAGATGCTCCGGTTTCATCCCGTCACCCATGGATGCCCAGCCAGGGTTTCCCACCTGAGACAGAGTGTGACGCACATGTTCAGCTCACTCATGCACAAGACGCAATACACAAGTTCAGTGTAAAGCCACTTTAAAAGCTCATCGGGTACATACTTTACTTGTACAAAATACCTTATTCATGACAGAGCAGTGAGGGCCTAGGTAATTACTTGAATCAAGGTGGCCTCAGAAGTGTTTAAATCTGCAAGGACACTTAGAGCATGAATAATGCAAAATAATTTGCATCTAAATTTTTTAAGTGTTCTTTATTCAAAAACTAAAATGCAGTTCCGATTAAAGTTTGATGAGTGAAAGCTGAGTACTTCGTACCCACTGTGAAACATCTCTTATATGTGGAAATTATTCCAGACAGTAGTGAGGGACAAAGGAGTTGTTGCTTTTTATTTTTATTTTTAAATTTAGCTTGTGATTAAGTTGTACTTTTTTTCCGTCTAACTTTCTTTAAGTTCTTTAGTGACTACCAAGTTATGCTTGAGTTTGCTTATCAGAATTAAGCCCCAATCTCAATGAAGCTCTTTAGGAAACACAAATTGTTTTACTGTCTTAACCCAGTAATTTGCCAAACAAAACATTTGGATCCAAAACTAATAAATACAACACTTTTTTCCTCTCATCTAATATTTTTATTCAAATTATTTTGCTCTCTGTACCATTAGAGACAGAATATCTTGGTTCTCTGCTATTACAAAGGCTTAGCATATACTGCACTTCATTTTCTTTTTACTGTATTTATGTTTCAGTGTGAGCTGTATGACTTAATATGTCATTGGCAAAACTTTTTTAACCTACATGTTTTGAGAAGATACGAATTGAAAAGCTAAAAGGACACTGAAGAACCCAATGGCAACTTTGTCACAATAGCATATAAAAATGCTCATTTTTACCTTAGAATAGCTTTCTCTTCATCTGTTTCTCTAATGTTGACTATTTTGGAGATGATTTTGAAGGACAGCTATAGCCAGATGAAATGGCTTTTCCAAATTTTAAGTATTTTTGTAGGTAGTTAAAAGTAAATATTTTTATAGGTAGTTAAAAGAAGTGAGAATTTAAAAATAATTTTTACTTTTAGTTTGCTAAATTGTTACAAGCTATTATTTCTTGAACTATACAAAAAATTCATTTGATTTTATGAATATCTGAAAAACCACAATTCAAGAAACTGCCACTGTGCTCTGAATTCTTTTACCACTAAATAGGCCTGTCTTTTCTACCTGGGAAAGAAGGAAAGCTCAGAGAGAAAGCAGGCCTTCCTTTTCTGGTTCCCAGGAGCCCTTCATGAGAAGGGGCCTGGTGCCAGGCAGGCAGAAAAGATCTCAGTCCTATCTGGCTGTCAGGGCGCTGGACCTTCCAGGTGGATTTTCAAGGTAGGTCACTCTGTAGTGTGTCGTACCTAAACTTTAAAGGCCTTTTCCAGGGGAAAAATTTTCCTGCTGTAGCCCTTATAAGTGTAAAGACTCCCAATTTATTGCATTCTCCAAAATAGGCTTCTACTTTACTGGAATTTTAGATGAGTGTGTTGGCCACACTCTTGCTGAGTATGTATGCTCCTCTCTTTCCTTTCCTTTCTTTTTCTTTTTTGGATTTTGAACAATGAAAACATTTTTAAACTCATTGAACAAAGATTTCCCCAGCAACAGACCCCCCGCCCAGCAGGTCACCTATCTTTGCGACAGTTTTTCTTTTCCCACGCTAACCCCAGGGCTCATTTGCATAAGGTCTCTGTTGTGACAATTAGTTTCAGGTGAGCTGATTTCTATGTAGCCTGCCCAAGACGACACACAAGCCCCGGGCCTCCCTGATCCTGGTCCTAATTGCGACTGACTGGCACCAGACACTGCCATCCTCTTGATCCAGCAAATTGTCCTAGTAGTCGCTTGTTGCAACCTCACAAAGCACAAATCATATCATGTCAACGCAGCCAAGTAAACAACAAATATAATATACTCTGAATGACCATAACAATGTCTCTTCCATAGTTCAGCCCTAGTTGACTAAATGAAAGCAAAGACTTTTACTTTTTCTTTTAGTTAAGAGAGTGGTATTATGACTCTTTGGAAAAAAAACTTTTTATAAAATAGGAATGCTCCCATATTTAAATTCCATGGTTCTATAACCCTGTCACCTGGGAGAAAATCCCCAGGTAAAATGACTGGCTGCTTTCCAAATTTCTCTTAGCTTTGTTGTTGTGGAAATGAGTAATATGCTCTTTCATCATCTCAGAAGCTACAGGGTACATCAATATGCACATTAGCACAGTTCCCAGTGGTCTCTACTTGACAGAAAAGCATTTAGAGCCAATGAAATCTCACATCTTTGCATAACAGCCCAAGTTAGGGGAGAACTTTTCTTAATTCTAGGAAGCAAGGGGAGGGGCAGATGAGTGAACTTAGCACAAAGCACTAGGAGAACATTTAAGGATAATAGTTGTTCCTGAAATATTGCCCGTCCCCCACACTTTCTGTGACTGAACTTAGCTGTATTATGTTACATGTGGCAGTTCCCTTACAAAGTCTTTCTGTTCTGATAGTCAGGAATTCTGTCTGCCATCCTGTTGTTTCACTAAGCTACCTACCTGTCATCTCTATTTATTGCATATTCTGAAGTCTAATAGATGTTCCCAAATGCCATTTGGCTATTTTTCCTATTTACTCATATAAAATAAGTATATTGTCATTGTATTTTGTTCACGTGATTATAAATGACAATCTATTTTCATAATCTGAAAGATGCATCAATTTGTATTCTCTGTAGACTTAGAAAAGTTTTCACATAGACACTACCTTGAGCATTTTGTATCTTCAAAGTGATTTTTAAAATGTTTTTATTAGCCAGGCATGGTGGCACATGCCTTTAATCCCAGCACTCAGGAGGCAGAGGTGGGAGGATCACTGTGAGTTGAAGGCCACCCTGAGACTACATAGTGAATTCCAGGTCAGCCCGGACTACAGTGAAACCCTACCTCAAAAAACATATGTGTGTGTGTGTGTGTGTGTGGGGAGAGAGAGAGCCAGTGAGTATGGGCATGCCAAGCCTCTTCCTGTCACTACAAATCAACTACAGATGCATGTGCCACTTTGTACATCTAGCTTTACATGGGTACTGGGGAATTGAACCATCAGGCTTTGCTGCAAACACCAGCTTTAACCACTGAGCCATTTCTCCAGCCGCAAACTGTGTGTATGTGTGTTGTTGTGTTTGCATATGTGCACATGTATATGTGTGTGTGTGTGTGTGTGTGTGTGTGTGTGTGTGTGAAAGCTGCATGACAACTTTGAGTGACATCCTCAGGAACATTGTTCATCTTCTTGGATATAGGGTCTCTCATTAACCTGGCTCACCAACTATGCTAGACTGGCTTGCCAGTGAGTCCCAGGGATCTTTTTATCTTTGGTGTCGCCAGCACTGGGATTGTAGGTACATGTCACTGACCAAGCCAGACATTTTTATGTGGGTTCTGAGGATTGAGCTCAGGTCCTCATGCTTGAGAGGAAAACACTTTATCAACTGAACTATTTCCTCAGCCACCTCCTGATTTTCCTCGTAATGAGACCATTGCTTATTAATATTGGCTTTTCTTTCCCAGAAACTATAATTTTGACATTAAGATCTTAGAAGGGGTCATGAGTTATAGAGGAAAGGATGAGAAAAGAAGAGATAAAGAAAGAAAAATATTAAATGCAGTGTTGCCAATGATATTCTTGGGGTTGGGAGATGGCTAAGCTGTTAAAGGTGCTTGCTTGCAAAACCTAATGGATCAGGTTCAAATGCCCAGCCACCCATACAAACCTGGATTGGCATTCATTTGTATCACCTGCGCATGCACACAAATAATAAATAAATAAATAAATAAATAAATAAAAAAAATATTTTGCCAGTTGAGTGTGGTCACACATGGATGTAACCCCAGTCCTGTGGTGGGTAGAGATGGGACAATGCCAAGGGCTTGCGAACAGCATGTTTGGGAATCAATACAAGAATCCCTCACAAGGATAAAACAGGCAGGTGAATGACAGTGGGGGACACATGATATTTTGTTCAGCTACTGCAGCTAAGCCCACTGGGTGCCACAGTCAAGTGCACAGGACCCCTTACCAGCACACACATCACAGCATAGGCACACAGGCAAAAATATTTTGTATTTACCACAGGAAAACTTCTCTGCATGTTAAGATATCCCCTCCTATAAAGTCCACTCCAAGGGGTCCACTCAGGCTATGTGCAGCCCTGGCACATGCCTCTGGGTGTGACTAGAAGTAAACAACACTAATCTCCTCTTTACTGTGTCTGTTATGACTTTGAACCTCAATTTTCAATGACACAGAAATGGTATTGCCAAAGGCTTCATACTGATTCAATCAAAGGAAGTATCCAGGCAGAGTGTGGTCAGCGGTGATGTCTATTCTAAAGGCGCAGTAGGTATACTCTTAGAACATCCAGAGAAGAGAGTGTCCAGGTAGGTAGCATCAAGGAAGATAATTTTTACAGGATCTACACAAAAAGACCCTTGCTCTGAAAGAAATCTGTAAGTCAATTATTTTGAAAACTCAAGATATGTTCAGCATGTAAATTAATATCAAGACTCACAACCCCATGTTGAATACCAGCAATCCCACTGAGGAGGGCCCACAGTGGAATGGGGGCAGGGAGGAGGGGAATGATGGTACTAACACATGATGTGTCCATACAAAGTTTCTACTTTAAAAAAAAGAAAGAAAAAGAACTAGGTGGGGTGGTGCATGCCTTTAATCCCAGCTCTTGGGAGGCCAAAGTAGGAGGATCACCATGAACCAAGGCCACCCTGTGACAACATTGTGAATTCCAGGTCAGCCTGGGCTAGAGTGAGACCCTACATTGAGAAACCAAAAAAAGAATGTCTTAGCAATAAATGTTGGAAAATAATTCCTCCTTTATATGAATGAAGGATTTGTTAGCAGCAGTTGCAAAAATGATCATTACCTCTAGCCCCAATGTCACACATCACTGTATTGTTACATCCTTCAGAGAACCAAGTTTAACTTAATCTTGAAAATTAAAAAATAATATGTTCTCTCACATACTTTGTCATGTCAATTTGTTATAGTAGTATAATGTATCATAGAAATATGTGAAATATGGCAGAGTGTCCAATTCAGAAAAAAAATCCAATATATCAATGAAAAATTTCAAGGAAAACCCCTCATTCCTACTTTCAAAACTTAAGGTTGTGACTTTGATTTGCTGTTTTGCTGTTTTCTCTGTTCCCCCATTTTCCTCTTCTCCCTTTTTGCCTTCTCTTCCTGCAGCACCTGCCTCCTTCATCTTTCACCTTGTGCAGTGTGGCCTCTCCTGGTTCAGCTTCAGTTTTTTTCTTTAGAGGCTCTTTGAAAAGGCTTCCTTGTCTCTATGACTGGCATCCCAGTCATGACCCTTCCTGGCTCCACCCACCACAGTTTTCCATGTCATTCTGTTTTCCACCCATGTCCCCTTCCTTGAAGTGTTGTTTCCTTCTTACCCATGATATCCAATATTTCTTTTTCCAGTTTCGCTCTCCCTCTTTCTATTTTCTTTTCTTTCTTTCTTTCTTTCCTTCCTTTCTTTCTTCCTTCCTTCCTTCCTTCCTTCCTTCCTTCCTTTTTCTTTCTTTCTTTCCATGTTAATTTTTTTCTTTCAATTCAAATACGTTGATCCTGTCTTTAATGACATGTGAGGGATGAAAACCTATTTTCCACTCAACTTCTGCATTCCTAAGCACATTCCTTCCTAGGTTTCTGTATCTACCACCTTTCTCCTCCTTAACTCATGGTCAGATTTCTGGCCTCAAAGTTTTAATCCATACTTCCTGTTGTCACTTCCTTTCCTGGATTTCCATGCCTGTCCTGCCTCTATCCTAAAGAGTTTTACTTCTTAAATTTCTATGTAATCTCCTTATCATTTACTTCTTACATTTCTTAGCTCTCTATAGTATTTTTTTCCAATGTTTCTCTTTTACCTCTTGTTTTACAGCTAGACTCTTCCCCCTCATTTTTCCATTAACTTGTAGTTGCCTCTTTTATGAATTTTCTGCCCTTCCATCTCTTTACATCATTATTCCTTATAAAACATTGTCATTATTCTTGGGGCCTGGAGAGATGGCTTAGCGGTTAAACGCTTGCCTATGAAGCCTAAGGACCCCGGTTCGAGGCTCGATTCTCCAGGACCCACGTAAACCAGATGCATAAGGGGGTGCATGCATCTGGAGTTCATTTGCAGTGGCTGGAGGCCCTGGCACACCCATTCTCTCTCTCTCTGCCTGCCTATTTCTGTCTCTCTCTCTCTCTCTCTCAAATAAATAAATAAATAATAAAATATTAAAAAAAAAAAAAAAAAAAAGCTAGTTTAAAAAAAAAAAAAAAAAAAAAACATTGTCATTATTCTCTATTATGTTTTCACAGATTGTAGTTTTATATTATATCTGTTAGCTTTCCTTAATAAAAATACAACATTCACCTAACAATAGCTCCCAGAAAAGATGCTTTGGTTAACTTGGGAAATTTTAAGACAATTCTCAATTTATGAGACAATTTTCACTGTTTTTCAGTTCTTAATCATGAGATAATGTAGATAATATGTGTGTGTGTGTGTGTGTGTGTGTGTGTGTGTGTTTCTTTTCAATATTTGTGAGACAGGGTCTTGCTAGGTAGCCAGACATTGCCTCAAAATTCATAATCCTCATGTCTTCCTTAGACCCTGAGTGCTGAAATTATAGGCATGTTCCACTATACACTGCAAAATATATCACACATAATATATGCACAAACAGACATATAAAAACCTTGGAAACTTAATGATAACATGGAAAGCATTGACGGTGAAGCCAGAAGCTAAAGATTTGAATCCGATGCCTTTCTCATTTAAAGCAAGTAATAATGGGCCAACTTTCCAATAGTCAACCAATTTTTCTGAGTCTTAAATTTTTGGGTAACTTATAAAATACTTTTATAGTTTGCTGGATAGACAATAGTCAGGTGACAATTCATGTCTCCTCAAAAGCCATCTTTTTTGAGCTACTCCTGCTTCCCATCATTAAATGTCTACATGGACCAAGCAGGTAATAGATGTAACTTTATTGCAGGAACCTGGTGAAGTTCTTTCTATGCAGCTGTGTGGGACAGAGATGTTAGACCTTCTGAGTTCGCCAGAGTAACTGGAAACCAGCATATTTGTGTGTGTGTATGTGTGTGTAAACTGTTCAATTTTTAAACCTTGGCAACCAATGCAAGTGTATCTGTATCACTTTGTAAGCCAAACCAAACACACCTGGCAGCCACCAATTTTCAAATTTTGTCCTATCCTCTCCATTATACTACTAGGTACATGAGATCCAGACAGTTTTAGGATGTCCCCAAGACTATACTAACATGGGAAAGCAGGGCTGGGATAGCCAGGAGTGTATGCTTCCTGAACCCCAGGGCTCTTCTTATGATATCAGGTTATGATCCCACATGTCCACAGATGAATCAGGCCAGTGAAGTGGAAACTGAAAGACATTCAGCTGAATCAGGAATGACCTCTTTATACCAAATCCTCCCCTTGCTAATATTCCATTGCTGTTGGTTTAAGATATTCATAGACAGTCAAGTCAGGACCATGTATGTTTTAATTATTTTCTGGAAACCCTCACTTACTTTAGTACACTGACTCTTCCTTCTTATTACTCTCCCCTATGCAAAGACAGCCTGAGCATTAGAATGGAGCTGAAAAGGAATTCACTTCATGCCAGGCTCATAGCAATGCCAGGTGAAACATTCCCTGAGTTCCCTGCCAGGCCTATGGAGGAATATAAAAACGGAACAAGTTGTCTATAAAAGGCAACTACTCACTCATCTTTTAAAAAAAAAAAAAAAAACATAGAAGCACTAAAACAAAACAAAAAATAATATTGATTTCAGGAAAAAAAGAAGCCAGGGAGTCTAAAATAGCCAGTGAGTACTGCTATGTTTTAGAAATGAGTTGATTTTGTCTCTCAAGGATTGACAGGTTGGAAGCTTGGCTCTTAGTGTGGTGATGTTAGAAAGCGATGGAGGCTGGTGCAAGGTGGCTAGCTTATGAGGGAATTATCCTGAGAATGGATTAAGTAACTCTCATAAGAGCCCCAGTTAGTTTCTGGGATAGGGCTCATTCTAAAAGGGCAAAAAAACTGTGTCCTCTGGCTTTCTGCCTGGTTATGGTCTTCCACCACTGTAGCACCACCCTCTATGGGACCTTTCCCAGAGCCAAACAAATGCAAGTACCATCAGAAACCTCCAGAACTGTGTGCTCACTAAGTTCCTTTTTTTTACAAAGAAACCAGCATCAAAGAATTTTGTTATAGTAGAAGAAAGTGTACTAAACTCTCATTGCTCAGGATGCACGGTTTTTCTTCTGTTCTAGCACTCTTCACTGGGTATACACAATGACATCCTGAAACTTCAGAGTAGAGAGAAATTTATCCTAGAAATCAAAGAAAATCTCACAAGAACACAATATCAAGAACAATACAAAAGAATTAGCTAAACAGTGTGTTGTCAGAAGGCTGAGTTTCAGATTCTGGTTCTGCCAATTCTCCCTCAGTTTCTACATAATGAGAAAGGTCTAGGGATGGGAAGAATTTAATTCTTGTTTGTCTTCCTTTCCCAAGATGATATCAAATATTAAAGAGAAAGATTTTAGAAAATTAAAAATGGACATCATATTTGGTCTGGGTGCATAGCTCAGTGATTTGCCCCACATGCACAAGTTTTATGGTTCAATCTCTAGTCCTGAAATAAAATAAAATGGAAAAGTACATATAGGTAAGTGTTAATTAGTATTATTTGAGTTGGAGTACTTTTTTAATAACAAAAATATATAGGGATACTTTTTAAAGTACCTTCAAGATATATGTACCCTCACGTACCTATTCTAATGTTTGGCTGACAAAACAAAAATGAAATGGTTTTAGAACTAGAGTTAGGGTATTTATTTCTAAATGCTAGGAGCTGTTTCAGTAAGACATCAATTAATCGTCCAATGCTGACTCTTATCTTCCTTCTCAGTTCAAGAAAGGATCCAGAGCCCAGCAGATGCAAAGATGGCAGATGCCTGTAATTGAAGTACTAGGAGGCTGAGACAGGACAATCATTAGTTGAAAGACAACTATGTTCTGAAACCTTGTTTAAAAAGGAGGAGGAGGAGGAGGATGAGAAGGAGGAGGAGAAGGAGGAAGAGGAGAAGAAGAAGAAGGAAAAATCCATAATGTAAACCCTCTCCTCCAAACATGTAAATATTTTGGTGTGATTTTTCCAAAAAGTTTTGCATTTCATTTCCTTCCTCCTTTCCTTTTTTTCCTGAGACAGGATCTTGTGATATAGCCCTTGCTGGTCATGAACTTGGCATCCTCCTGTCTCAATCTTCCAAGTACTGGTATTGCAGGCTTGTACCACGAGGCAAGGCTTTCATTTGTTTTATTTCCATTTACCCATACTGAGATATATTTTTAACTTGTAATGTAAGTGACATTCTAGATGAATCTAGAAATCTGACTGTGAAGTTTGAGGTACCTCATCTGTGTTTATAAAATTTTTATATTTGATCGAAAAAGACTTGCAAACATTAAAAAAAAAATCTTCAGAAGATTCCTTTGTTATATCTCTCCTTTTACCTCCACTTTCATAATCTCAGAAAATATGTTTTGGGTTTTTGGTTCCTCATGAAAATAGGTAATTCCATCAGCATAGTAACAAAAATGCCAAAGTACTCAAAGTATTTTTTAAAAGAAAGAGAATAATTTATTTTCTCAATTGCATTTGGTAAAATAAAATAATGACCTTTCAAGTGAAACTCAGAAATTCACTTTATCCCATCTCTATTTCCATGTGTATTCTTTCTAAAACTAAAACTACCTTGATCATGGCTTGATTACAAATGCTATAAACAATTATGGAAATGATCTTTAATATAATAATATATTTTACTGAATGTCTCTGCTTTTGCATTTCAACAACTGAAACAGAGACAATTCTTTGCATGTTGAAATGTGTAATTATCATGTATCCAAAATGGAGGGTATAATTTTCACATCTGATTACAAGGGAAGGGTGTAAGTGAAGCTGCCTGGGTAAACTTACACTTGTTTACAAAGAGCAGTACCTTTGATATTAAAATCTCAGAAGATGTAAAACACTGAGAAAAATCAACAGCAGTGTGCACAAAATTAAATAGAAACCTTAGTATTTTTCTGGCCTCGTTACAAAAATAAAGTCATTTCTTCCTAATGTGTATCCATTTCCGATAATTTTAAGACTTAAACATTGTTTTATTTTGCAGGCATAGTGGTGACTACTATTAAATGTTAAGAAGCAAAAACACTAGATTTAATATGAAAGGAAAGTTCAAACCCCTTTATGCTTACAAACCTACATGGTCATTTAAATTAGAACCTGATTTTCATCTCAACAAAACACACTTTCCTAAATAAATCATCATTGCTTGCAAGGAGTATATTTTTTAAAAAATATTTTATTTGTTTATTTATTTGCAAACAGAGAGAGCAAGGGAGAGAGCACACAAGCCAGAGCCAGGGCCTCCAGCCACTGCAACCAAACTCCAGATGGATGTGCCACATGCTACTTTGTGCATCTGGCTTTTCTTGGGTACTGGGGAATCGAACCCAGGCCATTATGTTTTGCAGGCAAGTGCCTTAACTGCCACACCAACTCTCCAGCCCCAAGATGTGCATTTTTGTTAGTGTTTTAAACTCCTGATTTTCCTTTGATAAGATCTGCTTCTGCTTATGTGAACCCATATTCTGGACATGTGAGAAGAGATAGTATCAAGGAAAGCCTGTGTTGAGACGGTGACTGACACACACTGAGAAGATTAAACAGACATAAGAGCACACAATCAGGCAGAGCAAGGAAACTGCCTAAACAGGTAATGTACACCAGGAATTCCTGCAGATGATACGTAATTATGATTGCTGTGTCATTGTGGTAAATTTTGCAAAGCTTAAAAAGATTGACATTGAGTTTTAAGTATGCTGATTCCATTGCATCACATAAAGTAGGCAACAAAAGGAAATAAAGAGAAAAGGAAAGGTTAAAAATCGATTTAGGAATAGAAGACAATGTTATTCATGCTAAAAGGAATCCACTAAAATGTATTTAGTTATCTATTTCGCTTTACAATTATATAGAATGCAATGAATTTGCTAGAAAGCTATTAAGTTATATAGGTTTTCAAATGCAGTACTAATGGCAAGGCTGATCTTTGGTATACTTCAGAAATTAGTTTGATTTTTTTTTTTTTTTTTGGTAATTTGCCAAATCAAACTTTACAAGAAAGCACTTAGACTTAGAAAATGAGCACAAGCTCACCAAATGTTTGATAGAAGAATAAATACAATGAAATGAAGTTATTCCATGAAAGAGAGCTAGAGTCTGCATTCTTTTATTGCCTAGAGCATTGCCACAATGGGTTAAACTGAAATTTTCTAAAAATATAGATTAATTTTTCTTTATAAAGGATTTCACTATGAGCTTTGTATTTTGTTTTCCTCTAAATCACAAGGGAAGATACTTGACAGGAATGTTCTTCTTCTCCTTGGTCTATACTGGGGCTTGGTTCCACAAGGGAGAAGGCCACATGTCTAGATCCACAGAATATTCAAGAAACCCTGGCAGTCTCCAGGTAGCTCAGAGGTTTGGCTAGCACCACATGTCCATGCCTGCAGCAGACCAATCAATGTTCGGTGCACAACACATTTCTTACTATGTGTTAGAGAACATCTGCTTATATTTTGCACAATTTTAATTTAACTATATTGATCAAACTGAACACTCAATAAGACCCTAGGCACCTTAGGCTTATTAAAATTAGTCAACATGAAGCAAGTGAGCTAAGGAACTAAATGGAAAATGTTAGGAGATTTAAATACAGTGGAACTCACTTAAATAAATACCTGTTAATGAAATAAATCTATTAAATGAATTTATTTTCTCTGAACCAAATCACAACAAAGAGGAATACTCAAAGGGACCTTTAAATGAATAGTGCTCAAATGAATGAATAAGCATCTTCAATGGACATGTTGCTCTAGAAAGGCAAATATTGTTTTCAGGTTCTCTAAGGTTAATTAAAATAAGAAAACTTGTGTTGACTTTATTTGGGATATACTTTCATTCTTAGGAATTAAGTTGGGAAAAGTTCCCAAATAACACTATTTAAAACCTGTAAGTATTCTTTTTCCTAAGGACAATTTGTGTGTGTGTGTGTGTGTGTGTGTGTGTGTGTGTGTGTGTGTAATGGGCTCTGGGCATATGGGGGACAAACACTCCACAATCGAGTTTATCCAGTTGTCAGTCAACTTACCCATGTCCAGTTAAAAGAAATATTTTAAATTTCTAATTGTCTTCCACAAGGCAAAAATAGACTTTCTTTTAACACATTATTTGCCTCTACTGAATGTTACTTTTTTTTCTAGCATGAATTTAAAGGTGGGATTAAAAGCCTTGATTCCCTTACTCTAAAGATCTGTAATAAGTCTCACTGGTACATTCACAAGGCTCAAAATAATGTTGGAAGGACATAAGTGCTTTTTTATTGTGTTGAAATATATATCTTGAACTTCTTCCTATTAAGTGTCACACATACTATTGCTAACTATATCCATATAGCTGTACAGAGGACCTCTAAACTTCCACAGCTTTTCAAGTGTGAGTTCATGTGAGACCACATCTTTAACTGATCAGGTCTCTCTTTCCTCAGCGGGGTTGACCTATGCTGGTATGTTATTAAAATGTCAGAAAAAAAGTCAGCATACATTGAAATCTTAAAGTAATAATTCCTTTTTCAAACACAGTAGACACACAATACATAGAGATTTTTTTGAGACCCATTTCATACAGTGTAGAGGGCTTTGTTTATTCATTTTTTCCTTAGGCCTAATAAAAGATATTAACTCTTTTCCATTAACAAAAAATAAATAAATAAAATAAATAAAGAATAAATAAAACACCCCTGTCATGAATCAAGCAACTAGTGGGAGACTGCTGGCCAGGTTTCACCCCACTAAAATTCTAATCTATACTTTGTCTTTGAGAATTAAGGAGAAAATGCATATCAGCAGAATCTCCTTCTATTTCATTTATAAATTACGAGAATGATGCTATTATATATTATTAATTTCTGCTGTTCTCCAACTCTGCTGCAGCAGTGAGCTGCGGATGTTGGAACGGTGTAATTATGTTCTAGTAGGGTAGCCATCCGTTTCCTTTCAAAAATTTACAGGATTCTTAATCACGCTGCTCATTTGGGTGCACAGCAGCGAGGATGGTGAAACACAAACAGGGCACGTTCGTTTACACAGGAACACCTGCTTAGCATGATAGCAGATGTCAGTCAGTAAGCAGAACACAAAAGGAAAAAAAATATCAACAACAGCAAACTTGCACCATTTTGATTTGTTACAAGGGAATCTTTGTAGAAGTGATGGCAACAGTGGACACTCCTTCTAAAACAGGTTCTGATCTTCCCCAGTCTTGTTTGTGGTTAACATATTGTGAGAAAGAAAAAGGACCTTTTGCCTCTTGTTGCATTCTGTAATTGACTCTGACTCATTATTTAGAGGAATTACTAAAATGACTCGGCCTCAGTTTCCTGACCAATATATAGGGAGTAGGGTGGATATTCTAGATACATACCCATTTCTCCAATGGTGATTAACATTAGAAGTAATAATGACCATGACTTTAAACTACACCTAATTTAAATACCCCTTTAGTCACTTAACTGTTGCATGAAATTCACGTTACTAAGCCTCAGCTTTCTAACTGATAATGCTTCTTAGAACCTTAAAGGAGATAATATATAGAGTATGTCATCAATAGAAGTATATATGGTTACTGTACTACCATTAGTATTACTGCTAACATTGTCAGCATCAACATTCTGATTCTCACAGGCCTTTTCCTATTCAATATAGTATTTATTAAAAGTCTAAAGTATCCAACAACTGAAGTCTCTAACAGACATGCGAATACAATGCAGTTTTTTTGATGTGTGCAGTTCTATAAGGCTACTATAATGGGATTTAACTATTCTTTCTTATAATGAGAAGTTGGTCACTTTCACTACATTTTCTGAGATTTTTTATCTGAACTACAAAACAAAGTTATCTGATATGTACCTTCCATGAAAAAGAACCTGAATGAAGGTGGTGTGCTTTCTAGAGCTTGATGCCCAAAAAAATGAAGCAATGGAAAACAAATCAATTGTAAACTCATCATTCTTATGTCTACTCTGCCCTTACAGTTTGCAAACCAGGCTTTAAAGAACTTTTACAAAAAGGTTTTGGACCAATCTGGTATTTTCCCTTCTCTCCTCTTCCCCCAAATGGTTAAAATTCAAAATGGAAAACAGCTATCACACATGGGCAATGACTAATTTTCCTAAGAAATTTTAGTATTCGGAATGTGTCTGCTTGTGCAGGCCTGTGCGATAAAGGCTCCCTGAGTATGCATTGACTTGATACCCAATAATGGCTGCTAAGGAGCCGTTATGTAGTGCCGTGTCAATGATCCGTGCATTGAGGACTCCCTCAGTACGCATTGACACGATAGACCGGAACGGCTCAGGAGAAGCTGTTATGGTCTATCATGCCAATGATGTGCAGATATTGGCAGGGCCTCTGGCCCTTGTGTGGAAATTATGGAGTCTCTGAAGGAACTGGGGTGGGAGCCATGTGGGCATCATCAGCCTAACACTTCCATTTCCACCGTCTTTGGGTTTACTTCAAAATAATTGATTCAGAAAGGTTGTCAACTAATTTCATCAGTCCCATGTTATGTCACCAAAACATAAGCAGGAGGTAGAAAGGTCCTTCGTGTCTTCTCAGAGAAAGAAACATACACTATTAATGGGGAAAAGGGGGCAAAACTGAAGGTGCCATTTTTTGTTATGCTTTGGAATTTTCAATGATAACTATCTCCTTTCTGCATTACAGATTTTATGTGGTACATGTGCATGATACTGAGCAGACTTTCTGTGGTGATTGGTGGGGGTTCCTATGATTGAAATATTTCATCTATGAAAATAAAGATAACTTCTTTTGATGTCTTCCACAATTGAGTAGGTTCTCAAAACTCAGAATATGGGAAATGGTTTAGAAAGCCTTAGGAAAGAAGTGTAAGTTCAAGAATAAAGTTTGGCTCCACACATGCCTTACCAACTTCAGGCGGTAATTAATTCACTTATGGTATTTACATGCCCCTCTCTTATACTTATGGAGAACATGAGAATTTTAAATTCACTATTCAGTGCAAGATTTAAAATGATCTTCATTAGAATTTGAAGCTATACTCTAAATTGCTTTATATACTACCAACAGGGAGCCTCATTATGTAGTACTATATTTGGACTACCTTCTTTACATTTTGTAACTGTAGATTTTGAATATTTCTGGTACACTTAAGCAGAATCAAACAAAGTGTTTTAATTGACTCTATTAACTACCAATCCACACGGATGCATGGCAAATGTATGGGTAAGAGATTTCAGTGCGTCTTCTGTTCTGGTATCTCCAAAGCGACACGGAGAAAGAGAAATCTAAGATAGCCAAACACAGGATTATGGCAAAGGCTTGTAAAACACCAACGTGCCTTCCTAAACAGGATGATGGGAACAAAGAAGCAGTCAGATTAGGCAGAAAATAGCCTGTACAATTCTGCATGCTCATTTCCTCAAGAAGAGGCCAATCTTCAAAATGAAATTTGTAATGGGAGGAAGATACCAATTATACTATGTATACTATGTAGACTTCCTGGAAATGCAGAGGAATAGAAGCACACCTACCACTGTTGACATCCCTTCATGCCTGTTCCTTACCTTTTCTCTTCCTTTCTTCCTTCCTTCCTTTCCTTTCCTTTCCTTTCCTTTCCTTTCCTTTCCTTTCCTTTCCTTTCCTTTCCCCTTTTCTACCTTCCTTCCTTCTTCCTTCCTTCCTTCCTTCCTTCCTTCCTTCCTTCCTTCCTTCCTTCCTTCCTTCCTCCTCCCTCCTTTCCTTTTTCCTTTTTCTACCTTCCTTTCTTCTTCCTTCCTTCCTCCTTTCCTTTCCTTTTCCTCTTTCTACCTTCCTTTCTTCTTTCTTCCTTCCTTCCTCCCTCTTTTCCCTTCCTTTCTCTTCCTTTCCTTTCCTTTCCTTTCCTTTCCTTTCCCTTTTTCTTTCTTCCTTTCTTCTTTCTTCATTCCTTCCTCCCTCCTTTCCCTTCCTTTCTCTTCCTTTCCTTTTCTTTCCTTTCCTTCCTTTTCCTTTTCATTTCCCCTTCCTTCCTTCCTTCCTTGCTTTCCTTCCTTCCTTCTTCCAAAAACATGTAAATATTCTGACAGATATTATTGTTTCCTCTTTTGACAAGTGTTTAATCAAGGCACAGAAACTGAAGTACCCCATTATAGAATCCTAGCAGCCTGATTAGTCACACCTTGAAATAGAATCAGAATTAACTGAGCATCTTCTAGGGTCCAGACACTGTCCTTACACTTTCTCTCATCTCTGCAATGACGTTATAAATACAGGTTGCCCCTTCTTTGAAGTGTAAGACATGCAGCTCAGAGAGGTTAAGAAACACACTCAAGGCCATATGGAAAGTAAATGGTAGAATCAGAAGGATGCATATATAGATATGTTTTTATCTGCATTTTGTATTCTTTTCATTGTACTCATTTGTGGAGAGAGAGAGGAAAAAGCTGCTCCATTTGGTATAAGCAAATAGAGAAGGAGTCTGAGCAGTTAAAATGAGAACTCTGATGCAGCTCACCTCTGAGGTGTCAAGAGATAGCTAGCACACAGTAGAGAGAGCAGAAAGAAGGCATGCATCACCTCCATAGGGACCAGTTAATGGCTTCTAAGTTTTATCTGCACAACATTGAAGGTTTTTGAAAAGCTATCATACCATACCCCCTTTGCATCTCTTATAGATGTTGTCCAAATCCTGTTATCTAGGAACTTAATTTGGAATAGTGTGGTCTTTTTGAATGATCAGAACTCTAATAAATTGGGCATGGTGGCAGACTCCTTTAATTCCAGCACTCAGGAGGCAGAGGTAGAAGGATTGCTGTGAGTTAAAGGCCAACCTGAGACTACATAGTGAATTCCAGGTCAGCCTGGGCTAAAGTGAGACCCTACCCCCAAAAAAAACCTCAAAAAATCTAATAAGAGTATTTTATATATTTACAGAGCAAATTCTGTGGGACACCCAGATCTCAGCTCTCAAATTGTGTTCTTTTATCTGTAAGGAGGTAAGATCCAGACTATGGCAAAACACAGTGCAAATATGAATTTCAACAAATTACTGACTGTGAACCTATGTGGAAGTCACTATTCTGCTTATTATGTATATCTACTAAGAGATTTTAATTGTAATGACAAAGCAGGCAGTTGAACCACATGGTTAGATTGAAAAAGACAAAATAATAAATTATATTTCTTTTTCTACAATGTAAATTAATTTGTAAAATGATAAGGATCTCTCAGTTCATTCTCTTAAATTCAAAGCCTTCCAAATTAGGTAGTCCCTGTAAAAATACACAACTGAAATGTTTTAAGGGCTACTGTTCCTTTAATGCCCAGCTGGTTCTGGGATGTAATAAAATTGACATATTGATTCCTTTGAATTTACAAATGCCTGTTTCATAAACTCCATCTCCAAAGCCTAGGCATCTTTAGTGCACTGTCATTTTTTTTCTCCAAATGGATCAATTATGTGCCCACGTAATCCTGTTACCTGTGAAATCCATGCATACTTCTCCCATTTGCTGCAGTTCCCAGGCGGACAAACTTGCATTATGCACGCATAAACAAACAGAGCATTTTCCTGATATTAGAGATTGTTTTCAAAGTGAAAGGCAATCTCTTGGGTCTTTTACTCAAAAGAAAAGGAAGAGAGTGAGAGAGAGAGAGAGAGAGAGAGAGAGAGAAACTGTGCACATTTTTCTACTAACCTCAGTATATACACACGTATACGCAATCACATGTGCACATATATGCATACATGTGCATTTATACCTATAATTCCTACTAATTAATTTGAATTAAATGGTTTTGCTGTGTAGAGTCCTTTACCTGCTCCAGCAGAGTCATTTCCTCACTTTGGTTATTTATGCAGCAATTTTTATTGCTGTCTTTTCTTCTTTGTTGATAGTTATTTAAGGCAAATCATCCCCAAGATACCTTGACATAGAAAACCAAAGTGAATTAGGTTATAAAGTTTGCAGTTGTCATAGAGGGGAAAAAAAGGATTCACCAGCTCTGAGACATCCTTAAACATACAGATTGTTTCTTGTAACAATCAAAGAAAACAAAAAGATTCTTTTCCTATGCTATGAGGAGGGAAATGCCTTGGTGAACTAAGAGGCCTTTCCTAAACCTCAAATCCCTATCAGCAAATTGTCTTCTCAGACAAGCATATTTGCATGTTCACGTGTGAGCACACCCACCAGGACAAGACGCATAAAGAAGGCTTATGTGTGAATATGCACACTGACTGTGGTCCTAGAATTGCCTGCAAATAACAAGCAAACATGCTTTTGTCTATGTGTGAACTCCCTGTGTGAGCAAAGTACTTTGCGTGTTCTTCACAGAGATATGAATTCTTGCTTCATTCTTTCAGCCTGTGTTGTATCTGATTTTCCTCACTTCACTGGGCACCCAGCGGTCCAGTTGCACTGCACTTGCTCTCTACAATTTGTTTCTAAGAGATTCCCCAAATCACAAAACATCTTGTCTGCTATCCAATGTGCTCCCCATATGCAGAAAAATTGGGTTGCGCTTGGAGCCCCGTGGCCTGGCCCACCGCTGCCATTGTGCAGCAGTGGTTTTCAAGATAAATGGCTGCATGTTAACCAGATTTGACATGCTGTACAAAGGCAGGCACCTTTGGTCCCATGACACAGCCAAACAGAAAACACAACAAGCAAGCCTGGCAAAGATGTCCAACATGAATAAAAGCACAACAATTTGTCACATAGTTGTTACAAAACGTTAGCAGCTTTGGGGCTTGCCATGGGATGGCAGAGATAAGGCAGTGTGGAAAATTCAGAAATTCCAGGATCGGGAAGTGTTAGGCAATGGAAGAGTTAATTCAGAAAAAGGGGGGACTAGTCATCACAAAGGGATTATTTTCATTGCTTTCTCATAAGGCCAGAGAAGGACTTAATGTCATGAATTAGATCAGCAAGGCCAGTGTTGCCAGCGTTAGTAAAACTCTACTGGTCTGAAGGGCAGTCTGTTAACCATTGCTTTCCAATCCCTCAAAGATGTAACTAACACATTCTAGGGTCATTTTATCAAGGATTGACACTCATCTTTCATTTCCTTTTTCCAAACTGACATAGTGATGAATGAAAAGATGTTTGAGGAGGAGAAACTCTTACATCCTTCTTAGTCTCTTATTCATCCTGAAGGAAGGACTCAAACTTCTTCACTATAGCTCTTTTTCAATTGCTGGGTTTCCTTTTGCAGCTTTCCTTTAAGTCAGTGATCACTATTGCCTATAATTCTGAAATTCCATGATTGCAGTAACATTTAACCATAGGCTTTTTTTCTTGACTCGACTCATGCACTTTCAAAGCCTTAATTTCCTCATCTATAAGAAAAATAGTAAAATAATAGGACCTATTTGAAAGGAATTTTGACAGCGCTGTGTGTCAGATGACACATGCACAATTTTTAGCTCAGGTCCAAAGGTATTATAAGAAATCAATCAATGCTAGATAACATTATCTTTCCCAGAGTTTCCAGGGACCTGTCTCTGAAACATGAATATGATTATGTCACTGTTATATAAGAAATGGTTCACAAGCTCCGCATCACCTATTTACTGGATAAAAGCCAGAAATATGGACTAGAAGGTTCTTGTGTTCCAATCCACCCTTGTAGACATGATGTAAGCTCATTTTTTTCACATGTGCTCTGTGGTCTATACATCTTATCTATCTGGTGATGCTCGAACTTTTGGACCTTCCTGTCCTTGAATGTTTGTACATATCAAGGGACTTTCCTTTACTTCACTTTTAGAATCCATGTAATGCTCCCCTCCAAAGGTACCTCAGAGGAACCATCTGCTCCCAGATCTGACTATGCTATCCTTGGCACTCTTTTCTCACAGAACACAAAATTCCCCATAGTAAGCATCACATATTCATCATTATGTGACGATCCTTGTTTCCCACTACAAAGTGGCCTCCTTGAATCTGGTTTTTCATCTGTCATCCCAAGTACAGTGCTGGTGCACAGTAGGTACACAATGAGTACCGAATACATGAGTGTAAATTCTTGCTGAAAGGTCATAGGCCTAAAAGGACACACTGGCATGCTTTTCAATTATTTCTACAAGAACAGATTTCTTTCTCAGAATGCAAAGCTCAGATATCTTAGGACATGGAGGCAGAAGGATTGGGAGTTTAAGGTCAACCTGGGCTACATGAGACTGTCAGAAAAAGAAGTGAAAGAAGACAGAAAGAAAAGAAAGAGAAGAGAAAAAGGAAAAAAAAACAAAATATGTATTTTTATTGCTTGAATCTCTGAAGAAGTGCTTCTTCTAGGAATGGTAGAATCAATCAAATAATCTCACATGGCAAACATTGAAAAAGACTCTTAAAAAAGATAGCTGGCTGACCACTCAAGTCCCAGGACTGTCATGTAATCCACACTTCTAGGTGGGATGCTGATGCTTTATAGGAAAGACAGAGAAGAACCTGGGCAGAAGCAGCTTGTCTGAAAGATGCTGTCATTCTCAACACCCATACAACACAGGTGGAATCTTTCAGCTAAGTAACTGCACATGGTCCTGCTTCATGGTAGGGCACCAGGAACCAAATGTAAAGAGGTGAGGAGATTTCTACTGTAGTTTTTCCAGGGTAGGAAGGCCTGGAGCCCTGCTGACATCTGTGATTCTCTAACCTTTATGACCCCTTGTAAACTCAGAACCAGAGCAGCCTGGAGCACACACAGTACCACCCCCACTCCATCAGTCCCCTGAAATCTGATCCAACCCCATGTGGCTGCAGATCTTATGTTCACGAGTCCTGATTTGAATCTAGGAAGTCATCCTTTGAAGAGATCTGCCCCACCCTCACTGGATGGGGACAGCTGCTTTCCTATGAACTTGTGGTCCTCAGGGTTAGTGGAAGGTAGGAGCTGGTGCACAGCGAGGTATCATGGAGTTAACTGGTGACCTTTCAGTCGCCTCCATTTATAGGTTTCATTTTATTTCTACTTGTAATATGAAATGGGAAACAGACTTAAATATGGGAGAAATGACGGCATGCCACTTGGAACAACCAGATGATTTGCCACCTCTAAAGTGTACATTTCATTTGTATCCTAAAATGATGAGAAAGGCTAGTGGAGAACGCCTGATACCAGGCTTGTAATGGCACACAGTCTCAGGATACAGTGTTCCTTGTTCTTCATCCCTTTCCCCAAAGTCTCAGGGCTACCCAAAGAAATGCCTTCAGAGTGAAGTCATAGACTTTTGCCTAAAACAGCAAAGATTCATGTAGAATCCATGCTCAGACTGATCTGTAACTGCTAACACACTCTTAGGATGGATTTTAATGGAAGAGATAGATCATGGTGCATAGTGCCAAGACAGAGAGGCTGCTTTAGGAGCCCAGTCTCTCAGTTCCAGTGGTGTCCAGACACTGGGACCCATGTCCTTGGTTCATTATTTAAATATTTTAAATTTGTATTGTTCAGAGGGTTAGGATCAGTGCATGAGAGTTAAATTTCTCACATTAGAAAGAGAATTTAAAAGGTTTACTGTTTCTTATTTTAACAGTGTAATTTTAAGTAATTTTTAAATAGTATCTAGACATAGTATAAATAGAAATAATTTTAAATAGCTCTAGGCTACACTTTACTCATGTGTCAAGAGAATGCTTGAAATATATTAAGTTTGTGTGCTTGGTTAAAAAGTGGCATCTTTAGAAGAGATAAATAAGGAGAGTTCAGGTCTGGAACCATTGTTTCTTGTAATAACTATTAATTTTAGAGGTTTATAGGAGGAATAATGAATATTCTAGGGGAAATATCAGCCTTTCCTAATTTTCTGTTTCTTCCTTAAACTTTAAAAAAAATTAAGTTTCAAGTATTTATTGGATTGGTTAATGGTCTTTTTGTCTGTACTCCCTATACAGTGAAAAGGTTTCCCACTGAATCTCTGTTTCATTGGTGAGAGTTTGTTCTGCTACAAACCAAATCCACATCATTCAGAACTTGAGGTGACCAGTTTTAACTCATCTAACAATCTCAGCCCTACAACTTGTATGGTTACATTTCTTAATCTAGGTCTAAAATATGTACAGTATAGAAAGTGAAAAAAACCCTGATGGATTGTGCCATCTATGGCAGCATTTGTTCAGCATTTGGTACAAATGGGAGAAAAAAGATACAGAATGCATGGATTGATTTTCAAATTACCTCAATATTTTGAAAACATTTTCACCTGCATGCTGAGAATGCTAAGAATGGCAAGGAAGGCAATTGTGCATTTGCACAGCCTCCACTGCATTCATTTATAAATTACCTCATCACTGACTGAAATTAACACTGATTCTTACAGGCAATTTCTCAATTTCCAATGCTAATTACATTTTTTTTACTTTTAAATTCTGTACCACCTGTTTTGGGCAAGACATCTTAGGCAGCGCGACCGCATTTAATCACAATTTTAATTAACCGCCCTGTAGATGTGAAAAAGAAGCAATTATAATGTAGATGAATGATGATTTTTCTGCATTAAATTGTTTTGTTTCCCTGGTATGTTGATTGTAACACAGCACACAAATACAGTAACTGTACAATTTTTTTCTATTGTAATTTAGTAATTGTTTTTGGAAAACCAGTTTGGGAATGAGTGACTTCATCTGTTTACAAATTGATTGATACTGTTCACTCACTGATTGCTGTGGCGTATATTTTGGTATTGCACAGTCTAGCATAAAATATAATTAGAGATGCACAGGCTTTGCAGCACCATTTTGGAATCTGAAAATCAACTGTAACTGAAGTATGTTTTCCTTGAGCATACTAGTATCAGTTGGGGCTGATGAAATGATAATCAAAACAATGGGCTTTCCAATTCTACCACTAGTAGAAACCCTTGGTTTCAATCTGATAGTCTAATACGGTAAGTTTATGAATTACTTTGTACTAGGCCTGGGAGCTGGGGGCTGGCAAGTCTGAAGCTTGCACAACTCACTCAGATCTATATCACAAGAAGCATACAAGTGAGGTAAGGAAACAATGATGAAAAAGAAAGAGTTGTTGCCTTGGAAAGGGCAGGATTGTTCCTGCCACCCAGGCACGATGCACTGGTGTGCTGTAGTGCTGGTCTATCTCATCTCTACACTGTGATACAATAAGATCACATTCATGCTCCTGGCTTGCAGATACAGATCATTAAAGCCGCACCTCAGTGGAGATAAATTCCAAGATCACATTTATGTGAAACACAGCTTGCTCCTCATTTAGCTAGGAATGGGACAGAGGGACAGACATGGATACTTGCTTATGAAACCTTATGCTAATTGACAGCTAGAAGACCTCTGCTTTACTATTCTCCCATGAATTAGAAATCCCTCCTGGGATACCCTAGATTAGCATCATACCAACTCCAATTTCAGGGACATTCTCAATCATTGCACATCATTGGTAGCATAGGGCTGGTGTCCTCCCTCCAATCATGCTCTGAATAGTTCGGAAATGTGCTCAATGGGACAAGCTCTGGGCTAGGCCACTTCTGCCTGCCTGGAAAAAAGGGGGAAAGGCCATGTAAGCAATTGTGCATGTTCAAAGGAAACTATTTACGAGATCTCTTCATCTTCTGCTTTGGACTGTATTCCTTAGAAGATCCTAAACAGGGACAGTTCATTAAAAAGTGAGATGTCACATTGGTCCTAGCTATGTGCTTGTTACAAAACATAACTGGGATCATGGCTTCATTTAGAGCAATTTAAAGATAGGATGGTTAAGATGAGTTGGCAGGGTGGGGTTGGGGCAGGATGACTATTTGGATCAACTTCTGTTTGTCTGTCTCTTTATAAATAGTTGCTAACAAAGTATTAATAGGAATCACCACACCTGATGCCAAAATTCACTTTGTGTATTCAGTTAGAATCTGTTCTGTTTGTATACTAGGAAGTCTAATCATTTGGCACCTTAAGATTATATGTCTAAATCCTGTTCATGCCTATGGATTTGTATGCTGAAATCTGTGAGGAAAGTAAAAGAACTGACCACAAAATGTCCTATAAGCTATGCCCTATGTAAGATGCTATACAAATACTGGCAACAGAAGCTTATTCCTATCTATGTCATTCTTTTTGGTTGTAAGCATTATTTTATATAAATGAACACAGACCCAAACTACTGCGGAAAAAGGGGGGGTTAGGTACACTGTCACTGCCAAGACAGCATACTTGGGGCAGGTGGAGATATGAGTGTGTTTTCCTTAGAGATTGCACTTCTGATTCTGAGTGCAGTCCCACTCTTGTTAGCACCAATGCTCTGATGCAACTGAACATTTCTCTCTCCTTTCCCACCTTCCCCACCTTCATAACAGCTCTGTGGAAAGATGCTGTTTTATGAATGGAGGTAAAAATAACGCTGAATAACTCAAATTATAGCCTCTTTACATAATGAAGAGGGAGTGTTCTGGCAATAGACTTGAACTTTTTTTTTTTCATAAAGTTGTTCCAGCAATAATGCTTATTTGGAAGTTTCTAAAAGTGGCAACATCTGTGTTCCTGCTGGGAGATGCCATCCCACCAACCTTTCTAGGAGCCATTTATCTTGGTGAGAAAATAAAGTACCTGATCCCAGGCCTGAGTAAGTCTCAGCTCCCTGTGTCTTCACACTCTGACCCACTGTGCGTTCCTTCAAGCAGAGAGCTGCTGCCCATGGCTACCTCCTCAATATAAACCTGCTAACTAATCTCTTAGCAAACACTTGAAGCAAACCTGAAGAGAGGAAAAAGAGGCAAAGGGGGAACAAAAACCCAGCAAAGATAAAACACCAAGACCTATTCAACCAGACCCCAGAATCTAAATTTAGTACCAGACATAAGGTTTCTTTTGAAGGCTGTTGTCTGTAGGACAGGGATTTTTGTAGCCACATTTTTTTTTTAATATCTCAGTCCTAATTTTGCTGCTATTTCTTCTAAATAGGGCTCACTTTAACATAAACTCCCTGAATTTTTTTCTTTCTTAGCCAGTGGAGATGTGCCTATCCGTATAGGTATTTGTAAATGACTTCCTTTATTAGTTTTTAAAATAATATATCTTTTTTAAAGTTCACATTGCAGTGTATACACACAAGGTAGTTTCTCCTTAGGAATCTATGTGAAGTTCACTGTCAGAAGTAAATAATGATTTTCAGCCAATGATCAAAGAAAAATAAATCTTTTACCCTAATAAGACTTTTAAAGACTGGAATCCCATTTTTAAATGGATAACAGCTAAGAGGCTACTGGCAATCTATCTCTAAAGCTGTGTTTTAATATTGGCTGCATAGGAACTGGACAAGCAAATGGACCCTAGGGTCTTCAAAGTGAAAGCTTTTAAAATAAAGTTGGTATGTAGTGTTTGAAACATATTGTTCGGAATTTAAGTTTTAATATCTAGGAATAAACAGAGCATTAAATCAAGCAAAACTGTGACAAGGCCAATATGCACATGGATGATGCCAGCAAGGCATCTCCAGCCCTTTGTTCACAGCTTAACAAAACTGTGCCGTCACACCACTTTAGTTCAACAGTGCCTGTCGAATGGGCATCCGCAGATCAGCCAATGCCTGTCATACACAGAGCTTGAAGACGGTTTGAAAGCAAGAGCTTATTCGACCCCCAAGTCTAGATGGAAAGTGAGGAGGATTTTAAATCATGGTAAAGACACCAGTCCCCCCACACACACACCAAAGTTGGATGATATAAGGAAGAATGACAAAAAAAAAAAAAGGGTTGTGTGTTTTTTAAAGACATAAAGGAGGGAAAAAAATGTATTCAGGCAAAGAAAGCCCTTTTCATGTTTGTTTTGTTGTGAAAGCAATTATAAAAGTTTTACAATCATAGAATTTTTCTTAAAGCGATATTCTCAATAGCAAAATAAAAGTCAAATGTCAACAAGTATTTTCATATTTTGCCACTGTTTTTTTTTTTTTTGGTCTTTAAATGACGAAGGAATAGTAAGGAAACATTCTTATTATTGGGACGGGAGGACATTATTTGACAAGTAGAAATTGCAACTCAGATAGATCTTTTTAGATGTAATGTTTGCTATGTGGCTGTTTTGGTTTACCAAAATGCATTAGCTTTTGAATTTACAGCCTCCTGAGCTCTGAGCTCTGTGAACATTTAATCTGCTTCAGGAGAGAAGCCCAGAGAAAACAAACCTGGTAAAGAGAAGAACTGTTCACTTCCCTACAAGTTAACAATTAAGGGGGTGGGGGAGCCCAAACCTTCTTATTTTCCTTCTGTAACACTGATCATGAGATTTGGCTTTCGAGCTTTAATAAGTGCTGGGGAGGTGCCTCAGAACTTTCCTTCCGTTTAATTAAGTGTACCCACTGCTCTTCAGGCATCCAATCAGAGTGAGCAAGTGCACCAGAGCAGGGCTCAGAGCCCTAGCGGTGGGAACTAGCTGGAGGTGCTCTGAATCTCGACCTTTCCAGCTCCTCCAGGAGCCCCTGCTACTGAGATGGTCTAGGAGCGGTGGAGATTTCTGAACACTAAAGTTGAAAGCTCTAGCTCTCAGCCTCTCCCCTCTCTGTCTTTCACCACTGTCAGTCTGCTGCCTGTACTTCGGCTGTCTCTTTTCCAGTTTCTACCCTGTGAGTTTCTGGCCTGCCAATTTCAACTTGAAGCTTGACTGGGTTGATTTGATGCAAATACCTCCAGGGAAAACCCTGAAACTGATGAACAGTTATGTCAAGTCGATTTTGCACCATCGGGAAAAGGTAACCTCTGCGAGAAAAAAAAAACAACAAGGTTAAAGAGACAAGGGCTTTTCACGTGTAATACCTCCGCGGCACATCTCGCTCACTGTTTACCATCCCTCAGAAATTGTAACTGTCAGAATTAGTCCTAATTGCAGATGCGAAAGCTGCCATTATAATAAAAACAGAGGCAGTGCAGGCATTAAATGTAGCAGCCTAATTTGTAAGACTACAGAAAAGGTAGAGTAAATGAATATTTCATTACTTTAATTACCAGGGACTACTCTTTTCTTGCTGTCTTATGATAAGTGTTGCTGTAACTAGCAACAGCAAACATGCACTAAAACATAAAGTGCAATAATCGGCCTGCTGTCAGGATCTCCACTTTAAAATACGAGCAGGGAAAAAATATAATGGTTTATCTATTTCTTAGAGAATGCAAAAGTAGAAGATGGAAATTCATTTAATGTCAGGGGGATAAAGCACACAAAGGCACCAGTAAACAGGTTTTAGTCAGAGAATAATGGCTCCAACAGAGGGAAGAAAATAAAATATTAGTTGACTGTACATCTCAAATGCTGTCCCTAAAAGAATTCTAGAAAGTAGAAAGTAGGAGGTAATCATGTTTGGATTTTTTTTAAGAGAAAATTTTGTTTTGTGTTACACAATGTAATTGCTTGAAGATGAGAAAATAAAGCTCAAGTGACTGGGGAAAGACAAGGAAAGCAAGCAGTTTTTTAAATGACTAAGTAAAGGTGGAAAAAGTTCAAGTTGGCAAAAGTTTTGAAGATCAGTCCAGTTCCATTTAAAAAGACCAGATAAAGCCTGCCAGCAAAAGGACTTTGCTTACAGTCCTAGAGTACTGATTCACAAGGCTTGGGAAGTACCAATAATTAGTCACCACTGACACCTTGAAAAACCTTGTCCACCTTTCTACACTGTCAATCTCAGGTTTGGGGGAGGGGTAGGAGGTGGGTGTATGGGGTGTGGCTGAAAAGGTTGCTGAGACTGGTTGAAGCCAGCCTGTCTCTGCATTTATCACTGTGTCTCAGAGGAGGTGTTTGGTGGACACAGCAGTTTGACAGCACAAAAACACTGTAGCCAGAAGCCCTATCAAAGCGCCTACTGGCCCAAACCTCCTGTGGTCTGGGTCTCACAGGGCAAGACTACCTCACACTTCACACATGGATAAAACTCCACACATTTCTAAGTGTTCAGTACAGTATTGACTCCCCCTCATCTTTTTTTCTCCTAAATATTGTAAACAGTACTCTAAACTACTATTTTTAGTTAGGACTCCAGAATGCTGTTTTGAAAACCATAATAATTTGCAATCAATTTAGGATAATCCGTGTTAAGGTTGGTAATATTGAAGGAAAACAGTTTAAAAGCACAAAGCTAGTATTTATCCTAAATAATACACTCAGGCTTAGATTAATAGGTAGAAGTAAGTTTTGTAAGAGTCATTTGACAAAGGGAACACTCCCCCCCCACACACATACACATACGTCCCACTGCAATAGTCTTCCTTAATTATTCACGGTTACTCTTCCTGTTTAAATATATATCTATCATAAAGTAGATGGTTGTAGTGAAGACTAAGGAGAAAAAGTATCCGAATTTGGGTCCTAGTATGCACTGGAGTTTGAGTGCACGTGAGAGTGTGTACCTATGGGCTGTATTTAGTTTTCTAATTCCCATCAGCAAAGCAAAGGAGATGGGAAATCTTTAAAAGCCAACCATTTTGCTTTTAGATAGTTCTCTCTTAATAGACCTATTTATTATGAAAACACAGCATACTGAGCTCTTTATATGCAAACCTCACCTCTTAAAACTGAGAAATCTCATGATGTGAAACATTTCCATTGAGGTGCTTGGTGTCTAAAATAGAAACTTATGTACTTCCAAGAATAGGCAAATTGCAAAGTTTCTTTGATTACAGTTACTTGGATATGCGAGACAATATAAATACAATTTAAACAAAGAAGCAGTGAAAGCTATATGCTGCATTTATAGATCATGTGGGCACTGAATTCCTTGAAATTTACTCATTCATGTGTGAGGGGGGAAAAACTCAGATCTCTTATATTCATAGCATGATGTTTTAATTTGTTGATCTGTTACTGATTACTTCTTATTTTGGGGAGAGGATGACTACCTCCTTGTCAGGAGCACCTTTCTTTTCTAAATTGAATTATAAAAAGAAACATGAAGCAGTGTTTAAAGACTAGAAACCACTACTAGGCTGTCATATAAGTAATGTGAACTATCTCAGAGACATTCATTACAGGTTCTCATCTAGAATGTGTTTATCTCTTTGGCATAGCAAGTAATTAATGACAATTATTGATTCCCAGAATAATAGTCATTTATCTCTCTCACCTGGGATTGTTTTAGAATGTTTTATTTGTATCTTAAAGATTTAAACATACACTTTCATACAAATATAGTTGGCTAACCTAACCAATTCTGTGTTCATTGTTTGAAATAATATCTTCATTGGAGTGGGATGTAAATTTTTAACTTCAGAACTTTCAAGTTAAGAACTAGACCTCTTCAAGTTTATAGTAGAGTGTGGGGCAGGGTTTATATTGAAACAACACACAGAAATCAAGAAAAAAATGAAGAGCACCTTAAAATGGGTTAGATTTAATGGCATATGATATTTACTCGGGTGGGACAGATGATAGGGAAGTTACCTGGAGTCTTAATTTTATAGTAGTGTTATTTTAAAAAGAAAGGTGGCTTTCATATGCACACTGACAGTTCTATGTTATCTTCTAATTGTCACGACAACTTCAAGTCTCAGCACTTTCACCTCAGCTCAGCACTGGAATTACATTTGTAAATGATCGTGAATCTTTATGACGTTTGCATTCCTCAACTGAAAAATGAAAGCAAAGTTCCATCAGATCCTTCTGGCTGGGTTTGCTTCCCTCTACCCTATGTGCCAGAGCCACTTGCTCTTCTGAGTCTGGTCTTGAAACGCCCATAGTAATTTCCCCCCTAACTGTAGCACTCACAGTACTACACATAGCTTTATCAACTCTCACACTCTTTTGGGTCACAAGCACAAAATATCTGATGACATGCTGATCATCTTCCTTCTCCTTTCTCTTTTCAGCCTCTAACTTTTCTGTCAGAAGCTTGAAAATATATGCACAGTTACTGTTGCTGAGGGGAGACAAAGTTTAACTTCTGGGTTGGCAATCGGAGAATAATTCATGAGCAGATTTCTAGCAAATGATATGATTTGCTAAATTTTGGTCTTTGATTTATATTTATGTACTCCTGCTACTGCTAAGGTTTTGCCAACCTCAATTAGATCATGAATGAGATCATTTTAATGCAGCCCCCAAACTCTGACCTGACCGTGGTCTGAAAGTGTTCAAAAAGTAATTTTAAGCCTCCTTTTGATTTGAAAAGGAATACTGCATGCTTGATTGTTCATACAAATAACATAAAACTTAATTATTGGATGATTTGGCAGAAGACCTTCTTGCCAGACAAAAGTCAATGCCAGCCACTGTGATGCCTGCGCTGCCCAGGGGGGCCCTAGCCCTCAGCCCCCTTGTATACTGGTGTTTGTTCATTGTGTCTCGGGGCATGCTATTTCCAATAAGATTCACAGGATCTGGGTGGCAGGGTGCAACTCGAAGGGTGTACCAACCATATTTATAACTCCAGTTAAAAATGCTGTCTCACCTAGAAGGGAAGTAGATCTGCGCTGTCAAATCACCAGGAGGCTGTGACAAAGGGAGCCTGCAGCCTGACACACGGTGTAACAACATAGCAAACACCTTTAATGCTGTCATGTCTCATACCCTTTACTTTCTCACACATTTATGGCTGCTGGAACGTTGACACCTACACTTTTTGGAAACTAAATAAGGCAATCTTATTTAAACCCAAGTGCAACACCTGTAAAGTTATTCTTGTGCCCAACACAACAACAACAACAAAATAACGATTCACTCCTTCCTAATTAAAAAAAAAAAAATCCCCTGCTTGCTTTGAAAAGTTTCAAGTTGGTAACGGATGGTGGCCTGAGGCTCTAACTCTGAGGTTCACATGACCTCCCCAACTCTGACAGATAGGCAGGACTTCCCCCTCCAAAAGATGCCACAGATCAGATAATGTCACTGTCCAATGGACCTCTTGCAGCTTTTCAAAATTGAAGCCTCTTTCTTCATCACAAACTTCTGGTGTCTTTTATAGTAAGGCAAGAGGCCCCAGCTGCTTCATTCCCTCTAGCGACCATAGTCTAATATTTTAAAAGCTAGAAATGAAAATAGCTTTTCTAAAGATATTTCCTGGAATTTTTAATGTGCTGCCTTGATTCCTTTTTTCTATCTTTTTTTCCTTGCCAATTATAAACCACCATTTGGAGGGCTTATGAGCAATGTGAGTCCACCTCATCTAATTAAACCACATTGTTTTAAAAGCTTGAACAGTTTTCATGTCTACAAGACTTGTCTGAATAATAAACTGCTATAGCCAGAATTCCAAGTGTCTTTGGAGGGCCAGGATTTTATCTGCTGAGCCAAAACAGCCAGGCATGCAAAGAGTTAATGAGCGCTCCCACATTGCTGGGTAGGTTAATATCACAGCTGCCTGGTAAAGCATTATCCTCGCACCTCACTTAACAAAAGCCTCCTTTTGCAAACAGACTCCCACTTTCCCCCCAAGTGTCCAAAGGTGTTTACTGAAGTAAATCTGCCTAAATCCTTCATTGCTTGAGTCATTGGGGTGGGCAGGAGGGGTAGAAGGTGTAGGGCTAATCTCCTTTTGTAAATTCTGTAAATCTTCTGGGAAAAAGGGAAAAAAAAATCAGGCACCTATGTCAAGTGTTCATGAACAACTTCTAATATATCCATTAGTTTTGCTTTTCTCCATGAATTAAGCCAAAATGGTTATTGGAAAAGCCACCCCATTTCAAGTAGTTCACTCTTCTTCTGGAAAGATTATACTTCCAAAGTTGTGTTTGTTTGTATATGTGTGGGCACACACAGGTGTGTATGCATGTGGATGTGTGTGGATGCATGCATGTGTATTCTATGAACAATATAGTTGTTGAAAAAAACTGTTGATATCTTCGAAGTGGTTTCAGAAAGGGGAAAAAAGGCAAGACAGTTGAGAAGCAAGATAATGTAGCTGAAAAGTTGTCACGAGAGGTTTCTGCTCTCGCTGTGGTAGTGTTCCAGCACCATTAACTGCATGTTACTTTTACATGTTGAAAATGGAGGCAAACAGCACAGTGCATCCTGACAGGTCCGCCTGCAAGGGTTTAGACAATTCCCAGCAAAAAGGAGCCCTTTAGGCACAAACTTTCTCTGTCAAGAAAACGTGAATACCACCAGCCCCTCCCTACAAATCCTGAAGCATCCAGTTTGAGATACAAAAAGGCTGTCATCTCACAAATGTTAAACATACTAAAAAAATCTGAAAAAAAAAGTATGGAGAAGGTGTGAAAAACGTGGCACTTTACAGCCCTCAAGGCTTTTTAAAATAGAACAACTTTTCCCCCTAAAATTCTTTTCAGAGATTTTTTTTTTCCTTTTTGGCTCATTTGAGAGTTTTTTTCTTGGCTTTTTTCCCCTTTCATTTGAAAATATGAATTATCATAAAAAGTCAGGGGGGGAAAGGGAAAGTCTTTTCCAGTTTTCCTGAGGATTTATCTGTGTTCAGGCTGGGTGTGAGCACTAGGCACTGAAGCCAGACCAGGGCCTGGTCTCCAGTCTGTCCCTTCCCCCTCCCCTTCCCCAAGTACCCTCACATCCTAGGTCTGAAGGCAAGCAATCATAGTTATTAAGGTCAAATTGTCAGCATCATTCGAGGGTGGGAAGACAGCACACCTGACCCCAAATGTAACAGGCTTTTGGGCTAGAATTCTATCTCTCTCTGACACTTTCTGCCTCAATTGGTGAGCGGTGGCCATGAATAGTACAGACGTGCCATCTTGTAACACTATATGCCTGTCAGGAGGGTAGGGTCTGGTTGAGCATCTACTATATAAGGCTGGTAACTAGGGGAAGCCCAACAAACAGCCACAAACACCTAAGTTACTTTACTCAGCTACTACCCTCTCTGCTTCTCTCTCTCTCTCTCTCTCTCTCTCTCTCTCTCCTCTCCTCTCCTCTTCTCTCTCTCTCTCTTTCTCTCTTTTCATCTTGGCTTTCTGTGGCAGAATGCAAATGGAGCCTGCCGGCGGTGAAAGGGCTGAATTGTGATTAAGAAGAAGAAGAGCTCCTTTCTTTGTTCTCCCCTCAGGGGATGTTTACTGGGAGAGACACAGCGGATCAGATATGAAAGGCATTCAGGTCAGCATTGATGTGAGCGAAAGTGAAATCATACCTAAGGCATTCAAAAGACCGCCGTGTCAGGGGTTCAGCTAACGGTGCAGCTTCTGTGTATCTTCCCGGAGAGGCAAAAATCTTTCCACAGACTGGTGATTTCTTTTCTCCCTAATTTACTATAAAATTATAAAAGTCCCCCCACTCCATTTACTTCTCACCACATGACACAGCAGTTAGCATTTTCTCTTCTGGACCACACGCGTAACCAGACCAACTTGTAATAACTATATTACAGAAATGAACCAGCAAGGCACCATCTGAACTGTAAAATATTTTTTAAGCAGGTGTATTCATGTGGACTACAGAGATGCCTGATATGTAGGAGAGAACAGACATCAGAGAAAATCCAAAACACATGCACATGGATGGCTTTCCTCTCACCACCCTAACAGAAAACAACACATACACACACAGAATATAAAAACTGAGCAGAACACCTTAAGACAAAATCCTTTATTTACTTTGTAACTACTAGTTACACTTTTCTTGAGAGCTTTCGCTCTGACACAACTGTCACCCATGATGAAAGTATTTGGCACATAGCTATTAAGGCAAGGCTTCCACAGAGATGCTGATTATTATCGTTTTCTTTTAAAAATCGCTTGATGAAGAAATGCTTGGATTTTACTTTTAAAAGTTTACACTCCCCACAGCCTAAATAGTCATTCAATACATTTTTTCCAAGTGGTAAGCTGATGATGTTGGCATAAACAGAGCTATATAAATATATACAAAATTCACAAATCACAGCAAACATACAAATAACAAGGAGATGCCTGCATCATTCAAGGCTTAAAAGTGAAAAGGAAAATCACATTTCATCTTCTGATTGCTCAAGAAGAAAAGGAAATGAAGAAAGAGGGAAGGGGACTGCCTTTATTGATTTTAAACCATCCTTTCCTCTGCTCTGAACTGTTATTTTTCAACATTTACACCTTGGCTATAAAGCATATTTGGGCTTATGTTAGCATCTGCTTTTGTGGTGACATTTTGTATATTTTCAACTAGTGTTTCTGCATCACAGATTTCCCTCCTTTATCTCTTTGCTCTAAAAAGACAAGCAAAGAGCAATCAAAAAGGTGTCTGACTTGGCTGTTCAGACAATTGCCCCCTTGTGGGAATGCGGGGATGAATGGTACAGTGGACACCCAGCACCATTGACGTTATAAACATGTAAATGAAACACATTAGGGCAGACAATCAATTGTCTGTGAGCATTGCAAACCTGCACTCCCTCTCTCTGTGACAGGCACAAAATAGTGTCTACCTTGGGAAGCCACAGTGCTAGAGAGGAAAAGGACAAAGAATCCCCTTTCACACCAAAGAAAATGTACCTTAAAAGCCTTGGAAGAATGCAGATGACAAAAACTTGCCAGGAAAAGAATCTCCCACATCTTGGAATAAACACCGCACTACTAGAGAGCTAGCAACACCCTCCCTTGCTACCTTCAAGGGAAGCACACATCCCCCCCAGAAAAATCATAATATGGCATTAGGGTCTTTGACGACCTCTTATAATTTTCTTTACTAAGCAAATTAAGAAAGAAAGGAAAGAAAAGAGGCATGTGAAAACTATGGCAGAAGTTTAATGAGGGAACTTTAGTTTTAAGTTTTCTCATATTTGAAAATAAATGCTAAAAGATGTGAATTTATTTTCATTTGATAACAGAGCAACAATGTGAAGTTTAACATCTGACGTTTACCCCTATCCCTCGTGGACCATCACACCAAAGATGCCCGCCACTAGGCTGTCTGCTGGCTGTGCTGCAAAGTAAAGTATGTTTCTACCCCAAATGACTTAGTTTTTCTGAACTGAAAAAAAAAATCCATCTATACATCTAGCCCCCAGCATTGTGTGTGCAGCATCTCTATAGAGAACGGGATGGAGATGGATATCTCTAGAACACCCTCGGAACTGGTACCTGCCCCACAAGCTGCCTGAGTGTGTTCAAAGTCAGCCAGACAAGCTCCCCCTATAAACTTCATGAAGGAAGCTATTTGCCAAAGATATTCACACTTGCCACAATAGCCAAGTTTGTGAGCAACTAAAATCAGAAGAAAGTTTCTGGGGGGGGCTCTGACTCCCAGTTGCCCATGCCAAATTCACCTCTGGAGAGAGGGGAGCCATCCAGGGAAGAGACTGATTCTCTGCATTTAAGCACCTCAGAAAAGGAGCTACTTCTCCATCCCTCATTTCCTTTCTGCAACCCTAACAGCACCTCCACGGCCTGTACAGAATTGGTAAGGAGTGAGGGCTTCCTTTAAACACAGATAATCATTTCTGCTCATGCTTTTCTTTAGGATCACAAGCAATGAAACATTCAACTTGATCGTTTTTTTCTTCCTTCCACTGAAAATCAGAGACCAAAGGTGTGTGGGAAAAGCTCCTCTGCTCTCCTATCCCCATCCACAAAACCTTGCTTTTGAGGAGAAACTTTAGAGAAAAAACAAATTTAACTTTTCTTTCCTTTTTCCATTTCCCTTCCCTCCTCTCCTAATTCAAGTTTCCCTCAAAAGACAACTCTATTCTCTTCTTTGAAACAAACAACCTCCAGATTTGATTGTGTCACAGTATTTATGTGATTTTTCAGCGGCTGGGGGAGAGGGCTGGGGAGACAGAGTCCTCTTCTCAGGCCTGTGTGAGGTAGGAGGGAAGGTGGAGCATCCCAGGACCTGCTGTCTGAACCACAGTTGAAAACAACAAACTTTGCAAGTTATAAATGGGCTGCTGCAAGTGGTAGCAGGCTGCAGAGGGATATCTTCAACCCTGGGCGCTTATTTTTGACTCCAAGGCTATGGGGGTATATAATCAGGGGACTAAAACGGGGGCTGGCTTCCCCATTTCTTTAGAACTTCAGAGAACATGTTACTTAGAGTCATGTGACTGAGGATCATCTGACTGAACTTTCTAGAAACCTGTCCACATTCTTGTCTGCTGGCTATTTGCTTTTTGCCTCCTTTCCCCTAACCCCACCTCCCCCAAGACATCATATTTTTCTGGGAAGCAATTTTCTCCTTTCCATGTGGGTGAAAGGATACCGCCTGCCTTCTATGGGTTAGCTAGGTCTGGGCACTGCCTTTGCCAGGCATCTTGCTAGCCTGAGAATCTGGACAGTTGGATTTGAGATACTTGTTTTTCTCCTTCTACATGTGTTTCCCCTAAAGTGTTCAGAGTCCAGTCTTCTAACTCACAATCTTGACCAGCATTTCAAACACATACTGATTTACCCGTTTTATCTCATTGTCACGTTAGTCTATAAATACACACTGTTGACTTAATTTAAAATTATATAATGTGCCATCCGAGGTTCTTGGGTGTTCATCTCTTTTTTTTTTTTCTTGCAGCCTTTACTTCTACATTTATTATTGCTATTATTCCTTTCCAGGAATTTCTATATATGATGCCGATAAGCATCATCATATTTAGTGTTATCAGGAAAGACACAAGCTCAAAAGTGACATCTTTTCCATGAATCCAGGAAAGAAGAAAAATCCACTCAGTTCAGATAAACCCTAGCAATTCCCAAAAGATACGTGTTTGATGAAAAAGAAAATGAAAAGAGTGTTGGGGGTGGGAGGACTCTTCTACCTGCTTCTCAGAACCAGGACATTGCTAAGTCAGAGATGAAACCCAATGAAAACACTGACAAGTAGCCGGCTTACAGCATGTTTTCTCACACATTGTTTGGAAAAAGAGACAGGTAATTGACAAAGTTAGAGAAGCAGTAAGCAGCAGACAGGCTTGAGACTGGGTGGTCAGGGTCTGGACTATATGCTCAAAAATGTGAAATTCAACTTTACACACTTCAGAGTGTGGGGAGGGGGGCTTGTCCCCAAATAATGAGTGGCTGATCAGAGCAAAAATGGTCGCAGGGCCCATGACTGTACACTTCTCTGGTACCCCATGCTACCTGTGAAGTCCCAGTGGGACTGACTCCCTCTCAGCTAGCACCACCACTGTTCCCAGGAAGCAGGGTTCCCCAGAACTGGGTTGTGGCCTGACTTCAAGGCAGAGACTAAGCTGGAATGCAGTGACAAAATCTTGAAGGGAGTGGATGGAAGAAGACAGGAAGAAACAAATACTCCGAATAATATTCCTTGTGAAGGAAGACTTCTAGGAGCCTTGCTTTAAACCTCATTCCCTTTTCTCTTAAAAAAAAAAAAAAAAAAAAAAAAAAAAAGACTGTTTAACATAAGGGGGGGGGGGCTTCTTGACACAAAGCTTTTGTTATCCAGTTGATCAGCAACGTGCTTTAGATAC
The DNA here is from genome assembly GCA_036365145.1 of Orientallactaga sibirica. NCBI lineage: Eukaryota > Metazoa > Chordata > Mammalia > Rodentia > Dipodidae > Orientallactaga > Orientallactaga sibirica. The sequence goes on along the minus strand of JAEOAD010000004.1, from coordinate 72,589,895 downwards.
TTGTAAGAGGGGGAAAAAAGCCTCACAACAGACATTGATTTTAAAAAAATCAATAGCTAACATTTAATAAAAGGAACAGAAGCAACACAAGAGAGGGGAGCATTAGGTGTAATTTTAGTGTCTATGAAATTACCCAGAGATGGAGACCAGGAGGTCTTCCGTGGATGGACCACCTTAAATAATGCCAGGCACCAGAGTGAAGAAAAAAATTAAATTAAAAGAGCCACACACATACTTAAAAAGAGGCAGCCTGAACTGAATCTTGGGGACGCAGCTCGGAATATATTATTGTCCTTGTTTTTTTGTAATACTAAGCCAACCAAACAGATCAAAGACAGCACAAAGAGGAAAGGCAGGTTAACGTAACGAACAGTTTATAAGTAAAATTCCTCTATCACTCCCCCATATGGCTCGACACCTCCGCCACAAGAAAAAGACACACACACACACACACACACACACACACACACACACACACACTCACTCTCGGGGGAGGGGGGCAGAGGAGAGAGAGAGAGAGAGAGAGAGAGAGAGAGAGAGAGAGAGAGAGAGAAACATCATTTGTCTCTAACCAGAATCCTCTGGTCTTTGTGTTTGACTTTCTCTAGCACCCCACACTCCCACACTGAGCCCCCAGCCTCCCCCTGCGCGCGGCGCGACATTGGGGCAGGCCAGGGGCGCGCACGATTGTCTCCTTCAGTGGAAAGTTGTTCCAAGTGGGCCCGGCGGCTCCCGAAAGGCGCGGACTGGGGTGGTGACAAGCCCGGCGGGCGCTACGACCCCGCACCCAGCTCGGGAGCGTGTCTGCGGCCCCGCGCCTGCCGGGGGATCCGGCTGAGAGCGAAGGGAGCGAGAAGTTTCCTTTCCGAGTCTGGGGCTGGCGCTGGTTAGCTTGTTTGTTTTGAGGTTTTTTTTTTTTTTTTTTTTAAACTCAGTATCCTCCGTCAGCACCCCCCTCCCCGCACCCTCTCTCGTCCCCAACTCTCTCCCCTCCCCCAGGCGCCTACCGCGCACTTGCCAATCACTTTTCTCTAATTCCCACGATTTGGTTTGGGGGTAATACCTAGGGGGGGTCTTCTCTCTCTTCTCTCCTCTGTCTCTGTCTCTCTCTCTCCTCCCCCCTCCACCCTCCCCTCTCTCCCCCACTGCCTTTCTACCAGATGGACCTACTAAACTGTCACACACCCCTTAATCTCTCCCACCTCTGGTCTGTACCCCCTCGCACCCCCATCTCCTTCCTCCTTCCCGAGTCAGCCTGGATAACGGGTTCCTCCGGACGTCGGAGGAACTGCTGGGGAAAGTCTCTTGCAGCGCCCTGAGATTCCTCCAGCCCCCAAAGTGGTGGCCCGAGCCTGCTGCGGAGCCGCCCCGGGTCCCCGAGCCGGCAGCCTCGGGGCCCGGTCCCACGCGGGCCGGCCGGATCCCTCCCACGCTGGTCCCGGCGCTCCAAGCCAGGGCCGCTGCCCGCGGACCGTTACTTGGCGCACGGGGAGGCGGTCGGGGCGAGTCCGGCAACAAACTTTCAGCCCGGCGGAGACGCAGCCCGCGTCCCCCTCTCGCGCCCTCGCAGCCCCTCTGCCACCCTCGCCTACGCCCCGACGTCCAGCACCACCCTGTGCCCGAGCCCCCGCCCTGCCCGCGCCCTGCTCTCTTGCTGCTGGGCCGGGGAGCCGGAGCCGGCGGGCCGGGCGCGGGAGGCGGAGAACCCGGGCGCCGGGGGGCCGCGGGGCTGGGATGCGGGGAGGGGGTCCGGTCCGACCGACCCGCTCTCCGAACCCCCACCCCCGGATCGCGGAGCTCACTTTGCCCCGCACTTCCCCAACTCCCCTCCCGGTCCAGCCGCCGCGCGCTCGGGGGCTCCGGCGCCGGCCGCCGAGGGAGGCTCGCCCGCGAGCCCCGGGCGCCGCCGCCGCCGCCTCGGTGCGTTTTCCCTTTCCCCCTTCTCCCTGGGCCAGGAGCCGCGGAGTGGCCCGCAAAAGTTTGGTTCGGGCCTCTTCTTACCGTTTTTCCTCCTGGGATTGGCTTGTTTGCGCCTCTTGCACCGGGGGCCATCCGCCATGATCGGCTGCTTCATTGATAAGAGCGGATCAGATGGCAGTTCGCATGGACTCGGCGCCCTGCTCCGGCAGCACGCAGGCTCGATCTAGCAACCAAACACAGCGACAATGTGGGCATCGCCCGCGCCCATTGAAACGCGCGCGGGCCGCCCAGGGGAGCCGGGCCAGGGCCCCGGTGAGCACCCATCCGCGCCCCCCCCCAACAACGCCAAAGCGAAACTTCGACGGCCCCCTCCCCGCCCCCCACCCCCGAGCCTTGGCCCCGAGGCGCTTTGTGTTTGTTACTGTTTGGTGTGTTGCACTCGCGAGGGGATCAGAGAGACAAGAATTACATCTCTTCCAAATGAGTCATAACTCCTGACCGTATGAGGGAATGCACACGGCGGTACAGTAAGACTGCTTGACTCAGGGCTAGGCGGACCCCTTCCTCCGAAAAGTCCTCAACCCAGCCTGGGAACTTGGTGGGGGGGCAGGCTTTCTTTCACTCTCATCTTTTCTCATCCCTCCTCTGAAAACCCCCACACCCCCATTCCCAAGAGGAAAGAAAGAAACAAACAACGCGAAACAGCCCCCTGGATGAAGCACACTCGGGTAAATTGATAATAGTAATTACAGGAAGCCCACTCGCCCCGCGCCCCCTCCTCTCCCCTCCCCGTTTGGAGTTTATCGAGGCACTGTCTCACCCCCTCCCCCCTCCGCCCCCAAATTAAGATTTCCCATTTTACCCGGCAAAAGAAATATAATTATGAGCCTCTCTGGACATTGTTCCTCCCCCTTACACCGCCACTTTGACAATATTTACTGAAGTATACCCCCCCACACACACCCTACTCACACATATGCTCCCCCACACGGGCTCTCTTAAATAGTTCGAGTAGAACCCCCCCCCCTCAGGAAAGGAAAAGAGAAAGTCCAACCACTACGGCAATACTTTTAAGCTGTCCTAAATGATCATATTCTTTTTGGCTTTGAAACTTTTGTACCTAAAAATCGAGGGAGGCGCTGCATTTTTTCAGCTGAAACTGTCAAAACTTGGAGAAGGTAAACCTCCGAGGCAGGCAGGAGAAGAGGAGAATCCTGAAACTCGGTGGAGGTTGGGAAGATGCTGTGCCTCGAGGATTAGTTTAAACAGGGGGCTATAAAAGATGTAACAGATGCAAACTGTAACACAAGGGCCATTAACCCTTTCTCTGCCGCTTCACACACTCAGTCCCTACGCCCTACACCTATTGTCTCCTGTTCTACAAGCTTTGCGGAAAACCTGGAAAGTGAGTATCAGTTTCCACACATTTGCTGAGCCGGGTGAGGGAGTAGAGAGAAGGGGAAGTGGATGTTTGAGAAAGCACCTTAAATTTACCTAAGCATACAGAGCAGACTTCCAAGTTTGACACATTTAAAAAAATCATTTCTTGTTGGTCCTATTCATTTGAAAAGGTTGGGAAATTTTTGAAATAAAGAAATGATCACACAAGTGTGTGGAATAAAACAGCTGGCCTATCTGTATTTCTGTTGAGACACACGGTTGCATGTAAATACATGTTTAATAAAGTAACTTGTTAGTTTTATGAGTGAGTATGTGTGTGAAGAAGAGAGAGCATTTATGCTGTAAACTTTATCTTTGGCTGTTATATTCCTAACTCTGGAGTAAGTAACGTTGCCTTCATTATGGTAGGGCATGTAAAATATATAAGTAGGTGGAGATAAACACATTTATGTTTACTGGGTTCACCACTATTTCTGTGAATTCTTGCTCTCTGTAACTTTTTAGTCTCAAAGGCAGGAATGGGATGTATGTGTATGTGGTGTGTGTGTGTGTGTGTGTGTGTGTGTGTGTGTGTAATAGAGAAAGAGAGACAGACAGACAGACAGAGAGAGAGAAACAGAGTTGTAATCTATGTCTATATTACTTGGTCATTTAAAATACATTTTCAAAAGTTATCCAAATTTAAAACCCTAATATCTTGACAGCAGTTTTCTTCCCAGCTGTAGTGAACCCCCCCCCCTGCTTTGGTAAACGACTCAAGTTCCATGAGGACTTTCACTTCTTTATTTATAATCACAGAAGTGAGGTGTTACTTCACACACATACACACACAAAGAATGAAATAAAGAAATGAAACTCGCTAAGCAGACAAAAACAGGCAACTTTCTGCTTAGAAAACAGCCTTCTCTGCTGGGTGAGGCTAGACTGCCATGTCTAAGAGAAAGACTTGCCCCCAAATTTGGTAGGTCTACCTCTAATAAGTTTTATAATTATTAACAGGTATTTGCCAAGTTTTCATTACTGAATATAATGAACTGGAACTGGATGTGGAAATAGGGCAGAAACTCTCCACTTGATAGGGTTTTAGTCCAGCTGTTCAGTGCTCAATAAAACTTTTCCTAAGCTGGGTAGCAAAAGGCACCTTTGCTTACCTGAATGGACAGGTACAGGGCAAATTATTTGGGGGAGGGAAAAAATGAAGGAAAAGGAAGAAAAGAGAAAAGGAGCAAGAAAAAGCAAAGAAGCTACTCTGGGGAAAAGCTGCCACCAAGGAGCTAATCCCACCTGAAATTCCTGCCCAGACACCCTGCTCACTTCAGACTCACATCTTCACTCAAAATGAGAAAATTGGAAAAGGAGGACGAAGGACGAAAGCGCGCGCGCGCGCACACACACACACACACACACACGATAAAAAGAGAGAGCTAAAAAAAAAAAAAAAAAAAGGGGAAACCTACCTGCGGAGTCTTGTTTGTAGTTTTGGCCAGAAATGGTGAGAAGAAAAAGCATGAAGAAGCCGCGAAGTGTGGGGGAGAAAAAGGTGGAAGCGAAGAAACAGCTCCGGGAGCAAACTGAACAAAACCTCGCCAAGAGTGTCGGGAGGCAGGACCGTTATTCCTGCGGAGCAGGTTAGAACTGATCTCTTTTCGGCCACTCCAGGAAACACAAACCTGGGGACGGACTGACGTGTTACGCCTCTTCTAATGACATTTTTTTCTTTTTCTTTTCTGTAGGGGAGAGAAGAGAGACCCTGAAACACGCGCCACCTATCTTTGTGGGGAGGGATAATTGAAGCGCCCTGAGCGTGAGCATCATGTGAAAACGTGATCGCCAAGTTTCTCTCTGGGAAAAGATCTGGGATAGATTATACCTTGAAGTCTCCGCAAACGCTTTAGTGGAAGAAATGAAATTCCACCTCCCTCCCTTCCTCCCTCCCTCCCTCTCGCCCCTCTCTCTCCCTCCCTCCCTCCCTTCTCCACGCCCCCCCCCCCCGTCAAGCCTTGGCATCATTACCCTCATCACTAAATCCTGCAGAGTACAGGGCGGAAAACGGTGCACACCATTCACAGAACTGGAGAACTCCAAGGGGCGAAAGTTACAGGGAGAGATCCCGGGTCCTCAATCCAGAGCGCTCTTCTTATACAGATAACTCAAAAGGGCTTGAGATGCACGTCAAGTTATGGGTTATAGCTCAGCACCGTTTCTAGAGCTAAATTCTTTGCCCTTTCTCTTACTATTATTTGTAGATGCCAGAATCAGGGGAGGAAAATGCTACTTGTGAATTGTACCTTAGGGCTGTGTGTGTGTGTGTGTGTGTGTGTGTGTGTGTGTGTGTGATGTGTTCCTGGATTAGATTCCTATTATAAAAGTACTGTAGTATTTTAATAAAAGGTTTTCTAAATGAACGTAGAACATTGGGTTGACCAATCTGTGGATCTCTGCACATCTCACTGAGACCTTATCCCAAAGTGAGTGTGCACAGGGGGCCAGGAGGAAAAAGGCCATGGAGAGGCTTAGCAGGGAAGGGAGAGCACACTATTAAACGGTATGGGGTCTAAGTTTTGGAGTATATACATATATATTTTGATATTGCAATTAAAGTAAAATTAAAAAGAAAAGACTCCACCTTTGCTCTGAAGGGATTGGTTATGCAAATGTGGAAGGGATTTCCTGGAGAATACTGCTTTCTACTGTATGGTTAATTAAATAATCACTCAAAAGCTTCCAACGTGACGCTTCTGTCGTAATCCAATCAGGTTACATAGGTCCTAAACAAGAAAGATATTTTCCACATCTGGAAGTCAGCAATTTAGCAAGTACTGCACATTATTAACCAATTCAGAGCCCACTTCCCAGGGGAATTTTTTTGAAGTTTAAGTGTTCTTAACCAATGCTCTGCTGTTTTGTTAATCAAAACGCTGGTTTACACTGCACGTAATTGGAACTAATATAGAAGTAAATAAAGACAGCCAAATTTGAGGGTGCTCAGCACAGGCATTTATCGGAAAAGGAAGAAATCTGTTGGCTCCCAACAGTTCAGGCTCAATTTCTTAAAGCACTGTGAGGTTTTTTTTCTTTTTCTTTTTTTCCCCCTTTTCTTTTAAATAGTGAAAGCATTTGAGAGCCACTAAGCACAGATAACTTACAGTCCAGCAGCCTGTGGGCTCCCCTGGAAGGTAAAAGGTGGAGGTGTGAAGAGGACCAAAGAGCCACCTCACACCAAGTTTCTTTCTTTTCCTGCTTTAATACTATCAAATATGTTGCAGGCCCCTGTTTTCAGTCTGATGAAATCTGAAACAAATAATACCCTGATCCAGCACTAGACTTTTACTTATATTAAGATAAACTGCTTTGAACTGTGCTTTCAATGTGTGCCTAAAGCAAGACTTTGAATGCAAGAGTCACTGGTGATAGCACTCAAAGGAGGGAAAAGCCACTACAGGGCTGCCACATCCACAGTCCCAGAGGTACAGAGCTTTGTATTTTGTATATTTATTTTCTTGGGAGTGGGGGGAGGTAAGGTAATAGCCACCTAACATGGCCACAGCTAAGTCTTGTTGTAGAATGCAACATTAAAAAAAAAAAAAAAAGCAGATTTTTCACACTTGGTAACAGACTTGTCTTTCCCGATGGCTGGATAAATTAATTTCTACTTCACTCCTATCACATAGTACCTACAGAAGATGTTTAGGTAATAGAGATATTTCAGCCTGAAAATGAGTAAAGATTATTAAAGATTTGCAACATGGACCAGGTATATTTTAGTGCGATTGTTTACATGGCTTAAGCTATCTTACATATATACTAGATATATGTAAGACTTACCAAGTTCCTCCTCTGAGATTTAGCACTACTGTTCATAGCCTTTTTCCTTCCTCCTCCTTTTCTCTTTGAAAAAATTAGGAGCCCTGCTTTCTCTTGAAGTGTGCCTTTGAGCCTCTCTCTCTCACTCTGGAGGATAAAAGAACACATTGCTTGAGATGACTTCAGACAAGACCTTCTCTGGAAACCCAGGTATCCCAGATACCCATCAGAGACATTATCAACCACAAGCTGGTCAAGCTGAACAAATAGCCAACTGAACACTTATCTTCATCATATATATGTATGTATATGTAGTGTCTTGTTACTCAAGATCTGACAAGGAGACTGTTAAGTATTTCCATTAAGAACATCTAATCATTTGACTACCTGGGCTCAGTAATCTTTCCTATGACAAGAGGCAGCCCCTAACAGTTAGCCCTGAGAGTTTTCATACAAGTATTTGGTTTGGGGGGGAAGAAGAAACAAGAAATCAAAATAAAAAACAACTTCAATTTCTAGGTTCCCGTGAAAGTGGATGTTTGGATAATGTCACAAGAAGGATCTTGGCCAGGACTGAGCGCGCAAGGCGAGGTTGCCCACTGCCCCTGCTTGTCACGCCCCTCCCCAAGCATTTGTCGGACAGTGTTCCCACCAACGCAGAAGCTGTGGGATCGCGAGAAAGCCGGAATGTAAATTTGTTCGCAACACTCCTTCAGTCCCAGGGCCAGGTCCGGGGACAATGGGGATCGTGGGATCCCAGCAATTCTGGAACACAGGACTCAGAGAAAAGTGGAGGGAGGACTGGTGACCGGTAGCCTTTGGGTTTCTCATATAGCAAAAACAAGCCTTCCAAAGGAATCGCTGCTTCCCCATCAGTCTTCCCCGTTAATAATCCACTTCGAGATTAGCGCAGGCGAAGGGGATTAAAACAACAGATACATGCAAATGTGGAATAATATTACAAACGACATTGGAGGGGGAAATCATTCTTTGGAGTTTCCTTGGGTGAAACAAACTGCTTTCGTCGGGATCCCTTCCTCTCGGGCAGAGTGAGGAAGATGCCCTTTTGTTTTCTAGTTCCCGGCAGCCAGGACCTGTGCCTGTCCCCCCATTCACCTTTCAGTCTGTCAATTTCCTCAACTTTCACAGCCGCTCCCCTCCCCCCACTCGTCCTGCCGGCCCAGATGCCCATAGAGGCACACATTTCTGCCCTTGAACACGCAGGCTTGTAGGAGGAATTCAAATTTGGACACAGCTAATGGTTTTTTTAAGAAGCAAATTGTGTTTATTTTGTTCCATGTGGAGAAAATAAAAAAAGGAATCTATTCTCGTTTAGAGACGGAACTGATCTTTCATCTAGAAGAATTATTTCGACCCTGTGTTGCTAAGCAGGGGGTGGGCAAGTTCTTTCAGAGTTGTGAGCAAAGGTTGATGCCGGTGGACCCCGCGATTGGGTGTGTGTGTGGAGGGGGTGGGGGACAGCAGGGGTCCGAGCCAAGCCAAACGGTTTTCTCACGTGCAAACTCGCAATCCAATCCATTCGGAGTTGAGCCTTGGATAGGAGTGGAAAGCCTATTTAAAAAAAAAAAAAAAAAAAAAAAAAAACCCAGAGCATCTCTGAGAAGCTCTTTCAAACAAAACCCAAACAGGAGCTGAGAGCCGCGGGAGAGTCCCTCACATCCTGCTGTGAGGCCCGAGGGCTGTGGAATCTCGCACGTCACCTGGTCCCAGCAGGGCAGCCAGCTGAGGAATATATATATATATATATATGTGTGTGTGTGTGTGTGTGTGTGTGTGTGTGTGTGTGTGTGTGGTGTGTGTGTGTGTATATGCATGCATGCATGTATATTTTATTTTTTGAAGTAAAGGCTGAATCTGGGCTTCAGGGCTTTGGCCAACGTCTCTACCGAAAAGAACCAACTAACTTCAGAACCCAAATGAGCATCTTAATTTATTGATGCAAAACAGGTCTGCTCGAGGTCCCCAGCCCCCCACCCCCGCGCGCTGGGCTCTCTCCTCCCGCTCCCCCCCCCTCAGCCCCCCCAGCCTCCAGCGGATCCCAGCGCGGTGCAGGGCAGGGCCGGGCCGGGCCGCGCAGCACGTGGAGGGGTCTGCTCGCCCGCGGAGCCCGGCGACCCCCGCCCCGCCGCCGGTCGGTCAGCTGACCTGGCTCTGTCGCCGGCTCCCCGCCCGCCGCCCCGTTTCCGGTCCCGCGGGTCCCCGAGCTGCGCTCCGCGCTCCGCGCTCCGAGCGAGCGAGCTTGCGAGCGGGGAGCAGCCACGGCCGGCCGGGAGGGAGGTGATGCCGGGGGCTGATTATCATGAGAAAGGCTGTGCCTGGAAAAGCCTCCTCCACGCGACTGTCAATCTCACTGAGGGGGGTGGAAGGAGAGGGGCCCCGCAGGAGTCACCAGAAAACTTGCAGTAAGTTGCCTGCGACGCAGGCCCAAGGAAGGTGGCTTTCGACTCAACTTGGAAAGCTGGGCTTTGAGGGCGCGGACGCCAGCAGCCTCTCGCCAGGGAATAGAAGAGCCCACACCTCCCTCCTTCCTTTGCTCATGCCCTCCTTTCAGCCCTCCCTGCCCTTTCTCCGTATTTTTCTCGCAATTCTTTCACAATCGCATTTCCTACATTCTCTTTTCGTCTATGTTTGCAATCTGGTTTTCTTGCCTAACATTTCGTATTTTCCTCCTTTGTGATTTCCCCCCTCTCCCTGCGCCTCATTTATATGTCCAGATTTATCATTTCGTTTTGAAAACACAGTGTTTAATATGCAATTAATCTACCAGCAGGAGGTCAGGGACACCCTGACTAAAATAACTCCCGAGGTCTCAGAGACTTCAAGTTCGCCAGGTGTCAGTGAAAAGTAAAATAATAATGAAAATGAATTAATAGCTCAGTGACTGTAATGGCTTATTATTCTGCATTATTATACAGCTCTGACGGGTAATTATTTAAAAAGATACAATATTTCTAGAAAATATGAACAGGACTTGATCTACAGACATCCATTAGAATGAAGGCAAGGTGTAAATTGCTCTTACGTATAAGCGATGTTTCCTCGTGTTTAAAAGATTTCAGAAATTACAATAGGTAAAGTCAAGAAACTTAAACTGTTTTTCTTTTAGGAACTATCTGTAAAGTGTATAAAACTCCCAAAGCATTCTCTCTGCCATCAACATAGAGTGATCATTCAAATTGCACCATACCATGTGTTCTGTTAACCGCTAAGCAGATTCACACTTGAGTAGCTGGAGTTTTTTTTGGTTTGGTGGGGTGTGTGTTAGTTAGGTCTGCACATTATCTCAGGTGAGTGAAGCACTAGGTTTCACATGTCATGAACATGACTATTTCTAATTTTCATGACTATAATCATGGTTCCTTCCTACACTTTGAGTACATTTGTAGTTCTCTTATTAAAATTCAGAGCTCACACTTGTTTACAACTTGTTTACTTTGTTGAATTTTTAAAACTTGTTAAAAGTAAATTGAACATGTATATTAAGCCCTTTTTAGGCCAGGAAAAATGAAGATGCATTAGAAAGATTTCTTTTAAGCTTCATAATTATTAATTGACATTTTATGATGAATAATTAATCATTTGAATAATTTTGGTATCTCTGATCTGAACACATATTTGCATATCTAATGCTTGATTTTAAATGTGTTTTTTAAAAAACTCATTCTCTCAGGACAAAGAAACAAAGTAATATATTAATGTAAAATTTCTGTACTTATAAAAGTTTGTTGAGCTGTAATATTCTTTCTAGATAGCTGTAAAACTTCTTAAAAATTTGTAAATTAATTATGTAGAAAGCACATGTAAATACAGGACAAAAGTACAATTAGTTGGGAAAACAATACCTTATGTAAAATCAAGTACCTTCTCTTCAGCTTCAGAGATATGCACCATACCTTCTTTTTAGGAATCTGGTCATTGAACTAATTGGTTTATTTATTTAGGCCTAAAAGTAGAAAACCAAGGCACTTGACAAATAATTCAGATTTGCATTTCAGATATTTTGAAACTTTTATAAATATATAGGTTGATGGAAATGACTTAAAGATGATTAAACAAGTCTGTCCATGTTATTTTTACACTGCAGCCAGTTGAAGTCAAAAGTATCTATTTTGATTACTAACTTTTGTTGTCACAAATAATGTGCTCTAAACTTGCTTCTTTCCAGTGTGGGTATACTAAGAGTACCTAGTCCTTAGGGTATTATTAAGAACTAAGTGAAGTAATGCATGTTCACAATGACATAGTTTTATTGTGATAAGACATCGAACAAATAACATGAAATGTACAAGTCAGCTAAAGATAGTATCCAGTAATTATGAATATTGTAAGATTTATGGCTGCTTTATGATTTTTATTAGAACTGTTCAAAGGATACATAACCACAAAAGTAAAAATAAATATAGAGTTTTCTTTCTGTTATTTCAGCAATTATTTATTGTATGCAATATGGTCATAATTTGGTTATAAATATCGATTCCTTTGAAAAAGAATTTAGTCCAAATGTCTGAACATGAAGTTTCCTGTGTTCTGCAATCGCATATTGTCTTTGAGTGTAAGGGTTAAATATGCAAAGCTCAGAAGCAGTCTTAAGTAAGACTTGTGGGAAAAAAAAAATAAAGCAAATTTGGAAACCAGGAATTTGGCTCTCATAGTAATATTTGCTTTATGACCATTCATAATGAACTAAGCATTCCCTTTTGGAATTGTATCTTGGGGTTTGCACTAATTTCAAGTACCTATATTGGGAAGAAAAATCAGTTTATTAAGTGGAAAATGAAATTCCCTAGTCTCAAATGTCCACAAGACAAGATTTACTTTGTGATGCAAAGCTGAGAAATCAATGCAAATGCTAGGGGGAAAATATTTCAATATTTAATTCAAATACTGAAGGTGTTTTGGTTATTCTTTCTTTAAGATTTCTTATAATGTCTATCATTATTTGTAGCTTTTAAAGGGTCACTTAATTGTTTATTTTCTCAAAGGATCCACTCCCTGCTCCTTGTAGGTCAAAGTGACCATAATAGACATAATGGACATCAGCTTACAGAACTATGTGATCTGTATTTTCTTCTTTCTTCCTGTTAATGGGATCTGAAATGGTTCACACCTACACCTTGTTTCATGACCTGGAAATAGTGTCACAGTCCTCCAAAATCTCCTTTCATACTCCTTAATCTGTTAAAAGTTTAAAATTATAAATGTTGAATTATACTCTGTTGTACGTTTGTGTCATTCTAAGGATTAATGTCTTTTAGGGTTCTTTCAGGTGTTCTCCAAAATGATCATCAACTACATGGTAATCACCAACCGAAAGTAAGAATAGCTACACAAACTCTGCTCCCTGGACATGGCACTTACCACTTAATTTGCACAGCAGATCTGAGGTGTTAACCTCTGTACCTTAGTAAATGAGGAAGCTGTGGGCCAGGGAGAACCAATGGCTTACCCAGATGTTAAAGAGCTGGCTCTTCATCAAACTTTGAGTTTGATAAGTCCAGGTTCATGTGCCATCCAATGTTTCTTACCTTTCGAGACATCTTTCTGATTCTGGCTTTGTGTACTGTGTTGTGACCTACTTCCAGTTTTCCTGCATGGTGCATTTGGCCTTTTTTTTTTTTTTTTTTTTTTTTAACTAACATCTATGTTCATTTTTCCAGTTACAGTATTGGCTCTAGTCCACAAATGCTTTGTCTGGCTTCCAGACAAAGTGTGTTTCCTGGTCAAAGTCTCATTTCAGGGTCCCTCACTCAGCATGGCTCCCTTGGGAGATTTTTGTTGGGCCTCTATTAGGCCCCAGCAAAAACTGAGGCACAGGAAAGTGATGGAATCTTCATGGTCCATACAGATCACAGAACAGTTTTCATTCTTTACATAATTTCTTTTCGTATTCTTGAGTAGAAACTGGACCTCAGTTTACTTTGTACTAGATTTTTTATATTCCCCACAATGATAGCAGAATGTAGCTTCAAGTGTATAGGTTTTGGAATTACATGAACTAAATTTGACTCCTCCTTTGTGAGTGTTAGTTTGTGTTAAGGATGTAGACTTAACCTGTATGAGCCTCATTTTAGAAATGTATGAAGAATATTTACATTCTGGATGATTATAGTAGGAAAAATATCATAATTTTTCGCTAAATACTAATGTCTATGTATATTATTGAATTCTATGTGTGAATTACCTGAAATTATCTGAAGGTAAATTATGTTAACAGAGAATGTAGCATCTGTTAAGTAATGTTTACTTGATTTTATTATTTATAATGGCTTTCTTGTTATTCATGAATTTATTAGGAATTATTTAATTGGATCCTCTATTTTACAAATATTAAAGTTCACTGATAAAGTCAAGACAACTGCCTCATAGGCTTTCTTAGTTTATAATAGAAAAAGTGGGTGCCCATGACTATCAACACCATGATATTAACAGCAGCAATGAAACTGGATGTCAACTCTACCTGGTGGCTCAGGTTATAATCCAGCACATAGGAGGCTAAGGCAGGAGGATAAAAAGTCCGAGGCCAGTCTGTGCAACTTAGTGAAATTTTGTCTTAAATAGATAGCTGGAGATGTAGCTCAATGCTAAAGCACTCACCTAACATGCATGATGTTCGAGCTTCAATCTTGAGTAGTAAAATAGAAAGGAAGGAAGGAAGGAAGGAAGGAAGGAAGGAAGGAAGGAAGGAAGGAAGGAAGGAAGGAAGGAAAGAAAGAAAGAAAGAAAGAAAAAAGAAAACTTGTACTTGAAATCTGGTTATTTTATACTTCCATTTGGAATGGTATGGAGTATGTTTTTCAAGCTAATTTTCCCTACATATCTTCCTTTTTGTGAACACACTCTTCCAGTCAGCTCTGGGTTGTTAAGAAGTGTCAGAGTACTGTGCAAGTTGAAAAGAAGAGGGTCCTACTACTGTCCAGTGCTTGTCACCTTCCTTTGCCAAAATTCCAAAGTGAGATGGAATTGGGAAGGAGCAGAAGGCATTGAAAAGCAGAGAGAAAGCCTGCATTGTATTTTCTACAGATTGAGTGTTAAAACATCAGCTATCAAAAAATGAAAGCAGGCAAAGATAAATAAAGAGGAAGAAAAGAAGGTGAGACGATGTGTACAGCACAGGCTTTGCTTCACTTTGCTGCCTGCAGATTAGGAGCAGAGTTGTGTCAGCACACCCTGGCATGACTACTGTGTGTGTGACTTTTCTACCCTATGCCCTGGAAAGGAAGGTGTCAGGGGAGGCATGGGCTGTGGACACTGGGAGTATATTGTTCAATGGTTCTGCCACATGGCAAACCAGGCTTATTTCTCTCTCTCTCTCTGGAACTAACTTTGCTACACATGCAAATAAATAAATAAAAATTAAAAAAAAAATCTGCTCTATTAGGTTTTGTCCTGACCAGTGTAGATCCATAAGTATGGCTCTTGTAGCAAATGGGTCATTTTTCCGGACTGAGGGAAACTGGGAAACCTATCGTTCTTGGCACACAGCTAGCAGCAACCTTCTAGACAAGAGGGACAGAATAAAGCTGAAAGTTCACAGAAATTTGGCTTTTAAAAACAAGAATGAAATATTAAGTCCCATTCTTGTGGAGTTCTATTTATCTGCTAAGAATTTGGAATTTCTGTTTACTCATGTCATGACTGTCTGATTGCCTACTATCAATCTGTATTTCTGTGGTGTAGTGGAAACTTGTCCATAGGAGTTTTGCCATTGTGGTTCTGTAAAGATAATCATCTGAAGTTTTTCTTTTCCTAGGGGGGGATTCTTGCCCGATTGACTTTAGGTGTTTAGGTCAAGGGACATATGCTTACAAATATTATTTGACATCTCAAGGGACTTTGAATTTGGGGCAAAGTACTTTTAGGCATTTGTTATATTAAAGAAAACCACCCTCACTTGGAAAAATTTTAAATGATAGCTTTATGTAGGGTCTCCAAATAATAAATTATTTGATGAAGGAAAGTATTTTATTCATTAAGATGTTTTGGAGGGATATTGATAGATTATTCAAGACTTAGACCTTGAGATAAGAGTGAATACAGGTGAGAGCACCAGGTTGGGACCATGGATGCTTAGACATGATCACCCTTCCTTGAAGCAAATTCTGAACTTGATAAAATTTACATACACTGCTTGTTCCTTCTTGTGCATCTCTTTTAATAGACAGCATTAAAAAAAATCAGAAGGAGTAAGTGAAGAACCATGGGCATATATTTTTGTTATTCTGTAAATGTTTTTTTAAAATATTTTATTATTTATTTATTTATTTGAGAGAGAGATACTGAAATAGGCAGGTAGAGAGAGAGAGAGAGAGAGAGAGGGAGAGAATGGGTGTACCAGGGCCTCCAGCCACTGCAAACGAACTCCAGATGCATGCACCCCCTGGAGAATTGAGCCTCGAACCGGAGTCCTTAGGCTTCATAGGCAAGCATTTAACTGCTAAGCCATCTCTCCAGCCCTGTAAATGGTTTTTATGATGAGCCTTTTGTGGCTTATTTTTAAGTAAATACTCTAAAAGTTAACCCCTTTTCTCTAAAAAGAAAAGTAGTCACAAGGACAGAAAGTAGCTGACTACTGAAGGCCAACTTTTCTTCGGAGGGCAACTGTGAAGGAGCAATTTCCTTAGATGTTCTCCTTCCAGCACCATGTAAGATGGAAGCATGGGGAGCTTTCGTCTCTGTTGTTTTGCCTTCTTTAAACAAATTAACAGCCTTAGTGAAAGACCCCACTATTTTCCTGCTAGAGTTATTTTCATTCAGAATTATAACAACTAGTTGCTCGAAGGTATGAAGGGTGATAAATCTGAATCATGTTTAAAGTATTTATCTCTCCTCTGTCTTTCCCTCCCCAGACACCATTTCTAACTTTCAACATACCTTTTTTTGATGTTCTCAATATAGAGGAAATACCAGCTTTTAATGCTAGTCTTATCCATAGCCTTCAATAAGCTTAGATTTTAAATAGTAAAGTATGACCTTAGAATTTTAAATGTCCACTTGACTGGAGGAAATAGAGTATGGTCTGAAATCTGTTTTGCTGAATGATACTTCAATGCTATCGTCACGTGCTGAATGCCTAGGACAGAGCTTGGTGCCTCAGAAGGACCAAATCAACAAATGAGTGTATGCCTAAATGAATGTCATTAAATTAAGATAATCAACACTATACTACATGACAAATAAAAGATAAATGGTGTTAATGTAGGTGTAAAAATCACCTGTGGGCACAAACAGAATTCTGATATTATTTTTGAATTCTGGGTATGATATTTCTAAAATGAAATACTAAACCATTTACAAAGTAATAGAGGTATAACAGTCCCACATTCGCTCACTTGCAAAGGGAATTTTCAATACAAATAAAGTCATACATATTTATACTAGGGTAATTCAAAATAACTTCCTCACATAAGCACTGCTACATTCAAATAAAATCTTGCCAACACTTCTAGTACATTGCTTTAAGAACGAAAAAAAAAAAAAAAAAAAAGCTCCCTGTATCGTCCGAACTATTTAAAAATCCTTCCAGCCTTTTCAACATACATCAGTTATCTCTCTTTAAATCACTGACAAGAATTTAAAAACTGCTTTATCAGAACAACTGTTACCCTTTCTCTTACTCTAGTCAGAACCTGGTCTTCTAAAAAGAACCATATTTACAGCTTCTTTTGAAATTTTGAAACCATTTGGCTGATATGTTTTTGCTACATTTTCTTTTCCTGATTTAATTACTCGGGACATTTGCATGCAAACAGGAGGACAGGCACACAGAATTTCTGTCTCATGAGTTCATCTGTCTCTGATGCTTTCTCCCCACCTGAGATCAGTCTCGGTGTTCTTACAATTAGGAGACCAGGAGCGTGTTTGGAACTGATAGAAGAAATTATTGGAAGTGAAGTAAAGTTCAGAAATAGGCACACAGGAGGTGGAGGAAATGATTAGCGAAATAACCATGAATTTTCTTCTATGTCACTCATTTTCAAGCAGAACATGTTGCCAGTAACTTGTGCTGTTGCTGCTGAAAAGGTCAGAAAACCAGGGACCTGCGCAGAACGAGTGACCGATGCTTCTGTATGGAAACCACACCGGGGAGTTACTGCTTGTTGATTTAGGTGCTGACATGTTGGTCTACATCACAGAAACAGTAAGGTGCCAAGCGTAGACCATGCATGGACTCTAGAGATGGCCAATGATGACTGGCAAGGAGGCCAAGAAATAACTCCTCCTAATTCTGACCACTTTGCAAATGTTTCCTATTCTTCACAAGAAGCAGAGAACACTAGGAGAAAGAACTCTAAACACCTTTACTTCAAAGTCTGCAAGCACGGAACAGGCAAGTCACATGCTCAGAGCTGAAGTAATAATCTCATTTTCACTTTTTGATTCATAATCCACTTTGCTCGGATGGTCTCATTGTCCATCCAGTCTTCTAAGCCTGAACCCTGGGTCAATTTATTTTTGACTCTCTTTTCTGATCATCATTTTCTCTTTCACATCCACTCTCCTAGGATCTCATCTTGCTAGCTACTTGTCATCTTTTCTTGAATCCTATGCCCATATCCCACCCAGATTTTCTGTTTCCAGTCACCCCTCACATCCATGCCGTCCACTACTATAAGTGACAGAGTGTCCTAAACTTGTATCTCTCCAGGTCCTTGCTGAGTATAAAAGCTATATGTGGAACTTCTCAAACTCTTCCTTCAAGGCACCCGAAAGGATGGGTGCTATAAAGCAAAGGACAGGTGCTATAATACAAACATGATTTTGAGTTAATAGTACTTCAACTTTGCTTCTTGGGTAAATTTTAGGTAAAATCGAGAAATCAAGAAGCTGCATAATATTAACCTTGCCTGTTCCCCTGGTTTGGATTCTCCAGTGTGAGACACATGGCATCAATGTGATCAACAACTAACAAAGCACATAAGGCCCTCTTAGGTGGGATGTTTTCATTTATTTCCCACCATGCCTCAAATGACATGTACTATTTTGGTAATGTTTGCATCTTCTCTTGAGCAAAACATGTTGTTTGCAATTTTGGATCTTTGCTCATGTTTTTCCCTCTACCTGAGATGTTCCTTTCTGCCCCTTCATCTGGCTGGCTATTGCACATTTAAAAAATTCATCTTCAACGTTGTATCAGAAAATCTAAAGCTGACTCCTCTGTGTCCTTAGAGTCTTAATAACACTCAATACTGTTATCACTTCTTTGTGTGCCTTCCCTCAAGTGGAATACAGTTTCTGTATCTGTGATTTCTACCTCCTGGATTCAAACAACCATAGACTGAAAATATTAGGAAAATTGCATTTGTACAAAGCATGTACACACATTTTCTAGGTTATGTTTCCAAACAACAGTGTACTAATTGTTTACAGTTGTTAAACATTTTTCATATAAGATATCAGTTTAAAGCCTAGTGTGATGGTCCATGCCTTTAATCCCAGCACTTGGGAGGCAGAGGTAAGAGGATCACCATGAGTCTGAGGCCACCCTGAAACTACATAGTGAATTCCAGGTCAACCTGGGCTAGAGTGAGACCCTACCTGGAAAAACAAACAAAAAAATAAATAATGCATCATTTTAAAAGCAAAGAAGATTGTGCATAGGTTATATACAGACACCAAGGATTTCAGATGCACTTGAATATCTGAATATTTTGGAATTAGCAAGGGTCCTGGAATAAATCTCATAACACTGTGGAGCGAGTGGATAACTTTTGTGTGCCTAGGCTATACCCTCACTTTGTAACAAATATCAGTAATTAAGATCTTTCTGAGCTAAATATAAATATCATGATACAAACTATTTTTTGTCATTGAGAAAATGCACATTCTACTTCCAGTATCCAGCCACAGATATGTTGTGGCACTGCTAACATCATACTCATGGGAGACCTAAAAGTTGGGAAATGTCTATCTGTCTTTGATTTTGTCATTCTCTGTCTCTGCCTACCTGTAAGGTATATATGATTTTAATCTTTGTATGTGTGTATGTGTACAAGTGTACAGCTCAGAGGAAAACCTTGGCTGTTGGTTCTTGCAGTCTACTTTTTAAGGCAGGGTCTCTTGTCGTTCACTACTTTTTATGTCAGGCTAGAAGTTCTGTGAGCTTCTGGGGATTCTCCGGTCTCTATCTCCCATCTTGGAGTAGTATCACTGGGAACACAGCTGCTAGAATTGCTGTGTCTGGATTTATATGGGTTTTGGGGATCTGCCACACTTGTATAGCAATCACTTTTATCCACTAATCCATGTCCCTAGTTTCATTATTATGTATTTTAAAATAATTTTATTTATTTATTTAAAGGAGAGAGAAAAATATGTATGTGCACACCAGGGTCTCTTGCCACTGCAAACTCCAGATGCTCATGCCACTTTGTGCACCTGGCTTTATATTGGTAGTGGGGGATTAAATCCCAAGCCATTAGGCTTTGCAAGCAACTGCATTTAATCACTGAGCCATCTCCCCAACCCTGGCAATTACATTCTTGAATAACTTGTATTAACTTTAGGCATAAATTTGTAAAAGTACCAAATTACATAGAAAACAATTTCAAATTTTTTTCATAAGCATAATATCCTTTAATCCTTGCAACAAACTTCTAATGTTGACAAATATGTTTTTCTTTCTTCTTAGTTTCTTTCTTTCCCTCCCTCCCTCCCCTCCCCTCCCTCCCTCCTTCCTTCCTTTCTTCCTTCCTTCCTTCCTTCCTAACTTCCTTCCTTCAATACCAAGTATGAAATCTAAGGTATCATGCATCCTAGGTGAGCACTCCAGTAACTGAACTATATCCCTAGCCTTATATCCCTATGCCCAGGTATGAAGAAGGAATTAAATTTTTATGGAAAAGACAACCTAACCAAACTCATTTTAGAAGTCCCAAATACATTTATTATGATCATCCTAGAACTAGTCAAAAGGAAATATTCTTTCCATGCCAGGGTCTCTAGCCACTGCAAGCAAATTCCAGATGCATGCACCACTTTGTGTATCTGGCTTCACACAGGTACTAGGGAATCAAACTGGGGTTGTTAGTCTTTTCAGGCAAGTGCCTTAACTGCTGAGCTATCTCTCCAGCCCCAGTGCCAATGGACCAAGGACTAGAGCTTCCAAAGCTGCAAGCCCAAATAATCTCTTTACAAGTTGATGATGTCAAATGTTTCATCACAGTGATGGAAAATACACTAATACAACAGTGAAATTTGAAAATTAACTGGTTTATGGGAGTCAGGACTACATGGATCATATAGAGATTAAACATTTAAAAATCAATTTGTTGAAGCTGGGCATGGTGGCGCACGCCTTTAATCCCAGCACTCGGGAAGCAGAGGTAGGAGGATCGCCGAGAGTTCAAGGCCACCCTGAGACTACATAGTTAATTCCAGGTCAGCCCGGTCCAGTGGACCAGAGTGAGACCCTACTTCGAAAAACCAAAAAAAAAAAAAAAAAAAAAAAGTTGTTAATAAAGAGTTTAGTTTTAAATAATCATAAAGAAATTATCAAGCTATATTTTCCTGTACTTTTCCTAAAACTTTTTTAGATCATAGCCTTCAAAGAAAATCTGTAGCTTTCTAGCTCTGTAAGTAAAATGTTGCTTCCAGGAAAGTCTTTACTCAGAAGTTTATACAGCAAATTTAGTGAATATTATTTAGAGAGGAGAAAAAATTCACAGAAGTTAAAATGGTAGTTCAACATGTAATTTAACTTAATATGCTTTAGTTCACTCTTGGAAGGCCAGTTGTACAATGTAAATTCTGTGTGTACTATGAAGCAACAGCTAGCTATACATATGCATTCTTCCTTCTTAGCCTCAGAATATGGTTAAGGAGTTTCTCAAAGTATGTCTTTATGCATATTTGTTAAAGATGCTACAGTTAGTGTGAGTGAGCTGGCTCATGCATCTGAGTTATGAGCTAATTAATAAATTCAATTCTGGGGTACTTCATTTCCCAAGCTAGTGGATTATTGGACAAATTACGTTTATAAATAATATATTTACTTATTCTGTGAATGCTAGTTAATCTCCTACTATGTGCTGGGCACTTCTCGGAAAACAAGTGAAATAATGATCAAGGCAAATTTGTTACTCTGAGGCTAACAGGGAAGACAGACTGTGTGTGATGAATGCTATTGGGAGACTAGAAGGCAGGCCCATCTAGTCAAATGCTGGCTGCAAAATACAGTGAAGGCGAGAGTAGATATTCCTAATGCATAGAAGGTGGAGTCTTTGAAATCCATCAGCTGCCACAGAAATGAGTTTAAATCACCTGTGACATGTTATAACCCTTGAAGTCTGGCCTAAAGGCATGTTGGGAATGTCAGTATAGGATGTAGGAGAGAGAGGATAAATCCTAGCATGAGAGCTTCCCTGAGAAGGCCATGTTGCATTGATGATTCTAAAGGGCTTTTCTGAGCAAAGTTCCCACGAGGCTGCCCTCAGTTTCCCAGAGTCCATTCTGGTGCCTGGGTGGCCTTTTACCAGTATGAGGCAGAACCACTCAGTTGCTGCAGGTGCTTCTTTATTGTAATAGGAGGCCAGTAGGCTGCTGGGTCTCAGAGACAGGCTCTATTCCCTGGCACTGGCAAGGACTAGACATCAATGGACAGCCTCACAGTGGGGTTCAGGTCAGGGCACTTGTTCTGAAGGAGAATCAAAGTACAGAGTAGGTGCCAGAGCAGATCACTGTGGAGGGCTCCTTAGGGACTCTGCTACTTGGGGGTACCTAGGTGTCAGCATTGTGTAGCAACCCCTCTCTTTCCTATCTGTCTTCCTGCCACCACTGTCCCTCTATCATCTATTTGTTTAAATCCCAAGACTATCTGTTATACCCACATATTGAATCAGGCTTCTGTTTGCAACAGAAATATTAATAGTTTTGATTGTAGATTTGGCTTTTGTTGGGATAATATTTTCAGTAATTGTCAGCTCATTATAAGACAAGTAAAGCCTGGAGTTTTATTTTTATTTATTTTTATTTTTATTTTTGATGTAGGGTCTCACTCTAGCTCAGGCTGACCTGGAATTCACTCTGCAGTCTCAGGGTGGCCTCAAACTCATGGTGATCCTCCCACCTTTGCCTCCCAAGTGCTGGGATTAAAGGCGTGCACCACCACGCCTGGCTTAAGCCTGGAGTTTTGCAACAAAAGTATGATGCTCAAATTAACATAAATATAAACAAGTAACTTCAATATTTTGTCTTATTTATCAACTCTAGTTATTTATTTATTAATTATTTACTTGTACTTATTTATTAGAGACAGAGAGGAGAGAGAGAAAAGAGTGAGAATGGGCATGCCAGGGCCTCTAGCCACTGCAAATGAACTCCAGATGCATGTGCCATCATGTGTGTCTGGCTTACATGGGTCCTGGAGAATTGAACCGGGGTTGTTAGGCTTCGCAGGCATGTGCCTTAACCACTGAGCCATCTCTCCAGCCCCAACTCTAGTATTTGTACATTTTTTAAATCAAGTTTATTTCATTCAACTTTATTTTAAAACTTACTTTCAAAAACAGAACTTTGTTTTCTACTTGAATATAAATTCACACACACACACACACACACACACATATGTGTATATATGTTCCCTGATGTGTTTGAGAAACAGTTGAGCCAGGCAGCATTTGATGAAGTCAAATACTTCTGTGGGCATCAGTTTATATATTTATAAATAAAAATTATAGTGATAATTTGATGGGATACTTATTTAGAGCAGAAGAGACAATAGAGATGTAGTTGTTGTTAACTGTAAAGTGTAATGCTCATGCTTGGTATTGTTTTCACATCCAAGTTATGCCAACATTGTGTAAACTAAAATGAAAATGTGTTCAAAAATGCAGTCAGTTCCCGAGGCAAGAAATATGAAATGGCAACAACGCAAAGGGTCAATGAAACTCTTGGCTTCTCATCAACTCTCTCCAAAAGCTTTCCTAACGGCATATTTTAAAAGATGGTGAAAGATAAAGGAATGAAGAGAACTGCCCTTTTTCTCTAACCCTAAAAACATTTTCTCTCTCAAAGAAACCCAGTTACAAAAACTGGAGGCCTAACCCAATACTAAAGGTGGCCACTGAAAGGACTGTTTAGAAGAAGGACTGTTGTATTTATGAAAGTGAGGTGACATGAACATGCACTTGTATCAGACAGGGGTGGACATGATCAGAACAAGCTTGTTCACAAAACTCTTTGCTTGACCTTGGCCATAAGACATAAAAATCTGATTTCTGGACATGAAATGCTTCCCTGAACAAAAGCTAGCATGTGTGTGTGTGTGTGTGTGTGTGTACATGTATGTGCTAATATGCAAAGGAAGAATAAAATAAAGACATACTAAATTTATTTGTTGACTCTACTTTAGGGCCAGACTTTAATAACACAGCTGTCCAGATGTGAGAAACTAATGAGAACATAAGGAATTCCTGGACAGAAAAGGGGATGGTTGGCCCAATGGCCTGTCTCCTTCAAGTTTATTGCAACACACCTCTCAGTGTTGTCAGCATATCTTCTAACCCCTTTTGCCTACATAAACATGTCCAGCTGTCTCCTAACCTCATTTTTACTTGGTGTTTCACTCAACAGACTTATTTGGTAAATCACAGTATTTTCCATGTGCCTTTGGATCTGTGGATGCAATAATCCTATGTTGTCGCTACTTCTTTTTTGATCATTTCAAACTAGCATACAAATGACTAGGCATTGTGATGACACATTTTCAAACAAAATTTGTTTCAGTTGATTCTCCTCCCCCCAACTATTTCATAATTATATGGAAATATTGTGATTTTAAGATATTTATCGGGCTGGGTGTGTTGGCACACACCTTTAATCCCAGCATTTGGGAGGCCAAGGAAAGAGTATTGCCAAGAGGCCAGCCTGAGACTACATAGTGAATTCCAGGCCAGCCTGGGCTAGAGCGAGATCCTACCTCAAAAACCAAAAACAAAAACAAAAACAAACAAAAAAGTTTATGTTTATGGCAGACATCTTTGGAAATCTGGAAGAAATCTACTGAAAAAGCAAATATATTTGCCGTCATTTTAGAAAATGAGTTATTTTGCTAATGCATATTCTATTTTTCATAAAGATATAAAGAAGTAGGGAGTGATTAAGATGAGTGGTATAAATAAAAATATTCTTTCTTTTGTTACTCTGACAGATCTCTTTAAAAGAAGAAATAACTAAGTTTTACATATGTTCTAAGAACAGAATAGGACCTGAAGGTTTGTTAAGACCAGCTAAGGTTAAATTCCAGGTATTATTTTTATTCAGTCCATCCTATCCATAGCCTGTGTTATCCTAAAATTGACTTGTACTTTATAAAAAATTAAATTCCTTAAATAGGTATAGAAATATGCTTGAGGACCAGTTCTTGGCTTGGGTTCTTTGGTTGATATTAAGGACCTTCTGATAAGAGGTGCTTGAGAACTTCCAGTAAAATTTGATTGGAACTCAATAAAGTGGGAAAATACCTAAAGATTGATAAAATGAGCTGATGAATAATTAATGTAATTGAATGATGGCACATAAAATTATTTCAGTATGTGTATTGAGTTGACTGGTTTAAGATTACACATTGGTTTTAATTTTATTTTGACAAACATACAAGGTGACCAAGTTGCTCATCCCTCACCCTGGATCTTGCTGGTTTAAGCCCTGAAAGTTTTTGTCCCATAAAACCTTTCATCTCCAGGCAGATAGGCACTCTATAAACACATACGAAACATACAATTAGTGTGTGTCTGAAAGCATACGTGATTCTTGACCTTCCCATTCTGGGAGAGGAGCATTGTATCGGCCTGAATGGTTTTGCTGTCATAGAGGGACAGCCTATGTTGGATGTTACCACCTAGGTGACCATGTTGAAAGATGGCCATGTGTTTTGTTTTAATTTTTTTACATTTTATTTTTACAGACTCAGATGCCTAATGGTTTGTTAATGATAAAAATTGAAAAATAGGGCTGGAGAGATGGCTTCACGGTTAAGGTGCTTGCCTGCAAAGCCTAAGGACTCAGATTCAATTACTTAGAACCCACATAACCCACATGCACATGGTGGCACATGCACCTGGAGTTCTTTTGCCATGGTGGGAGGCCCTGGTGTGGTGTGCCCATTCCCTTTCCCTCTCTCTCACATAAATAAATAAATATTTTTTTTTAAATTAAAAAATAAGCTGGGCATGGTGGCGCACGCCTTTAATCCCAGCACTTGGGAGGCAGAGGTAGGAGGATCGCTGAGAGTTCGAGGCCACCCTGAGACTACATAGTTAATTCCAGGTCAGCCTGGACCAGAATGAGACCCTACCTGGCAAAAACCAAAAAAAAAAAAAATTGAAAAATCAAACCTATTTTCCTTTCTTCCTCAAGTTGTTTGAATCCCCAGACATGCTATAGAACATAGCATAACTTTTTTATTTTTTTTATTTTTCAAGGTAGGGTCTCACTCTAACCCAGGCTGACCTGGAATTCACTCTGTAGTCTCAGGGTGGCCTCAAACTCTTGGCGGTCCTCCTACCTCTGACTCCCAAGTGCTGGGATTAAAGGTGTGTGCCACCTCACCTGGCTTCAGCATAAACCCCAGAAGCCTAAAATTTATCTATTGTTCAAATCATGGTAGGGAAAAGTCAAGTACATTGAGTTATCTGAAACATGTGTTTCATGATTTGGAGAATTCTGTAGGTCTTGCTAATTTACATTTACAGACTCTGACTTCTGAACTATCTTGAGCAGGAGGTAGGCCCCAGTAAAGAACAGGCTTCAGCTTACTCCTTAATAATTTTTAGCTTCAGGAAAGTTATTTGCAAGATTCCTCTTCCTAACAGCTACCCGGCCACCCACTAATGTTCTTTTTAAAAAGTATTTTATTTATTTATTTGCAAGAGAGAGGCAGACACAGAGAGAAGGGCCTCCAGCCACTGCAAATGAACTCCAGACACATGCACTACCTGGTACATCTGGCTCACGTGGGTACTGGGAAATAGAACCTGATTCCTTAGGTTTCTCATTAAACCTTTTTTTTTTTTTCTCTCTCATTAAGCTATTAAGCCATCTCTCCAGCCCTAAACTAACATTCTTCATGGTTGGAGAATCCCATGAAAGACGACCAAACTGTCTGCAATGCAAAGAAATTCATCCATGCACTCATTCAGGGTGTCTTCACGTCTACATGTAATATTGCGTCTCTGTGACCACACCGTGTTCTGTGAGCATGTGCATGTGTGTGAGAGTGTGTGTAAGCACATACCACTTGGCTACAGAATATGTCACAAACTTCTTTCTTGGTCATCACGCTTCATGGCTATGTGTTTAGTATGGTTCATTGCCCACTGCTCTTATTATTTAACAATTTGCATTAAATTGAATTGTCTATTTACAGGTATAAATGGAAATTTTGGCTTCAGAGAATGAATTGTCTACTGGCTAAAATGTTCTTAGGTGAATTAGACCTGCCACTATTGGATTGTACATACCTGAACTAAGATTGGGATATTTAATTAGAACATCATTGTAATAGGATCTCGTTATTTTTATGGCTAATCTTGAGCTACTGAGGCCAGATTAGTATCATTAGTCTAGGAAATGTTATTATAATTCTCTAGGGGCTTTTCTTAAAAAAAAAAAAAAAAAAGCCAAAACTCTCATGTATATATCCTGATGGATTAGAGGAGCTGAGTTAGTGGTAATGTGTTTAAATTGATCAAATATGAAAAAGCTTAAAACCTTTATCATTTGCTATAACATTTTGTTGACCATACTATTTCTTGCTTTCAATTCCCTAGGATTCCCACAGGCATGATGAGCTGATATTTCCTGACTGGGTACCAGCCTCTGTGCCAGCTACCCCATGCTTTGTCTACACTGCTGCATTAGACACTCAGAGTATCTTGTGGAGAGGGAATTCTGTTCACTCCTATTTTACCGAGAATGGGTGCTTAAGAAAGATAGTATAATATGGCTGTGTACCTCCTCCCCAGTGAGTGACAGAGACACTCTGAAGCTTAGTATCCAGGCCATTTCTATATTTTTAAAACAATATATTTTATTTTTTATTTATTTGAGAAAGAGAGAGAGAACTTGAGCGAGAATGGACATGCCAGGGCCTCCAGCCACTGCAAATGAACTCCAGATGCATGCGCCCCCTTGTGCATCTGGCCTACATGTGTTCTGGAGAGTCCAACTGGGATCCTTTGGCTTTTCAGGCAAATGCCTTAACAGCCTTAACACTTATTATTTGTTGGTTTTCTCTTGGTTTGTTTTGTCTGTAGCCATCCTAGTGGGTGTTAAGTGGCTAATTAATGCTTAACTTTTTTTTTTTTTTTTTTTTTTTTGGTTTTTCGAGGTAGGGTGTCACTCTGTCTCAGGCTGACCTGGAGTTCACTCTGTATTCTCAGGGTGGCCTTGAACTCAGGGCGATCCTCCTACCTCTGCCTCCCAAGT
Organism: Orientallactaga sibirica; assembly: GCA_036365145.1. Taxonomy (NCBI): domain Eukaryota; kingdom Metazoa; phylum Chordata; class Mammalia; order Rodentia; family Dipodidae; genus Orientallactaga; species Orientallactaga sibirica. The sequence goes on along the minus strand of JAEOAD010000004.1, from coordinate 72,562,325 downwards.
GCTGGGATTAAAGGTGTGCACCACCATGCCTGGCATGCTTAACCTTTTAAAACTTCTTTTAAAATAAAGTTTTATTCTTTTTACCATCTCTCCAGCCCCATTTCTATATTTTGAGTCAACTAATTTTATAGCTAGCTATTTCTCCTGGTGCTTTCCTCATGGTCCAGGTCTTTCCCAGTGACTAAATGTTTCAGAAGATGCACAAACTATGGCCCTGGGACTTTGGACATAGTTTCTACACTTGCCTTCTCTACATAACACAATCCCAGCTTTGTTTCATTCCATTTCCAACACTGGAGCTGTCACCAAGGGGTTCCTATCCACAATCTGACAAAAGTTTGGCCAAACCTCAAGGGCATTGATTTTTCCTTTATTTCCAGCTTTTCCATACTCCCAACCTCAAACAGGCTTATTGAGATATAATTAACATGTACCATAAAAGTCAAGTACATTGAGTTATCTGAAACATGTGTTTCATGATTTGGAGAATTCTGTAGGTCTTGCTAATTTACATTTACAGACTCTGACTTCTGAACTATCTTGAGCAGGAGGTAGGCCCCAGTAAAGAACAGGCTTCAGCTTACTCCTTAATAATTTTTAGCTTCAGGAAAGTTATTTGCAAGATTCCTCTTCCTAACAGCTACCCGGCCACCCACTAATGTTCTTTTTAAAAAGTATTTTATTTATTTATTTGCAAGAGAGAGGCAGACACAGAGAGAAGGGCCTCCAGCCACTGCAAATGAACTCCAGACACATGCACTACCTGGTACATCTGGCTCACGTGGGTACTGGGAAATAGAACCTGATTCCTTAGGTTTCTCATTAAACCTTTTTTTTTTTTTTTTCTCTCATTAAGCTATTAAGCCATCTCTCCAGCCCTAAACTAACATTCTTCATGGTTGGAGAATCCCATGAAAGACGACCAAACTGTCTGCAATGCAAAGAAATTCATCCATGCACTCATTCAGGGTGTCTTCACGTCTACATGTAATATTGCGTCTCTGTGACCACACCGTGTTCTGTGAGCATGTGCATGTGTGTGAGTGTGTGTAAGCACATACCACTTGGCTACAGAATATGTCACAAACTTCTTTCTTGGTCATCACGCTTCATGGCTATGTGTTTAGTATGGTTCATTGCCCACTGCTCTTATTATTTAACAATTTGCATTAAATTGAATTGTCTATTTACAGGTATAAATGGAAATTTTGGCTTCAGAGAATGAATTGTCTACTGGCTAAAATGTTCTTAGGTGAATTAGACCTGCCACTATTGGATTGTACATACCTGAACCAAGATTGGGATATTTAATTAGAACATCATTGTAATAGGATCTCGTTATTTTTATGGCTAATCTTGAGCTACTGAGGCCAGATTAGTATCATTAGTCTAGGAAATGTTATTATAATTCTCTAGGGCTTTTCTTAAAAAAAAAAAAAAAAAGCCAAAACTCTCATGTATATATCCTGATGGATTAGAGGAGCTGAGTTAGTGGTAATGTGTTTAAATTGATCAAATATGAAAAAAGCTTAAAACCTTTATCATTTGCTATAACATTTTGTTGACCATACTATTTCTTGCTTTCAATTCCCTAGGATTCCCACAGGCATGATGAGCTGATATTTCCTGACTGGGTACCAGCCTCTGTGCCAGCTACCCCATGCTTTGTCTACACTGCTGCATTAGACACTCAGAGTATCTTGTGGAGAGGGAATTCTGTTCACTCCTATTTTACCGAGAATGGGTGCTTAAGAAAGATAGTATAATATGGCTGTGTACCTCCTCCCCAGTGAGTGACAGAGACACTCTGAAGCTTAGTATCCAGGCCATTTCTATATTTTTAAAACAATATATTTTATTTTTTATTTATTTGAGAAAGAGAGAGAGAACTTGAGCGAGAATGGACATGCCAGGGCCTCCAGCCACTGCAAATGAACTCCAGATGCATGCGCCCCCTTGTGCATCTGGCCTACATGTGTTCTGGAGAGTCCAACTGGGATCCTTTGGCTTTTCAGGCAAATGCCTTAACAGCCTTAACACTTATTATTTGTTGGTTTTCTCTTGGTTTGTTTTGTCTGTAGCCATCCTAGTGGGTGTTAAGTGGCTAATTAATGCTTAACTTTTTTTTTTTTTTTTTTTTTTTTTTGGTAGGGTGTCACTCTGTCTCAGGCTGACCTGGAGTTCACTCTGTATTCTCAGGGTGGCCTTGAACTCAGGGCGATCCTCCTACCTCTGCCTCCCAAGTGCTGGGATTAAAGGTGTGCACCACCATGCCTGGCATGCTTAACCTTTTAAAACTTCTTTTAAAATAAAGTTTTATTCTTTTTACCATCTCTCCAGCCCCATTTCTATATTTTGAGTCAACTAATTTTATAGCTAGCTATTTCTCCTGGTGCTTTCCTCATGGTCCAGGTCTTTCCCAGTGACTAAATGTTTCAGAAGATGCACAAACTATGGCCCTGGGACTTTGGACATAGTTTCTACACTTGCCTTCTCTACATAACACAATCCCAGCTTTGTTTCATTCCATTTCCAACACTGGAACTGTCACCAAGGGGTTCCTATCCACAATCTGACAAAAGTTTGGCCAAACCTCAAGGGCATTGATTTTTCCTTTATTTCCAGCTTTTCCATACTCCCAACCTCAAACAGGCTTATTGAGATATAATTAACATGTACCATATAACTCATGCAAATCCTACAATTCAGTGGTTTCTAATATCTTCACAGTATAACTAATAACACAGTTTTAGAGTATCCCACCCCAGCCCCATCCTTCCATCTCTCTTTTCCATATTCAATCACACATGCATTTAATGCTTCTGTAGATTTGTCTACTGTGGACATTTTAAATAAATGAAACCACTGAGTGCATGCCCTTTTGTAGTATGTATTTGGATTGATTTTTTTAAAACCTAGTATTTTCAAAGCTAATCCATGTTTTAGCATACATTACTACTTTTTTCCTTTCTCTATCTTAGTAGCATTCTATTGTATGGGCACATATCATCTTTTATTTCTCCGTTAATGTGAACATGGACATACTGGGTTTTGCCAATATTTTGGAAATTGTAAATCTTACTGTTTCGAACATTTTTGTATAAGTTTTTATTTGGATACCTGCTTCAATTCTTTTGAGTATATACCTAGGTGTGGAATTCTGAGTCTTAATTCTATGTTTCACTTTTGGAGGAATTGCCTACGTGCTTTCCATAGCAGATGTAACATTTCGCATTCCCATTACTAACATATGATGGTTCCAGTGTTTTCACATCCTTGCTGACACTTGTTATTTGTTGGTTTCCTATTTGTTTGTTTTGTCTGTAGCCATCCTAGTGGGTGTTAAGTGGCTAATTAATGCTGAACCTTTTAAAATACTTTTGAAATAAAGTTTTATTCTTTTCTCTTTTGTCCTTCCAGGTCCTAATTTCCTCCTCTCTTCAAGTATTTGTCTTTCAATCCTTTAATCCATCTTCTTTTGTTCTTCCTCTCAACCTTTTTGTTTTTCATATGGAGTCTTCCTGTAGCCCAGGCTGACCTGGAATTCGCTATGTAGTTCCATACTGGCCTTGAACTCACAGAGGTCCTCCTCCCTCTGCCTCCCCAGAGCTGAGATTAAAGACATGAGTTACCATACCTGGCCTCCTTTCAACTTTTTATTGAAATCAGAATGAACAATCTTATTTATTTATTTTTCTGTTTCTAGGTCACAGTGATTAGGGTTCAGTATATTCTTGTGAATCAGTGAAGGAGAAAGAGGAGTGAGTTGTATGGAAAACAAAAAACAGGGAATTGGGCTGGAGAGATGACTTAGTGGTTAAGGTGTTTGCCTACAAAGCCAAAGGATCACGGTTCAATTCTCCAGGACCCACATAAGCCAGATGCACAAGGTGGTGCATGGGTCTGGAGTTTGTTTGCAGTGGCTGGATGCCCTGGTGCACCCATTCTCTCTCTCTCTCTCTCTGCCTCTTTCTCTCAAATAAATAAATAAAATATATTTTTTAAAAAGGGAAATAACATTTTCTTATATGGACTCCTATTGTATCAGACACCACAATGTTTATGTGTATTATCTCATTTAATGGTTACAATAACAATTAGAATCAAGTGTTATGCATGTGAAACCAAACATGGAGAGACCTGGCCAGAATCTGGAAGAGAGTCAGTCCCCAGACAGCTAGTCTAGTGCCAGAGGGTGCTACATGAGCAACTGGGGGAAAATGGCCGACATTGGTCCAAACAACTTCCAGTATAAGATACCCAGCAAGAAACAACCTGACGTAATGCTCAAACAAGTGCAGTAGTGGCACACAGCCATGGTGGGCAACCAATGGCTCTTGATTTGGCTAATTGATCCACTCAGTGGAATGGAACTCATTGCTGGAACTGGGAAATAAGTCAAAACCATGTACAAAAAATGAGCACAGTCTCCAACCAAGATACCATCAAATGTGGGCTAGAAGAGAGCCTACCCATATAAAATTCCCTCCAAGCTATCTATGGCCATCCCATATGTCTAGTACTAACTTCTCTCTCCGTTGGAGAATTTGCTTATTTTTTCCAGATGGACAATGAACCAGAAGGGAGGATCAGCCAATCACACCTCACCAGGGCCCCAGCTGAAACCACAGAGTAATGTGGAGGAAGGGCAAGAGTTCAGCACTCTTGGGGATCACAACACCAGAAAAAGGTTGAAGGAGATAAACACAGAGAACATCTAACTCCCACTAAGCCAGATATCCAGAGACACAGAGGCTCCCAAAACCTCATCACTGAAGTAGAGCTAAAATGACCCCAATGTGGCTCAGGGAAATTTGCGGAAGAGGGGGCGGAAAGAATGTTAGAGCCACAAGTTGGGGCATTATGCACAGAGACTTGGCCTATCCCCCATAGCTCCTGACTACCCCCACAATGTGTGACCCACATTCCCCATTGATGAGGATCCCTATGGAAGAGGGAGAACAGGGAGGAGGATAATGGAGTCACCACTATGAATGAAAAACCAGAATAATATACATAAGAATAAATAAAGTTAAAAAAAAGAATCAAGTGTTATGGAAGTCATTTTATTGACTGAGAAATTAAAGCTATCAAACTCTGTAGTCATCCAATAAGTAAGCATAGAGCTTGGCTTCTAACTCTCTGAATTAAAAGTTGGTGCTAACTTCACAACATCATCCATCAGTAGAAAAAAAGGTGAGGACCATTACTGCTCTGTTACTGCTACGGCTGTCCTCATCTCTTGGATACTTCTTTTTGTGCTATGCACCATGAAAATCTAGCAATTCAGACCTGCTAGGTAATTATTATGAATAAATAAAAGATAATTATTATGATTAATCTGACACATTGAGACCTTAATGATCTGACCCAGGTACAAAGCTAGTTATCAGTGAGGTCAGTCAAGTCTGTTGAGTTGCACTTCTATCAATGGAGAGAAAATGCACTGGAAAATGCACCTGTTTACCTGATAGGGTGAAAAAGCACTTTCACCCTAACCAGATAACTAGCCTATCAAATAATTTGTTGCTAGGCATCTTTACTTTTTCTACTGCCTCCATCATTGTATTGGTGATGTAAGAACCCCAATATATTATGATGCCATGATACATAAATGCTGTTCACTTACTTATTGTGTTTGTAAACATCTTACTGATAAATACCTAAAGTGTACTACATCTTATTATAACAACTTTTATATTAGTAATAAACTGACTACTCTTGCTTTTAACAATTTGGTCATTTACTCATTCATTCAATACTTAAACCATAGATTTAAGCTAACCTTTCTATATTCTATATTGGCAATATATGACATACTGGAAGAGTCTATATCAAGTATTAACAAGAAATATAGCGAGTACAGAAGTTTTTATATACTTCAATTTTATACTCTGATTTATATACTCTAATTTTAGAGTAACTCTCCAGGATTTATAATAGGTTATTAAACATGGGGAAGTCTCTGAATGTCCATGTTTTGGGCAGATATAAGTAGGAAAGAAGAGGCATCAAATATCTTTAATTTTCAAATAATTACTCCATGTATTTTCTCCTTCTCAGTATGTGTTCTTAATATTGCATCATCCTCTGTGTTGTGTTCCTCATTGCTCTCCATGCCTCTTTCTGAGTTCTTTATTATTATTTTTTTTGAAGAAGCATCTATTACCGTTTGGCATATGTCTCCCTTGGCAGTGACATCTTGAAAATTAAAAAAAAATAATGCCTCCCTCACATACATCATTCAGGTTGGCTGCCTGCAACTGCTCTGTGCTTCAAAATGTGTCACCTTATTACATTCTGCAAATTGTTCAGAACATTGTCTCTATAAATGTTTTGGAAGGGCTTTACTGTCAGGTCAGCTTTCTAAGGGCTAGAAATATGTCAAATCTGGCAGCCTTACCTTTATTTAAGAGCCAAAATACAAATAAGTAGATTACAAAGCAATCAATCAACACAGTACTGCAGGATGTTATGGTTGGCATTGACTTCGAGAGTTCGACACCCTCATTTTATGGATGACTAACTTCATCTATAAACTCTGTAGAAGATAAGGTTCTATCCTCATTCCATTATAGCTAACCAGGTAACCTTGGTTGTGCTTTTGTACCTCAGTTTCCTCATCTTAAAAACCATATTTACTTTCATTATATTATCTTTGAGGTATTTCCCCAAATGTCAAGTTCTGTGGTACCATGGCAATGCCTTCTTGTATTTCCAGTCCTTACAAAGTTTCTGGCCTCATACACATAAAAAATTACTCTGATGTTTTATGTGATTCCTTATATAATTTTTAAAGTTGAGAGTGCTATCAATTTAGAGTTATTGGCAAGTCATAGCTAATTTATTGTTCAAATAAAATATAAATGGAGAACATTTTTCCCAATGAGCTAATTTCTTTACCTTTTACCTTTAGTGGTTTGTTGTTGCAGTCATGCTTGGGGATATTAAATGACTGACATTGTTCTATAAGAAGCTTCTGCTGAAGTATTTTTGAAGGGATCTTAGAAGAAACACAGGCTCTCACATGCAAGTAATTAAATGAATGTAAGGCAAGAAATGTGTTTTAATTGATTAATTTTCAGTCTTTCTGACAACTTGCAGCTCCTATCCTTCCTATTCTGAAAGTCATGTACAAGGCACATTGGCTTCCTGACAATATTTCTTCTTTTCCAGTGGAAGTCTTTTCTGGGTGAACACCATGTTCCTGCAAAGGCCTGGTCTGGTAAGTTTGAAAAGTTTGGCAAACAAACCAATCTGACATGATGCACACTTTTCTACTCAACTGAAAACAACTATTTTATTCAGAAATCACCTGCTATTATTATGGAAAGTCTTTAGAACAGAGAGATCCTCAGTGTGTCAAAAATATGTAGTGTGTCTGATTGAAACAAATAGAGATGTGGGTGACTTAACAGACTTGCTTTCTTGTGCAGCCAGCACTCACAGAATTCTAAAGTAGGTTATGTTGGCCTTCCCACTTTCAATGCCTTTATGGATGTCGTGTTTATATATCCTGGATTTCAGGGCAACCCTAGGTTATAAATATTCTGATCTGTTGTTCCCATAAGTACAATCATACTTGTCAAGCTATGTGTTGTGAGTTTTGCTTTGGAAAATATGGGCACTGTATGTACATCAGAGTCTGTTTTTCCTGGCCCGTTGCCCTGTGCTATTCCTCTACTGCACCCTGGCCCTAGCCTACTTCCCATTGTCATCAAAGGCTTGTTTCTGTTACAGTCCACTTGCTCATGCTGTTTAGGCCTAGTGTCTAGGGGGCAATGTGAACAGGAAAGTAATCTGTGCTAATGGGCAAGCAGGAGAAAATCAGGGTCGGGAGAAGCTGCATATCCAGAGTGATAGGTCCCCTCCCAGGGAGCATAAGTGGTCCTCTGGAAATAATGTATTGGCTTTATTTTTGTCTGTGACAGCACATTTCTCTGTGATTGGCTGATGGACACAGATTTCTCAAAGGCAGCAAGGACCCTGCATTTCACCACAAAGGTGGGTTTCTATGATGTCAATATCTTGCATACGTTCCAGACATGCTTAGACTCCTGTAAGAGTAGGAAAGTAATAAAAGATCAGATGCCAACTGTCTTCTTTGTCACAGTGATTTCTTCTGGAACATGCAATTACTCAAAATCGTCTTTTCACAAAGTTGGAAAGAAAACTCATCTTGCTGATAATATTTATCAAGATTACATGACAGACCAATACCTCTCTATTGTCAAATTCCTGCACCTGACCTTAGTTTAAATAAAACTTCATTCATTCATAAGAAATCCAAGTTTAACATTTATTGAAAGATCTGTCGCATTTTCTGAAATACTTTATACATTTCAACTTTATTGTTTATTTTTAGGATATTATCACTTAAGAATGTAAAGATTTCTTCTAGTTAGAAGAATAGCTTGCTTAAAAATTTTCTGCTTAGCCTTGTAAAAAATATGTATCACTTATTATTATTATTATTATTATTATTATTATTATTGTCATTTTGATTTAGTCCTGAGCTGTGAGTGATCAACTTTACCTAATCTCCTTTAATGCTTTAAAACATAACACTCATTCTTGTGTAGTAAGTAGTTTTTCTTTTAGGAATGTCATCAGTATTCTCCCTGGCACTGGTATACTCTTAAAAGCAGCACCAGTACCTTGACTTTTCATGCCTGAGAACATTTGTTGGGCCAGATGCTCGCAATAGTGTATGTTATTTCTAATCTCACAGGCTGAGTTTCAAGAACTGTCTCTGGAGATTGTTGATTACTTAGGAAACTAGAAGAGCAAGCATGCGATGCTCTTAGAAGGGCATGCAAATTTCTCATTGTTATCTTAATCAATATCTGAAATTAAGCTGCCTTATTGTCAATTCCAGGCTTTCCTTATTGTTTCTGATATTTTTCCTTTGTTTATGTCTAACTTTGGGGAGTTTAATGCTGACATTGTACAGTCACCTGATTTGCTAATTGCAGTCTCCCGGAACTATAATCATATTCAATCAAGGGCCTATCTGTGCTACATGTTTTAACTTCTAAAACATTAACAACAGACTCAGAAAAATTGGTATTCTCATTCCCATTTTCCAGATCGGAAAATAGGTTTCAAGAAGGCAAGTCATTTTTTTTTTCTCAGTCTTCCTACTGATAAGAATGAGACTTGAATTTAAACAAAGTCTGTCTGACTTAGAAACCCCCACTTTTAACCACTGTGCTATAGTACTTCCTGCTCACCCTGGAAAAAGGTGTTTGTTATGTAAATCAACATATTCATTGACAGTGGACTTCCTTCTTTCATACTATACTATGCCTATACGAAAGCAGTTAATATTAGTCCTGCATGGCTTTCATTTTTTTACTTGAAAATGCCTCAAAGCATGAAATATATTCATAGAATGATACCAGAAGTGAAAGGCTTCTCAGTCCTTCCAAGGTCATGGACCTGTGGTGTGCTTCTACTTTTTAGGTCCTGCCAGGCATGTTTGTATTTGCCTCTACAGCCATTTTCCTTGTAATTTTTAAGTTTTATCTTGAAATTTATCAGCAAAATGACTACCTGTTATCAGTTTCTGCCTGCATAAGGAACATGCAACAACTTGCTTCTCTGGAAGATACTGTAAAGTTTATTTATTTATTTATTTATTTTTTCCAGAAAGGCTTTCGTTGACTAAAAGCTATGAATTGGGCAAGAAAATGTTGACTTATGTTTCCTAATATTTCCCCTTCTTAGCTGTAGGACAGGAGATTTAGTTAAATGCCTAATATTTCCTGTAATTAAATTTTTTTTTTTAATTTTTGGAGAGAGACACAGAGAAACAGACAGAGAGGGAGAGAAAGACAGATAGAGAATGGGCGTGCCAGCAGTCTCTCAGCTGCTGTGAATGAAATCCAGATGCGTGCGCCACCATGTGGGCAAGTGTGGCATTGCGCCCTTGTGTCACTTTGCATCTGGCTAAACATGGGACCTGGAGATTGGAACTGGGTTCTTAGGCTTAGCAGGCAGGCGCCTTAACTGCTAATCCATCTCTCCAGCCCTATTTCCTGTAATTTTTTTTAAACCTTGGTAGATCTTATTTTTTTATGAGAAAGAGCAAGTGAGAGAGAGCACATGCATGAGAGAGAATTGGCAAGCCAAGGCCTTTAAACACTGCAATTGAACTCCCAATGCATGTACCACCTTGTGAGTATGCTTCATCTTGTGCTAATGTGTCACCTTGTGGCTTATGCAGGTTCTGGGGAGTTAAACCTGGGTCCTTAAGTTCCAAGCCATCTCTCTAGCCCATGGTAGATATTCTTATAGATCCTTTCTTCATTTAGATCACATTCTCAGAAATGTATACTTTTCATAGACTTTTCCAGACTTCTATCTTCTCTTTAAAAATGGGGTACTGGGCTGGAGAGATGGCTTAGCGGTTAAGGTGCCTGCCTCCTAAGCCTAAGAACGCCAGTTCCAATCTCCAGGTCTCACGTTTAGCCAGATGCAAAGTGACGCAAGGGTGCAATGCCGCACTTGACCACAAGAGGGGCGCACGCATCTGGATTTCGTTCACAGCAGCTGAGAGACTGCTGTCACGCCCACCTCTATCTCTCTCCGTCTCTCTCTCCAAAAAAAAGGGGGGGGGTACTTTCGTAGAAAATGAGCAGGAAAGGTGAGGATAAAAAGGCAAGGAGAAGGTTAACACAGAAGTTCCAGGACATTTCTGTAGCTCATTTGAATCAATAAACTTGTGTCTGACATGAACTATGAAGAAAGAGAAGGCAGTTCGTCTCTGTCCTTATATTTGAATATTTATTTATTTATTCATTTATTTATACATAGAGTCTCACACTGCAGCAGGTTGACCTGGAACTTGCAACAATCCTGCATCAGCCTCCTGAATGCTGGGATTACAGGCTTTAATCACCACACTCAGCTTCATACATGTCTAGAGGTATTTCTTTTTCTGCTCTGGCCTCCAACAGAAACAGATAGAAATCTGCTACATTTACAGTTACATGACAGGAAATTTGTTTTCATCTCTGTTGGACTGCAAATCATGAGGAACTTGCCTTTGAATCCCAGTGCTTAGTTAGTGCCTAGTTAACAGTATAACATAAAGATAAACACATGTGTGAATGATTAAATGATACTAATAATTGGTGTTTGAGGTCCCCAAATAACGAGTACATTTGCAACTAGAGAGTGAAAGAATGTAGAACTGGCTAGAGCACAGGTTCAATCCACTTACTACAAGTGTGGGCTTTGCTGAGTTCTGAGTTGCTTCTTTCCAGCTGTTCTATTGGAAATATGGATAGAATAATCATTCCATTTTGCTTATTACTTTCAGTTACAAAAGGATGCAATGTGTCTATTCTCAATCTTCAGACTGTGTAGAGTATCTTCTGTTTATTATAGTTGTTATTTATTATTTATTTTTTTTGGAACTCGAAGCTTTAACCCTGGGCATTGCTCATGAGAAGCCTGTACTTCAAAACTGAGCTATATAGCCTCAGCAGCTATGTAGATTTTTAAATTGATAGCAACAGTAATCTGAGTACTACGGTGATCATTCGCTAAGTTGATAGTAATGTGTGGGGCCCAGTCTGTGTCAGACTCCACTTTATTATTGCTAATAAAACAAATGGCAAAAAATAGACCCAGATTTCTCTTGCCAAAGAGCTTAGATTTGAATAGGAAAAACAGAAGTATAACTAAATTAAATGTGGAATATACAGGGGTGATGGGAAGTATCAGGGACAAAAAACTATCAGGTGAGTGAGGAGAATAAGTGAGAAGTGGCTGGACTTTAGTTAGGGTGTCTAGGAAAAAGCTCAGTGAGGAAATTGAGGGAGTGAGCCAATGCAGGTCTATGGGAAGAACATTTGGCAGAAGGGCCCAGGATATCCCCTTGACCTTGGTTCTTTGTATTTCTGAGCTCTACTTCTATAGGGACTTAACTTGTCATCAACTTTAAAAATTTTATATGAACTCTCATGTTTTTAAAAAAGATTTTATTTATTTATTTATTTATTTATTTATTTATTTATTTATTTATTTGAGACAGAGAGAGGGAAAGAGAGAGAGGAAGAGTGAGAATGTGTGTACCAGGGCCTCTAGCCACTGCAAATGAGCTCCAGACATGTGGGTCTTCTCCATTCCCAGGGGTTGTTGGCCACCGACATCCCGGGTGCAGGAGGAGTTGGGGGGATGCTGGGTCCTAGAGTGGATGAGTGCAATGGGCAATCAACCCCCTGGGAGGCCATCTGATGGATAGCGTGCTCTCGTTTATTCAAAAGGGGAGTGGGTTTGTAAACATGTGAGAAAGGTTGAGAAGGCACATACAGACTATATGGCGATAGGATACATAGGTTTATGGGTTGCTATCTAATTGGCTGGTGTTGGAAGGCAGAAATCGTCAGGGAGAAGCTGCAAGGGAGATAGTGGCAGGAAAAGCTACGTGCCTTCAGCCACATATTGGATGGTTAAAGCTGAAGGGAGACTGTTTATAAGGGCCTCTTGGGCAGGTAGCTGCAAAGTCAGGAACTGTGGGGGGGCAAAGCCTGATTATGGAATGGTCAAATGCTTTTGGGATAGAGGGAAGGGTCTGCCAGTTCTGCACATTCTGGGCGAAGACAGGGCACACTACAACCTTGCCCGAGGACAGGGAGGGCCAGCTCTGTCGCCAGAATGGGTTCCTGACTATAAGGCCAGCTGTAACCCTCACAGCCCAAGGTCCCCGGCCATGTCCAACAGCCCAGGCCAGCTTCCTCACAGTCCCAGCCCATGTTTAGCAATGCCCAACACAGACACATGAGCCCCCTTGTACATCTGGCTTATGTAGGACCTGGAGAATCAAACCAGGGTCTTTAGGCTTCCAGGCATGTGCCTTAATTGCTACTTTCCAGCCTGAATTCTCATGTTTTAACTTACCAAAATATTTATTAACTAAAAAAGTCAGGAACAACATAAAAGAGTGTGAGCTATAGGAGAAAGATATTTGTGTGTTTAACAGGTGGTTTGTTATAAGTTATCTGGATAGGTGTCCATTTTTGCTCTTGTATGAGAGTAGCTCCGAGCGTTAGTCCCTGGGGCAAGGAAAAAGAACACATGGTTAAGTGAGACCTGACCTGACTTCTTCACAGAGTACAGAGAAATATCTCTATGTTTTTCTTTCCTTGGATAGTTTCATGTCGACTCATCATGTTTTGCTACTTGTACAGTGTTTGTTGACCTTGCTACATGATGTAAGCATTTGTAGACATCACTATTAGGCTGAAACCAATGGGGCAAAAGTGTACAAAGGACTGACAGAGCTTTAATGTACCTGATGGAAAGAGACTACTTGTATCTAGTGTGTCAGGTCATTGCATCCACAGCTAGTGAGAAAGTGCAGATGGATGCTGGTGAACTGTGATATGAGTGCTTTTTTTTTCTACTATAAGGGATGCATTCTTAAATTTATGGTTACATTAAAACTTGTACTACAAACAAAGCTAGCTAAAAGTGTTTACCAACTTGAATTGAGCTCATCATGTTTTGTTTGCTGAAGAGTGTTTTGTGATTTTACCAACACAAGAATGAGTCTCTGAACTATTTTTAAAAGTGGAGCTTTCACTCTAAAGAAGTGCTTGCCTCATTTTCTTCTTGAAACTCCAAACAAGATGTTGTTTATTACTTTGAAACACTATATGTAAACCCCAGGAATATGTTAAATATGATTGAAGTCTTGGCTGTCTTTAACAAATTGAAGTTTCCAGAAATTTAGCTATGTTTAAAAACCAAAGCCATGTTTTCAGGAAAGATTTCTATTTCCAAATATGTGGTTGCCCAAACCTTTTATATTTTCATGTCAAATTCAGCTGCCAAGTAACACACTGTACCTTAGCATATATATATATATATATATATATATATATAATTTCAATGCATAGGCTTCAGATTTTAAAAAGCACTTAAAGAAAAGCTATGATCATATTTCTTCAACCTAAACTACTCATATACTTGTAAGTATGTTTTAGAGAAAGCTTTGCAAGGTATGGGTCATTTATACTGGTAAAATTTGACATGCATGGCACAATTGGCACTGAAGAACCATCGATCTGGAAAAACACAGGAATTTCTAGCCAAACCAAAATAGTAGGTCAAGCAAGTTGCTTTCATAATCATAGTGGTTATCTGTTTAAAGTGCGATCTGGTATGATATGATGGTGACCGTAGGTAATTATGCATGTTTCTAGACTGCTTGGTTGCAAGCACAGAATAGAAGAAATCCCATAGTTTGTGATAAAAGGCTATTTATCACCATCTTATTTCCTTCGTATGCTTTACTTAATCATTTATAAAAGACAAATTAATACTGAGCACCAATCTCATTTTGTGTTTTATTCAGTATTCATCCCTACATGTTCAGGATATCTAGTAATATATGTTCTTAATAGTTTTGGCACAAGTTCAATGTCAACAAATGAATGATGGGCACATTTTATAGTCTTCTTAAGGGATAATAATGTGGTTAGGTGACAGTTTGTCTTATTTCTTTGGGGGCAGGGTGCTCTTCTATGAGTAGTAAGGAATAGAGAGCTATTAGTTGTTTTTTTTCCAGTTAAGGCAGTAATACAAATTTTTTTACACACATGCACGTGTGTGCACACACACACAATTTAGGAGGGCAATATCAGGATTAAATTGTAGATAAATACCTAAAAAATTAGCTGATAAGATGGGACTATCTTTTACTTTATTCTTTCAATGTGACTGAAGATTCGCATGATACCTTTTTAATTTATTTTATTTTATTTTATTTTTGCAAGGTAGGGTCTCACTCTGGTCCAGGCTGACCTGGAATCAACTATGTAGTCTCAGGGTGGCCTCGAACTCTCGGTGATCCTCCTACCTCTGCCTCCCGAGTGTTTAATTTTTTTTTATATTTTATTTTTTACTTATATTTGAGAGAGAGAGAGAGAGAGAGAGGATGAATAGGCATTCCAGAGCCTTCAGCCACTGCAAATTAAACATGTGCTACCTTGTGAATCTGGTTTATGTGGGTCCTGGGGAATCAAACCTAGGTCCTTTAGCTTTGCAGGCTAGCATCTTAACCACTAAGCCATACTCCCAGCCCCGCATTATACTTTTTATATCCATGAAGTGTGATGACACAGCAAAGGAGTTATATTGGCTCGTTGCACAGCTCAAATGTAATCTTTTCCTTGCAGAAAAATAATGTTTGTTTTGAACAAGAAAATAGAATTTTGAGTACTTCAAGTATCAGGAAAGTGACAGAGAATTGTGATTGCTTCTGTTTACCTACACCATTGGCAAGATAGAGATATGGAATTAGATTTTAGTAAAATAGGTTTAAATTAGTCCTGCAGAAGTCTTGCATAAAATATTGGGATCAGTTGGCAACATTTAAAAATTTTTTTGTTTATTTCTAGTTATTTATTATCAACAGAAAGAGAGAGAGAGAGAGAGAGAGTGAGAGAACAAGGCAGAGAATGGGCATGCCAGGGCTTCTAGCCACTGTAAACGAACTCCAGATGCATGCACCACCTTGTGCATCTGCCTTACATGGGTCTTGGGGAATTGAGCCTTGAACTGTGGTCCTTGGGCTTCACAGGCAAATGTTTAAACGCTAAGCCATCTCTCCAGCCCAGTATTTGCAATATTTGTTTTTTTGTTTTCTGGGACCACTCTGTTGTTCTTGCCAGGGTTCAGCACTGGGCCTGGCACAAACAACATGCTCAACCAATATAAAATACACATAGTAAAAGAATGAATTGGTGATATACTGGTAAAAGGCATAAGGTATAAGCTATTTTTATAAGGTATTTTTAAGGTACAATTTGTAAGGTGTTTTAGAAGTTAATGCTAAGTAAATCAAGATTGTAAATATTGAAAAAACAACTCCCTGGAATTTAAAGATACTATACTATACTGTACTGTACTGTACTGTACTGTACCGTACCGTACCGTAGCATAGCATAGCATAGCATAGCATAGCATAGCATAGCACAGCATAGCATAGCACAGCACAGCACAGCACAGCACAGCACAGCATAGCATAGCATAGCTATACTCATATGTGTGTGCATGTGGAACCTAGAGGTTGACATCAGGTGTCTTCCTTAATTGCTGTCCACTTTATAACTATTTTTATTTTTCCTTTTATAAAATATTTTTATTTATTTATGAGAGAAAGAGAGAGAGAATATGGGTGTGCCAGGGCTTCTTGCCACTGCAAACTCCAGACATATGTGTCACAGTATGTGTCTGGCTTTATGTGGTACTGGGGAATTGAACTTGGGTGGGCAGGCTTTGCAAGCAGGTGCCTTTAACTGCTGAGCCATCTCCCCAGTACTGTTTCCCTTTTTTCTTGCATGTGTGCATGTGTGGCATTTATGAGAGTGTGCATACATATTCATATATGTGGGGTTGTACATGTGTGTGCTTGCATGTGGAGGTCAGAGGCCAACAATGAATGTCTTAATCACTCTTCAGCAATCCATTACTTTTTAAGACAAAGTTTCTTTGAACCCACAGCCCATCAATTGGGCCAGATAATTAACCATCCTTTGGGATCTTCTTATCTCCGCCCCCCATCACTAGGATTATAGCCACATACCCCAAAATGTCTGGCCTTTAATGTGAGTGCTGGGGATTCAAATTCAGGTCCTTATGCTTGCTAAGCAAGCCCTTTACTCATGGAAGCATCTCCTAGACTTCCACATACTTTTCCAGATTTTCTTGAGATGAGTCTATGGAGCCGGAATTGATGGGCTAGGAGACTTCTAGCCCCTGTATAATTCACTACTGGAAGGGGGATCCCCAGATATTAGCAGCAGCTGTTGCCTTCAAGGGACTTCCAAAGACTGCATGTAAGCTGTTAAGAGGTATTTCTATGTAATTCTCAAGAGGTTTCCACCTAGTGCTTTTTTGAATGGAGTAGGAAATGTGGTCAATTATATAGTATTTCCCTAACATCAAACTAGACCTCAAAGAGGATTTTATTTGAAAGATGTACGTAAATAGTTCAAACAAAGAACCCAATGTAGACACCTGACACTGAGGGTTCTGATTGTTCAGAGCCTCATAGAAGGTCCAGCTTCCCTCTGTCCCTGCAACTTCTTGCCAGAAGATGAGTCAGTGCTGCATACTGCCCTCTATCTCACAGTGCTATCCTGTGTGCTGGACTTTTGCTGGTTCAGCCTTGAGAGACTTCTGAACCAGGTCTCTGGTGAAGGTGACTTTTGCTGCAGGTTTGGGAAGGGACATCTCATGTCATTCATTATGTAACAAAGACATGACAGACTTGACAAGTTTGATGACAGGGCTAGGAAAATAGTAAGGCCTGTTCATAATTTCATTGATCACAGATTACAACAGGAACAAAATCCAGCTTAAGAAATGTAAACAAAATACAATGTTATGTCAGCTTCATTGACAAAAAATGTATTCCTAAGTGCAATTACATTTATAAAGAGATTTTTAGGTTAAGTATCTCACTCTACAAATTTTTAAAATGTATATGATAATTTCTTAGAAATATTAGTTGATTTTAAAATTTGATGCAGCAATAGAGTTCTAATTTCAGAAATGAAACATAATTTCAAGAACAAAAACTTAAAATTTTTATAGCAAATATAAGATATGGATATATCTTAATGTTTGTTACCTTGAAGAAGGTGTTGGAAGTCACAGGAGATGGCTCAGTCATTAAAGAGCTTGTCACCCAAGCTTGTGGAACTGAGTTTCGATTCCTAGGCTCATGTAAAAGCCAGGCTTGTTGGTTTTCACCTATAATCTCAGCATTGAGGAAGTAGAGACAGTAGGGGGCTTTCTGGTTAACTAGTTATCCAAATCAGTGAGACTTACTTTAATGAATGACCTTTTTTTCTTAAAAAAAAATAAGGTGGAAAGTGATTGAGAAAAACACCAGATGTCACATATATATGTGCTCATATACCCCAACATATATGCACACATGCACACCATACCCACATACACAAAAAAAAAGAATAAAAAGAAGGTGCTTATGTCTTTTCTACTTGCATATTCCAAACATATAACATTAAAATGATTAATCAGTATTTATTGACTCAACTAGTGATTCAGCTAATGAAATATTGTAGTGGCTCTTAGCTGCTTGTAGCTGGGCCTCAGAGAGAGAGAGAGAGAGAGAGGGTCCTTGAAATATTATCTGGGAGACCTAGAAGGGGCGTCAGCTCCTTGCACACTCCTCTTCCAGGGGAGGTTGAATATTTTCCTCTAGGAGCCACAGCTTAGGAGGGCCACACATAAATCAATGAGGGAGGGTGTGGGTACCTGCCCAACTAGCCAGATCAGTTCAGTCAGCCCTGGAACCCAACAGGCTGAGAGATGTTGCAGCAAGATCCTCTTCAGATCCTCTATAGAAAGAAAGGGGCCTCTGTCACTGGATAGTCACAATTTTTGAACCTTCTGTTGGGATGGCTCTCTTGGTCTGGCTTTGCCTACTCTGCCCATTACTCTAACCAAGACAACTTGGGATCCATTTTTGGTGTTGAAGCCACTGTTACTGTCTGTTGTTCTCCAGAAGTTAGGAAGGGGAATCCAAGCAGGCTTGGATAAAGTTAGTGGAAGGATTTGGTGCCTCAGACTCTCATGGATCTGGTCATCTAGTTAAGGCATTAAGGAAATTCATGTTAGTGTTGTGTTTGTGTAAGACTTCCACTTTGGGTATCTTTTTAGCACCCCTCTCATTTTTGCTTAATCTGCTTCCCCTACCTCTTTTCCAGAGACAACCAGCATCCTCCCACCAAAGAAACTCTAGGGATGAATTCTGCCCAAGTGACCTGCTGCTACCATGCACTAATGACTGGGGCCATAGAAAGCCCTAGACAACACACTACTCCCCATGCTGTGAGGACATCATTGAGGAGTCTGTTCTCAGTTTTGTATTATGACTTTTTTTTTGAGAGAAACAGACACAGAGAGAGAGACAGACAGAAAGAGAGAGAGAGAGAAAGAGAGAGACAGAGAATGGGTGTGCCAGCGGCCTCTCAGCCGCTGTGAATGAACTCCAGACACATGCACCCCCTGTGGGCAAGTGTAGCATTGCGCCCTTGCATCATTTTACGTCTGGCTAACTGTGGGACCTGGAGAATCAAACGGGCATTCTTAGGCTTGGCAGGCAGGTACTTTAACCGCTAAGCCATCTCTCCATTATTTATTTTATCTATTTTAAATTTAGTTTATCATCATTGCACATTGGATGTAGTTTTAGTTTTTTTAATTTATTTTTTTTTTTATTTTTTGGTAAGCCAACCTAAATCCCTCTGGGAGAGAAGCATAGAATAAAGAAATAAAAATGAAGACCAGTATGGTAATAAAATACTTTTTTTTTTTTTTTTTTTTTTTGGGGTTTTGCGAGGTAGGGTCTCACTCTGGTCCAGGCTGACCTGGAATTAACTATGTAGGCCTTGAACTCTCGGCGATCCTCCTACCTGTGCCTCCCGAGTGCTGGGATTACAGGTGTGCGCCACCACGCCCGGCTTGCAATACTTTTTTAATAGTTATTTTTATATCCCAAGCCTTCACTTCACATTTCCCTCCTCTAATGTCAATACCAATCTACTACGGTCTAGTATTTCATTCCTTACTAGATTGGCTTTTTCTTAAAAAAAAATAGGAATTTGCCCATTACATGGAAAGTATGATACTAACAACTGATCTCTGCAACTACTACTTTCTAGCCATTTGAACTTTGCTAACTTACTTCATGTATTTCACTTGTAAAAAGAGTAATACTGATTATTTTTTGTGAAGGTTGTGAGGATTACATGAAGTATCATATGTAAAGTGTCTAGCATGTTATTTCATCTTTTAAGGCAGTCATTTTAACCAGAAAATGCACTTGGCTTGGCATTTAAAGCATTAGCATATGATCTTGGGAAACACACTTGACCTTTTGGATTACACTTTTCTCATGGCCTAGGGTTCTAGTTTTTCTATTACTAGACTCTTATCTCAGCCCTGTATAACTTGTCAAAAGTAGTGCACTCTTTCCTCAGTGCTCATGAGGAAAGGTATGAATTATCTACTTCAGTGAGGAGAGGTATGGTGAAAAGGATTCAGAACTGAGTCTGGGAAGTGAAAAGGCCTATTGCGCTGGTCTTAATTCTCTTTGGAATATTGATTATAGCATTTACAGTGGGTATGAATGTCTGCTGGAGTGCAAGCATTGTTAGTGATCACATTGCTGAATTCACGTGGGTTTCGAAAGACATGTCAGTATGGCTGATAATCTATCTAGTAAATGGCCTGTGACCTTGTTGCTCGGTGAACACACTTCATATGAGTGAGTCAGGTATTGGCATCTGAGAAGTGGCAGTGTGACACAGGAGACAGGGAGCTGTGTTGATGTCAATACCCATGTTGGCCAATGACCACATTTTGTCCAACCATAGAATCATTCAAATTCAGTGGGCTGTGGCAATGGCTCAGTGGTTAAAGGTGCTGGGTTGCAAAGCCCACTGGCCAGGCTGGTCTGGATTTGAGTCCTCAGTACCCATGTAAAGCCAGGTGCACAATGTGGCATATGCATTTGGAGTTCATTTGCTGCAGCAAGAGCCCCTAGCATACCTGTTCATTCTCTCCCTCTGCTCATAAAATAAATACATACATAAATAAATATTTTAAAATCAGTGTCTGTTTCCATGATCTGGTTTCTGCTTAGGAACTATTGGGCAATAGAACATCCCAAAAGCAAGACAGAACTCATTGGTTGAGACATAAATAAGAATTTGTAAGACATGAAGGAGAATCTCCTCTGAACTGAAGCTGCCCTCACAGTCTCAGAATGCAGGAGAGCTCTGTGGTTAAGAGGACAGCAGTTATTTTAGTGTGTGGTTTTGGCCAAGTTATTTAATCTCTCAAGTCTCAGTTTCCTCCTATCTCAGAAGGAAATTGACATTTAACTAGCATGACTGTTTTAAGAAGATGATATAAGTACTTACAATATGTTAGTCCCAGTAACTATTGTTAATAAAATGTTAGCATGGTTCCAAACTTCAGATTCACACCAGCCTTCAAAGTTTTGCTATTTCTGATCTAATAAGCTACACAGACTTAAGAAAAATATTTAAAGCAGAAAAGGCATAGAAATGATAATATATGCAGAGATAAACATTCTAGTAATTTTTAAATTAAAGTACCATGTCCATTAGTTTTCATTGTACTGCTTACCCTTAAGGCCTTTTGCACAAAGGAAGCCATCAACTTTTTCTCTTGGTTAATCCCATTCTGTGTAGATGAAGCAGAATTGTAGACTAGTTTTCTAAGCTGCTCGTATAATTCTGTGGATCTATTTTGTCTACTTTTAAACTTTCTGCCTCTTACTTTTTGTGTGGAATAGATGTAAATTTGTTCAAATTATTTAAAGAAAAGCATTGTAATGAAATCACATTGAAAGATTTTTCATTTGTGAAAAATCTTTATATTATAAGATAATTTTTGAAAATGGTAAAGTAATTAAACAAAATAAAACATTGACATAGAAATCATCAACCCCAAAGAAAGTGAGTGGTAAGTGTTATAAAACTATTTTGGAGATGAAGAAACCACTGAAAACTAGAGTTTTGGGTTCACATATTTTTGTCTCAATGAGCTTCAACTTTTGACCTGTCCACCTAATATTCAGTGATCATGTAAGATTTTACTGGTAGCAATGCACAGTATTTACAACTCCATGGCAGAGCACCTGGAAAGGGTGGTTTTCCTGTGTTTCACTGTTTGAATCATTCAAAAGAGAAGTGAAATTCTGCAGTCTGAATTTCATGAATTGATTTAGTTTCACCTGTGTTTTCATGGGAACTTCTCCTATGTTAGGTCACATATTAGTACACTTGCCACCAAAAGCTTTATAATTAAGCTGGAGAGATAGTGTTGTGGTTGGAGGCACTTGTTTTCCAAGTCTGATGGCCTGGGTTCAATTTCCCAGTACCCGAATAAAGCTAGATGCACAAAGTAGTGCATGCATCTGGAGTTCATTTGTAGTTGCAGGAGGCCCTGGCATGTCCATTTCTTTTTCTCTCTCTCTCCTGCTCTCTCATAAATAAATAAATACTAAAAAAGAACTTTTATAATTACCTAGGCAGTATTCCAAATAGAAAAACAAAAACCAAAACTACAAACTAAAATCTACCATCCGCATTATCCTGACTTCCTAATACTTAATAATGAAAATATCCTTAGTTCTGTTTCATTATGTTTCCATAATTACTCATTTGTTATTGAATTGAAGCCTTTAAGATTATTTAATTCCTTTATTTGTGTATGCATGTGTGTGTGCCTGCATGCATGTGTCAGGGAGCACATGTGCTATGGTACAAGTATGGACGTCAGAGGACAGCATCCAGGTGTTGCTCCTGTGTTTCCACCTTGTTTGAGGAAGGATTTGACTTGTTTGTGGGTGGAAATTCAGATTAAATCACCCACAACCTTTGGAATTCTTCTGACTCCGCCACCCATTGTTATAGGCATGTTAGGATTGCAGACACATTCACCACTTTGCATCTGTTTTTACATGGGTCCTAGAAAATCTGAACTCTAGTCAATGGGCTTGCAGAGGAAGTGCCTAAAACACTTCCTGTCCCTAATTCCATCATTGTTTATGGAAGAAAAGGTAAAAATAATGTTACCATGTTAACCACGTTTGAATATATAGTTTAGTAGTGTCAAGTATACCCTTACTGTTGTGTAATACATCTCTAGACTTTTTATTTTTCTGTTTTGCTTTTTTGAGGTAGGGTCTCACTCTAGCCCAGGCTAACTTGGAATCCACTATCTAGTCTCAGGGTGGCCTCAAACTCACAAAGATCCTCCTAACTCTGCCTTCCAAGTGCTAGGACTAAAGGAGTGTGCCACCACACCCAGTAGATCTTCAGAACTTTTTTACCTTGAAAAACTGAAATTTTGTACTATTAAATAGTGACTCTTCATTTTGCCTTCACCCTCAGGCCATGTTAATTTCATTTTCAGTAGGACATGTATGTGTTTGTAATTCCTATTGGGTGAGCCACTGGTAATTTAGATAGACTGCAAGCTGAAAAGGGACTGTATACTTATTTGGAAATATAGACAAATGGTAGGAATGAGTGCCTATAGTCATCATTGTAATTAATTGAACTATAAGATGTATATTATTAGTTATAATGGCACTTGAATTACATGCAAAGCAGGTGTTATTGACAATTTTTCTTCTGTAAATTGGTGACATAATCCAGGTCTTGTGCCCACTATCTAAATGCTCTACCACTGTGCTGTGCCTCCAGCTATAATCCATGGTTTAGAATAAAAATGTTTAGTTTTAAAATCAAAACTTGAAATGGGATATGGCATAAAACCATAATAATGAAGGAAGAAAACCATTGAAATTTACGGGTAACTGAAAGATGTTGGGAAATAATTGTCCATTGAGTGCTTTGAAAGAGGCAGATATTCAATTCAATACTGTGGCTTTTTTTGAGGTACTCTCATAATGCCAAGGGTGATATGAAATAGATCCCAAATACTTAAGGACTTGATGACACTGGAAGAGAAAATTCCATAGGAAAGGAATATAGAAATGTGGGTAGTGATATCTTAGATCCTTTATTTTCACTGAACACTTGAGAACGCACAATATCCTGGCTGGACAAAAAGTAACATGGAGGTGGTTTCAGTTCCAGTAAAAGTAATGACAGCCTGGTGAATTTCTCCTCCATCCACTTAATACATGACGATGATGCAAATATTATCTGATTGGTCACTTTCCATCATCTTCATAGCTACTGTGACTAATATGTTCACTGAAGTATGGTATGTGAGTGATGAGGATGTTGACATATTCATTAAGAGAATAATAAAAACCTAATTCCTGAATCCTTCTGTGATCTATTGCCTAACATGTCCCAAAATTTGGAAATTCAATTCTTATTTTATTAGTTATGTACATAATGTGAACATAGTCATGTTGGTACCATCGTTAGCCTCCTCCCTGTCCTCCTCACTCCGAAGGGACCCTCCTCATTGGGGAATGTGGGGTGTGCATTGTGGGGGTAGCCATCAGTTATGAGGAAGAGGCGATGTCTCTGTGCATAACATCCCAACTTGTGGCTCTAACAATCTTTCTGCCCCCTCTTCTGTGAATTTCCCTGAGCCATATTGGGTTCATTTTAGGTCTATTTCAGTGATAAGTCTTGGGAGCTTCTGTGTCTCTGGATATCTGGTTGGGTAGGTGTTGAGTGTTCTCTGTGTCTATCTCCTTCAACCTTGTATTGGTACCAGGTTCACTAAGAAAGCAGCACTCTTGCTCATTTCCCCAATTACTCTATGGTTTCAGCTGGGGCTCTGGGGAGGTGTGATGATGGACTGATTCTCTCCTCAGGTTCAGCATCCATCTGAAAAATAGAAGCAAATTCTGCAACAGAGAGTGAAGTCAGCGCCAGATAAATGGGATAACCATTATTATTTTAGAGAGAATTTAATATGTGGAGGCCCTCTTGTAGCCCATGATTGGTGAGAGTTTATTTTGGAGGCTCATTTTTTGGATATGGTTCTGACTTGTTTCCCAGTTCCAGCTATGAGTTCCATTCCACTGAGTGTATCCATTAGCCAAATCAATAGCAGTTGGTTACCCAGCATGGCTATGTGCCACTATTGCACTTGTGTGAGCATCATGTCAGGTTGTTTGCTGCTGAGTGGCTTAGACGATGACTTTCTTGGACAGATGTTGGTTATTTTCCCCCAGTCACTCATGTACCACCTCCTGGCACTAGATAAGCTGTCTAGGGACTGACTCTCTTCCAGATTCCAGACAGGTCACTCTATGTTCTGTACCAAGCGCATATGGTGTCTTCAGCAGTAGGGTCTTACCATTAACCTTTGGTGAGTCATCAAGTACTCCGACAGAAATCTATCTTCTTTTGAGAGACCTTGTAGGTCTCTGGAAATTCTTTTTTTTTTTTTTTTTTTTTTTTTTTTTCAAGGTAGGGTTTCACTCTAGTCCAGGCTGACCTGGAACTCACTATGTAGTCACAGGGTGGCCTCGAACTCATGGTGATCCTCCTACCTCTGCCTCCTGAATGCTGGGATTAAAGACATGTATCACCCCACCCAGCTGGAAATTCAACTCTTAATGGCACTTACTATGCCTTCAAAGAGTTTAAGTTATGGATCTCATGACCTAGAGTGGCTTGAGTATTGGAATTAATGTGTTTCAGGTACAATTTATATTAAATAGGTTCTTTATGTGTTAACCTGAGAATTTAATGATCATTTATAAATCTGTTTCCTTGCTTAAAATATATTTTGGGTCCAAACCAAATAAAGTAAAAACTTTTAAGGAAATAGCCCTTTTAAAGACGGAAATAGTTTCAATTTGTACTTGTAATTCTACATCAGGCTATTATAAAGTATTTTAATGTATCATTGGAATGAAAACTGTAGCTTAATTTTAATGATGGAGGAAAGCAGTAGGGTTGCTAAAATTAACAGTTTTGCATACATTAAGTTCTTGATACATATTGGTTGAATCAATTAAAAACAAAGTCATATTCTATGTAGTCTATGAACTCATATGTTTTGCCTACTCTGGGTTTATTCTGAGTGGTGGAGATAGTTGACTTAAAAACTTTAAATATGTTTCCAGTAATCTACAAATTAGTTGGCCCAGGCATAGATAATTAAGTACAGATGTTAATGTCACTTAGGTAGTGATGGGCTGCAAAAAAAAATGTGATGAAGAGGAATGAACAGTTATAGAGAACTATTTGACTAAATCTGAGCATTTCCTGAGGGGTTTTTGTTTGTTTGAAAGGTCCTTCCTATGGTGAGGTATATAGAGATAATTCTGTTACTCATTATGACATACTGACACATGAAGGAAAACCTTTTGGGACATTTCTCTACATGTCTCACTTCACTCATTATTTGATCAGCTGAATGGCTGCTAGGCACAAGTTCTGTTTTCTTTCTCCCATTCATATGTGCTTTCTTTTCACTTGCTTGAAAGTACAGTCTACCTGATGAGAGGAAGGCTGCTCTTAGATAAGAACCACTGTCCTCGACTAGGATCAGAGCTAATTCAGTGGGCATATTTTTTGACCAGGACTGTTACCTACAATTTGATTTTGGGGTGTTAAATAATGTGGAAAGAGCCCAGGAAACAGTAGAAAGAACATCACGGGACATCCCAGAACCTGTGTTCCAAGAAAATGATAATAATTTTGTCAACGATGTCCAAGAGTTAAGTGTTTTCTATGGGTATCATTTTTTAAGTCTCTCTAAGCCTTATAAGGTCTTATAAATAATTCCATTTCAAAATGAAAAAAAAAAAGAAAAAACAGAGATTTTTAGAAGCTGAAGTATGTTCCTTGAGCTTATGCAGATGGCCAAATAGACCTGGAATTCACCCAAAGATTGTCAACACAAATATGTCAATTATTTTTATAGTACTTGCTGCAGTAATGGCAGTGATTTGTGGCATGGCTGCCATTCTGTGGGCCACCATTTTTCCCAGTATTGCCAATTAATTAAATATGAATTTAAAACAATTTATTAAATAATACTCCTTTGTTAGGTTTCCTTTCTCTTTTAATCTCTAGTTAATTTCTCATTAGTTGTATCATTCTCAGCTTAGAAGCAAAGGCCATGATTTCTGTCTGTTCTCTCTTCTCACTACAAACTTGGACTAATTAGGACAGAGCAGAGAGGGAGGGACATGATGTCCATCTAGCTATACATTCTGCATTCCTTAATCCAGCTATATACCAGAATAATTCACATTAGATATCCTCAAGGATGTAAGCTTTATCATAGATAACTATATTGTGTGTTTGAATGTACAACTCTGTTTTTCTATTACATTATATTTCATGTTGACTTCTCCAACTGAAAAATACCCAGATTGATTTTGCAAAATGTCTCACATGTGAGATAAATGCACTCAAAGATTCCTCACAAGTATCTCTTTGGAGCTTGAGATGTGAAATGGATCATTCCTCAGTCTTTAATAGACCCTTCTAGAAGCTCTTCAATCAAACCTGAGTGTTCAAGGCAGAATTGAAGGAACTCTGGGAAACCCTAGAGGTTGATGTGAGTAAACTAGCTGAGGAGGGGAGCTGGGGAGTTTATGGTGCTCTGACACTTTCCTCCTTGGGCATAGAAGCCTGCCAATTGCTGTGTAACCTTATATACTATGGTGTGTAGCCCCTGGTACAAGACAAGCGTAACTTTAGATGCTATGGTGCATAACCCTGGTACAAGACAAATGAAACCTTATATGCTATGGTGTGTATCCCTGGTACAGGACAAGTGTAACCTTATATGTTATGGTATAAACCCCCTGGTATGAGACAAGTGTAGCCTTATATGATATGCTGTGAAGCCCCTGTTACAACACAAATGTAACCTTAAATGCTATGGTGCCTAGCCCCTGGTACGAGAGAAGTATAACCTAACCTTATATGCTATGGCACATAGCCCCTGGTGCAAGATAAGTGTAACCTTATATGCCATGGCACAGCCTCTGGTGCAAGACAAGTGTAACTTTACATGCTAGGGCGTGTAGCCCCTGGTGCAAGACAAATGTAACTTTACATGCTAGGGTGTGTAGCCACTGGTGTGAGACAAATGTTACCTTATAGGCTATGGTGCACAGCCCCTGGTGGGAAACAAATGTAACCTTATATGCTAGGGTGTGTAGCCCCTGGTGAGAGACAAGTGTAACCTTATATGCTATGATGCACAGCCCCTGGTGCAAGGCAAGTGTAATCTTATATGCTATGGTGTAAAGCCCCTGGTATGAGATCAGTGTAACCTTATATACTATGATGCATAGCCCCTGGTGTAAGACCAGTGTGACCTTATATGCTATGGCACAGCCTCTGGTGTGAGGCAAGTATAACCTTATATGCTAGGGCATGTAGCCCCTGGTCAAGACCAGTGTAACTTTATATGCAATGGTGCATAGTCCCTGGGGTGATACCTGTGTAACCTTATATGCTATGGTGTATAGCCCCTGGTACAAGACCAGTGTAACCTTATATTCTAGGGCATATAGCCCCTGGTATGAGACAAGCTATGGAAGAGAGCTGTGTGGATCATTGACTTCTATCCACTTTTCTGACAACTTTCAGGTTGTTTTGTTTAGACTATTTTATATAGACTTCTTATTAGACACTTTCTATTGAATAATTAAACTTTATTTTGCAATAATGCACCAAAATGTTTTATCTCTTACAAAAGGCATACATGATTTAGGCAAGCTAGTATCATAGTGACAACCTTAGCTTGAAGAATTGACATATTTTGTTAAGTAATGATCCTGGTAGGTTTATCTTATCAGGGAATCCTGTTGATAAATCATGTAATGACTTTTAATTAGTTTGTCTCAAGGAAAGCAATATAACAAAGTTTTCTTTCTAAAATTAGTTTTTATGTCACATCTTAAATTTATTTGGTCTGCATTTTCTGCTGGACATTGCTGGGTTAATTTAAAAAAAAAGAAAGAAACTCTAGAATTTTAGGTGGGCTACTTAGTTTGGAGGAACAGAAAATCCAGACACCAAAGTAAGCAATAAAAACTATGCTTTTGGAATTTCATTGTGGACATGGCATATGTTTGGTCATTGTTTCTGATGCTCAAGTTTCTTCAAAATGATTGCTCTCCTACAATCATGTCATAGCTTACCTAAGCCACAGAGACTATATTGTTTGCAAATCACCACTATTAGATTAATCTTAAGAGCATATTAATTGCCCAGGAGGTTTATATATTTGTTCTGCACATATGATTAAAGATCATAGCAGCTTACACAGCATCATTTTAGAGATGGAGAAAATTTGACTGTTGGAATACTTGCTGTCTCAGTTTCCTCCACAGCAGTGCCCTTACACCTTTCTTTTGCAGGCGTTTTGTAGCATCCTAAACAGAAGGACAGTACAGGGAGCTGATTCTGCTTTGATCCTTGTGCTTGTTGTCAAAGCGCTTGGGATTGAAGAGACTGTTGGCTACAATTGACTGTGACAATTAGGAGATGATCAGAGCCCTAGAGTGGAGCACTTAAAGGGTAATTTACATGTCAGTTTGTCGAATAAAAAAAAAAGATATTCAGCTAAGATTTTTTTCCCCCATCAGAGCCTTGTAAACTGCAATTTGTGCTCTGGTAAGAAAAACCTGGCAGAGGAGTTAGGATAGCCATTACCATTTGAAAAGAAGCAATCATAAGGCCGCTGCTGAGCCCTTTGTCCATGAAAAATGCTGATTTGCAGGCAGTGAGTGAAAAAGTGGAACCGTAACTAAATAAAACCTTGAGCTAGGTAACTACCCTTCACCCCAAGCTGTGGTGGCTTTTAACTGTTGGTTAAAGGTGCTTTAAAAAAAATGTATCTTAAGTCCTACATTTTCTATCATTACAATATTGTTATTGGTCATAACGTCCTCTCCCTCCAAAGAAGAGTCAAAAGAAACAGAGGAAGGAGTAAGTGGAACACAAGCCAACAGTCAAATTGAAATCAGACTAAGGCTGACTATCAGTTACATCTGAGTTTTCTCGTTTTTCTTTTTGTACACTACCATAGTTTTCCCCTTGTCATTCTTTGTAGTGCCATTTCCTCCTCGACTGTATCGGTGGCTTCTAAGGTTTTCTGGTTTTATTTGTACTCTAATGTTAAAAATGAGAACTGTACTTGGCCTTCTCATTGTTAGCTTGTTGGGGTGCATGGCTAAGAAGGTAATATAGCATTGGCCCAGTAATTTTTGTTCACATGTGACCATGTGTTTGCTAATCTGTCTATACAAGTAAAGGGTGT
Source organism: Orientallactaga sibirica (assembly GCA_036365145.1). Taxonomy (NCBI): domain Eukaryota; kingdom Metazoa; phylum Chordata; class Mammalia; order Rodentia; family Dipodidae; genus Orientallactaga; species Orientallactaga sibirica. The sequence goes on along the minus strand of JAEOAD010000004.1, from coordinate 72,532,517 downwards.
AACTAGAAAGTTCAAAGAAGACACTGCCAGTAAAAATATGCACACTCCATTTAGTTGCCAAACAGAATTAAAGAATATTAGCCTTTTTCAAAAAAAAAAAAAAATCAGTCTTTTCTTCCCTTGGAAATCATTGCTACTACTATGCCTTCTATGATATAATTGCAAACTTTTTTACATGTATAGTGATATAAAAATGTATCAATATAATCATCATATACAGAAATATGTAAATTTGGTATATTTAATTCAGAATGTGTACTGACTTAGAATTATACATGTTTCACATAAGGTTTGGATACTAGCTATGGTGAGTCATTTTATTTATTTATTTATTTGTTTACTTATTTGACAGAGAGAGAGAAAGAGAGAGAGAGGGAGAAAATGTCCAAACCAGGGCCTGTAGCCACTGCAAACAAATTCCAGACACACGTGCCACCTTGTGCATCTGGTTTTATGTGCATACTGGGGAATGAAACTCAGGTCCTTAGGCTTTGTGGGCAAGCACCTTAACCACTGAGCAATCTGTCTCTGGCTCTGGTGAACCATATTTTAAGAAAGATAGTTGAGGGTTAGAGATGAGGTTGTCTTCATGGACAAGAGCTAAGAGCATCCTTGACCTTCAAAAGCAGAGGTTCCAATGCTAAGAAGGAGCCTGCCTGTAAATGCTTTCTCTGTCCTTAGTCCTGATATGTGTGTGGGCTTCAAGGCTTCCTTCCAAACCAGATATCCAGAGATACAGACTCCGAAGGCTTCATCACTCAAGTAGACCTAAAATGAACGCAACATGGCTCAGGGAAATTCATGGAAGAGGGGGCAGAAAGATTGTTAGAGCCACAAGTTGGGACATTACACATGGAGACATTGGCTCTTCCCCATAACTGATGGTTACCCCCACAATGCACAACACACATTCCCCAATGAGGAGGGTCCCTTCGGAGGGGAGGACAGGGAGGAAGCTAATGATGGTACCAACATGACTGTATATACACTATGTATATACCTAATAAAAAATTTACTACCTTTGACTTCCAAATAAGGGAGCTTTTGTTTATCTTCTAATTTTTAAAATTCTTATTAATATGATGAATTATTAACATTTATTCTTAATTATTAATAACTACCTATAGTACACTATGGTTATGGGACAGGGCAAAGAGAATCAGGATAGAAGAAAGAAGTCTCTCATGTTTGCCTCAGGTGAATGAATGCAGGCATTCTTGTTACCATATCATGTCAGGTATTCTATCAACTCTTCCATAGGGAACTTAAGAAAGATGTCATTGTTCTGGTGCTTTCTCAAATGAATCCACCTACAGAAGATGAGTGAGCTAGTTTATACCCAACCCCTGTGCTGGATGGGAGCCTCTGGGCTCGATATGCTGGGCACATAGCAGCCAGGCTCCTGTCTGCGGGAGCTTATCCCACATACCTAGTTGATGCCAGACAGAATGACACCAGGATACCTGAAGCTCTGGAACCACTGGTTGTCCATTAGTCCTTCATTACTCTCATAGGAGCAGTTCTGTTGGTACTTTGACGTGGTCAGCAACCTTAGATTCTCCACAAGATGCTAGTAAACCTCCTGTGTATTCCTTTGTGGACCTGCTCACTGTCGCTGTGGGAATTCCCAGTGGGGTGGACTCCTTTCCTTCAGCTGTTTCTTGAGATATCATTCTGATTTTGATCTCTCCTTTGCTGTTCTCACAAAAGGCTGGAGAGACAGCATCTGCAGCCCCCTGCACTGGGGCCATGCTGACAGTTGACATCTTCTTCAGGTCTAGAGGTTAATAGCTGGCATGCTGGCAGATTGTTAGTGGGTACCTGAGCTTTATCAAGGTCATAGTAAAAGCTAGGGTCATAAACTCTCCATTTTGGTGGGAGGATAACAGTAGGAGGATTTACAGAGCCTGGCAAGGATGTGGCTCCTGGATTTGGAGGCTGGACTTGGATGACAATTTCTTTAATTCTCTGCAAAGAACGTTGAATAATTAAGTATGTAGCCATTTCTGATTCAAAATTCCTATTAGAAAAAGCTGTTTGGATCTCTGCTTGGTTGAAGCCCAGTAGACCCATTCTTTCTAGAATGGTGGTATTCAGGTTCTCAGGGTCCAGGTCAGTAGAATGTGGTGGCAAACACTTAACTTGGACTAGCCATGGATGTTGTAATATAGCTTCTACAGTTGGTCTCTTGCTGGGTTTATTCTTCAAGAGCTAACTAATTACATATTGTAATGCCACAGAAAGATGAGCTGGCTTTTCATATTGCCCCTTAATGATGTTCAACTATAGCTCTTGAATGGTGTTGGCTTAAAAGGGTGGTTGCCTATTGCCATGAGATAATCCCTAAAGTCCAGATATCACTTTTAGGACCCTCATGAGATGTACATGTAAAGAGTTCTGGAGCAGAATATCCCATGGTGTGCCCACGTGAGATGACTTGCTGTCCTTGTTTAAATCATAACTTAATCTGAAGTATGAAAGTTTGATTTTCAGGCTATAAATCTGCATGGGCTATTGCTAATGTGTGACCATAAAGTAAGCCACATACTATTTGTTTAAATATCTGACAGGCTTCTGCCTTCTCCAGGTAGTCAGCTCTCTTAACATTTTTTATAAATGTCCAATATGGCATCTCCATGAGAAAAACAAGCATACTCCTTCAAGTGAATGACTTAAAACAACTTGATAATGTTGGCATGGCTCAAAGTCTTCATTATGCTGATTTCAGATAAAATAAGATGGGAGACCTGTCTTGTCTTTTTCTTATTTATTTATTTATTTGAAAGAGACAGAGAGAGAGAAGGAGAGAGAGGGGGAGAGAGAGGGGGAGAGAGAGGGAGAGAATGGATGTGCCAGGGCCTCCAGCCACTGCAAACAAACTCCAGATGCATGTGCCATCTTGTACTTCTGCCTTATGTGGGTCCTGGGGAATTGAACCTGGGTCCTTAGGCTTCTCAGGCAAATGCTTTAACCACTAAGCCATCTCTCCAGCCCCCCGTCTTGTCTTTTTACCATTGATGAAAATAATGAATGTTCTAGTCAGGTGGTGGAAGACCAAGAGACCTGTGAAAAACCATCTTTTTCCAACTACATTGAAGAAGTCATACTGCTCTCTAAGTTTTTCCATTCCTGATACTATGAGGTCTTTTTGTTTTAACTTTTATTTTAGAGACAGAGGAAGAGGGAGAGAGGGATAGAGAGAGAGAGAGAGAAAAGATAATGGCATGCCAGGTCCTTTACCCCTGCAAATGAACTCCAGACACATGTGCCACCTTGTGCATCTGGCTTATGTGGATACTAGGGAATTGAACCTGGGTCCTTTGCCTTTATAGGCAAGTGCCTTAACAGCTAAGCCATTTCTCCAGCCCTACTGTGAAGACTTGAATCCACAATTATCAACTTACTCAGAAGGCTAGATATTATAGAAATAAATACTAAATGTCAATGTTAAATAAAAATTTTAAAAGTGAATACAAACAAAAATCAAAAGCTCACACAAATCATCAAGACAATCCAGCTAATAGCTAGTTATACTTCAGTGAAGCCATGTTTCACTGAAGAGCCTTATGCAGGTGGGCTGTGTACCTATCTCACAATGGTTGTGTGAGGTCAGAGGAGATACGGACCAATCATGGCTAGGTAGGATTATTGATGACTTTTCTCCCCCAGCCAACCTCCATAGTACCTTCCAGCACTATGACAATTGGTCAGTAGGGATGAAGCTTCCATCTTGACTTCCCAGCATCCTGTAATTGAAGCAAATGGTGTCTTCAGCAGTAGGATCTTTCCATCTGGTTTTGATGGGCAATCGAGAGCAGTGGCAATAGCCTGTACTGGTATTTTTCTTAATACCTATGGCTTCTGGGAGCAACATTATTTATCCATGCAGGGTATTTTTAAAAATTTTTATACAAATTATAACAGGTTATTCTCTCTTATCCCCTCACTCTTGCTTTCATTTCTCTGAGGGTCCACCTCAATGGGGTTATAGTATTCACTGTGGGGTCAGTCCCTGTGGAGTAACAGGGCATTTCTACACAGTCTGTGGTTCTTACAATCTTTCTTCCCCCTCTTCTCCAATGTTCCCTGAGCCATGGCAGGCCTATTGGCAGTCTGATTTAGTGTTGACTTCTCTATAATCTCTGAATTTCTGCTTTGATAGGTTTTGATTGCTTATCATGCTTGTTACCATCAACCTGGGGCTCGTTGTCAGGCTAGCAGTAAAAGTAGTATTCATGGTCACCACTTCCACTGAAACTTCTCCTGGGCCCTGGCAGGTTTATAGAGGTGGCATATCTCATGGAGGGAAATTAGCTAACTTCTTATCAGTGGATCTTGGTTCTCCTCCTATCTTCTAATTTTTGAATCAATAAAACTTTTCTTTTTCAAGTGTGGCCTGTGAAAGGAGTCACATTCTACCTTTGGGAGTTTCTGAAAAATCACAATTCTCAATATGGAGATTCTCAGAGGGAAGTCAGCATTTCATGGACACGTACCTACACTTCCATGCCTGCTGTGCAGAAAGCCCCTTAGATTCTTTATAAAGTTCTGAAACTGTCTGTGTAGCTTTTCTTTGGCACATGCACATCTTCAAAACAGCATGCATAAAGAAGAATAAAATAAGTACAAGTGAATAAGCATTAAGTGCATAATGAGGATAATGAGAGGGAGTCACAGCAAGGCTGGGCTTCCTTAGCATGTGTGCAGATAGGAGGCAGGCCATGGAAAATCTGTATCAAAAATTACGTACAGCAGGACTTGTTTGTCTCCCAGGTAATGGGGAACTGATGAACAGATGAGCCAACTTTTCATTGATCTAAGCATTTTGTTCTAGCCATTCACAATTAACTTTGATTTGTTTTTACTTTCATCTTACAGGTTTGCATTTAAAACACTCCTGGAGTATTCATTGTAAAACATTGTGGTAGGTGTACATTCTCTTTTTAGCATGTGAATGAATGAATGAAGGAAAGGCAGGGATTACTCTCCATTTTAAGGGGGAGAATTGTCAGAACATTTCTACTTGACTGACATTGTTTTGGAAGGTGAGCTGGAATAAGTCTTGCAGCTGAAATGAAGTGACTCTGCATGTGGGTTTTGGATCTTTGCAACAAAGAATTCTGAGAACTCTTCTGAAACTTACAACACGATTCCCATTTTATTTATATGAGACTATTTAGGTGAATAACACTAAGCCATTTTAAAGTATTCTTACTTGACACTTAAGTAAATGGGAGGCTTTTGAAAGCTCATTCAGAATTATTGGAAAGGATGTCTCCTTCTTAGTAGGATGGTGCTTTTACAATACACAAAGTGCCTTGTTGTGACAAAATAAATTACAAAAATGCTTTGAAAAGTTTGTAGAAGCCTGCCTAAGGGCACAATATGTACATTTTTACAGTTAATTCATGTCAGCTTATTGAAATATTGCTGCTGCTGAAAAGTCCTAGAACTTTTAGCACCACATTCCAGAATACTCACTGTCTTGTTTTAATGATCAGATTTCTCCAAACTTGTTTGGAGGCAGCACTTGAACTTCCAGATATGATAAATAAAATAAAACAAGAATAACAATAAGGAATGTACAAGTAAACTTGATTTTTTATAACTAAATAACTTTTTAGTATAAGTATAACCTGTACATACATGTTAACATTTTAATCTGTTAACCCTAGATGGTACTCTGATTGGATAGAAATTCCAACCACAAATTGCATGTATAATTCAATTATTTATAAATTGTTATTTCTGAAGGATTTTACTTTTCACTGACAGATTAGGCAAGCCAATCAGCTTGCTCTTTCAACTAGAAACCAGAAGACTTTTGAGACCTCTGCCTCTGTGTCTGCCACCAATTCAAAGTCCGTAGCCATCCAGCTCATGATGCACATTGTCCCCTCCTGAGCTTTCCTTTTGTCTTGAAAACCACTAATTGGACGTCTGCTACCTGTGAGGCACATTCAAAGGGATCCATGGAAAACAATCAGAATTTCTGTCTCACAGATGAAGTAAGTGAGATGAGAGATGAAGATGTAAATCTCTTAGAATCCAAACAGAGAACCATGTACAATGAATATATATTATATGAAAATAAAAACTCACATGGATATAAAATATGTGCACAATAAAATCTATAAGCATAGATGCAAAAGAAAAAGGTTTATCAAATATTGATAGGAATGGCTAAAGGTAAAACTGGGCAGGAGGTAGGGATAAATTAATAAGTTTACACCAAATAAGGTAAGTATTTTTAAAAAATGGTATCCATGCCAATATATACTTAAGCAAAATTGCTGAAGCATTTGTCCATTGTGAAATCTAGCATTCCAAAAGCCTGTGATTTTGGTTCACAGTCTCTTAAACGTACCTGAACTTGATTAAATAGGCACCAAATGACTTTCATTCCAGTGTTATAGAATAGAGTTTAAGTTGACCCCAATGAACTGAAATTCTTAGTGATCTATTTTATTCGGCAGTTGATTATAGCATATTTCAACATGCAGTCAGCTCCTCATTGCTGGGACAAACATCCAACAAGAAACAGCTTATGGGAAGGAAGGAGTTTATTTTAGGCTTACAAAATCCAGGGGAACACTATCAATGGTAGAAGAAGCTGGGTCACTTCCATAGCTCAATAGCAGAGAGACACCAACCAAACAACCAGAAAACACCAAACAGACATGAATGGCCAGAGCTCCAACTGTTCTCTCATCACCTTAGGACTGGACTCCAAGATCTGCCCCAAAACACACCTTAGGGATGAACTCCAAGATCTACCCCCAGTGAACATACCTCTTCCTCAGTAGTGCTCTGCCCACTGGAGACTTGAGTTAAAATTCAAGCCTGAGTCTATGGGGGGGGGGGGTCATACATTTAAGCTACTAAAATCTGTAACTTGAAAAATTATAGTTTTAATGATATTTTATATGACAAGACAATGCTTAATTCTACATAGTGACCTTGGTTAATTTAGAACTGCAAGAATTTAGAACTGCAAGGGGCAAACAGAAGTAGAAAGATTCCATCTGATTGTAAAATAAGCACCTACTTCAAGAGGAATGGAATACAGAAGTCAAATGTTGTCAATATGAACTTCTGTGGAGATAGGAAAGAGCTACTCTGAAGAAGCTGGGAGCTCTGTTTTCCATTCAGAAAAGGTCATAGTAGAAGAGCTAGTGATTCTTCTTTATCACTTAGCTTGAGGAAATTGAGGACGTATGGTAATTCTTTTGGCTCCCCCTATTTTGAAAAAAAAGTTATTTAAAAAAATATTAGAATTCAGAACTTCTATTGCATTTTTGAAGTAGAGTTAGGGGTTCATCCATGCAAATATTCCTAGACTTTTATTGCTACAACTTCTATTTCATTCAAATTGCCATTACTATTAGGGATGCAGCTATATAACATTTTCTGTAACCTTCATGAAGTTGTTAGTTTTGAACAATACATAAAGATGAGCATATGCAATTACTGGTTGAAGTTTGCTGTTGGGTTTCTTATGGCAATAGCAGTAACTGGAGTCCCTCATGGGTGAAAGCAGACACTGCAATAAATAATCCTGTGTCACCATTATCAACACCAGTAAAAAATAAACAGATTGAACTTGTTCTCATGTCCACCAATAGGAGCTCCAGAACAAATTAGAGTTTGCTGGATTTCAAGTCTATGAAAAAAGGTCTGATGATTTGCTGGTCAGCATGCTGGATGGATGGGTATATACCTTTGCAGATTTAGTACAAATTGTAGGACCTGCAACATGTGTAAAAGTCCATAAAATGCTCAGTGTTTTTTAATTATATTCTTTGTATATGAGACCCAAACTTATCTTTGCCTATATATTAAGTTACTTAAATTGACTGAATCATAATAGTTCCAATAGTTGGAAACAATAGAAATTAATATGATTATTACATGTTTAGTTATATACCAATTATTATGCATGGAACCCTAATTAGGATTAAGATTTGTAAACCAGTGTAGCTATGATGTAACTAAATATGAACTAGACAAATGACTCAGAAAGATAATATATATATGTTTCTTTACATAACTCATGGTAGCAATGGAAAACGATTTTTCTTATCCAGAATATTTCATAGACCAAACACAACGGTTCTAGAACAGCCATTTATTCAATAGGTATTTGTTCACTGTCTACTATGAAAAACCAATGCTAAGTGTCCTGTCCATAGACCTTCCAATATAGAGAAGAAGACAGTCAGTGAGCAAAAATAGCAATGAATATTTACTTTAGAAACAGTGCTGCCCTGTCTGAAAGATGCATGATTCCATAAAATAGCACAAGGCAAAGGATTCAGTCTTTTAGGGGAGTTAAACAAGGTTTTATGATAAGGTGATCCTACAAATAAAATCTGAAGGATGAGTGCACGTCACCTAGGCTAACTCTGGGGAGACAGGTAGATGAAGCACTTGTCAGACTGCATGCAGAAAAAAAAAAAAAACAAAACTATATTATAATGGAGTATATAAAAAGCCCTGTGTTGTTGAAAAGAGAAAGGAGATGAGTAAAGTGATGATGATAGAGGGGCCAGCTAGCACGCAGGCTCCTGTGGACCAAACTATTCAGAGAGATATTTTTCATCTGGGAACTATTTAGCCTTATAGGGAACAGTTGGCAATGTTTGCAGACACTGGATTGTCATAACTGGGTAGGGATGTGATTGACATGTAGTAGGTAGAAGCTAGCAAGCAGCTAACCCTCCTACAGCGTAGAGAACAGTCTTCCACCACAAAGGATTATGTGATGATGGTGAGAAACCCTGACAATTACTTGAAAGAATTTTAAGTAAGTGATAGGAGGCAAGAGGACCAGGTTTGCATTTGAGTAGCTCATTCTGGTTATGATGTAAATGAAAGTCAGTTATCAAGAGAGAGAGAGTGGCTTTCTAGCAAAGGAGGTAAGTGATGATGAGAGCTTGGACTATTCTGAAGGCACAATAGATGATCAATTTTTATTCTCAGGGAAGTCATTCATAGTGCCTTCATGGGGGTAAAAGGAACAGCAAAAAATGCTCTACCTAGCACTTGTAGTACAATATGTGCATATTCACACTTGCACAAGTAACATTTTGAAAAGCTAGCAATTAACATGAACCATGGGTGGCAATTTTAAAAATAAACTATTATTTACTTATATTCATGATGAGCATGCATTATTTTATGATAAACAAGGAAAAAGTAAAATTTTTAGCCCAAATCTACATTTCCAAACAAATTATAGATCAATTTCATAGATAAATATGAAGCTAAAGCCAGGTGTGGTAGCTCACACCCTTAACCCTAGCACTGTGGGGGTTGGGGGTTAAGGTAGGAGGATTGCTATGAGTTGGAGACCATTCTGGGCTAGAGTGAGTTCCAGATCAGCCTTGGCTACACTGAGATCCTGTTTCAAAACAAACAAACAAACAAACAAACAAACAAACAAACAAACAAACAAACAAACACCCCCACCAACCAACCAACCAACCAACCAACCAACCAACCAACCAACCAACCAATCAATCAACCAACCAACAAAAACCCTAAAGTGAAACTAAGGCTGGAGAGATGGCTTAGTATTTCTAGGTGCTTGCTTGCCGAGGCTGTCTGCCTGGGTTCAATTCCCCAGTATCCATGTAAAGCAAGATGCATAAAGTGGTGCATATATCTGAAATACATTTGCACTTGTAAGAGGCCCTGGTACACCCATTCCCTCCCTTATTCTCTTCCCCCTCATTGCTTGCAAATAATAAATAAAAAAATATTTTAAAAAGTGAAGCTATACACATCAAAGAGATTTCAAATAACTATACCTGTCCCCTTTAATCCAAGCTGCTCTTACTTTTGGGTGGAGAACCTAGTTTATTTTATAGATGTCAAATAAAATGGGGAGATCCAAAATCCATCAATATAAGAAAAGACAGCCAATTGTCCATCATGAGACATGCTATTTCTACCACATTGGCATAGGCCCAGGACAAATTGCAGAGGAAGTGGTGACATGAGTATTGTTCTCACTGCTAGCCTGACAACCAGCTCCAGGGTGATGGTGATAGATATTGTGGTCAATCAAAACATATCAAAGCAGATATTTACAGTCTATAGAGAAGTCAATACCAAATCAAACTTTGAACAGACTTGCCATCTCTCAGGGAACATTGCATCACAGAAGAAGGGGTGGAAAGATTGTAAGAGCCATAGGGTGGGCAGGAACACATTAAGACGTGGACTGCCCTTCACCCACAGAGGCAGGCTGAGGTCTTCATGACCCCACAGTGAATACCATAATCCCACTGAGGAGGGCCCCCAGGGACAGGAGCAGGAGTGAGGGGATAAGAGTAGAACCATTTATAAAATAATATTTAAAAATGTAAAGCTATATATGCTTATCATATTTTCCTTCAATTTTTTAAACAATGCATATGACAGCTTGTAAAAGTAGAAATCACAGGAAGACTTGGAGGGGGAAATCAAGGTTACAAAGTGCGGTTATGAAATTTTGAATACTAAGCAGTATGAGGTATGGGATTCCAGGGTCTTTCTTTGTACTTGATGGTTTGTTTCTCATGTCTCTCAGAGTGATTATTAATATCCACATCATCATATGTCATCTAATATTAAAAGTTAACAACATCATATTCTATAAAATAAATGATTAGTTCTTAAAACTGGAGGTACAGCATGACTGTTAAAGGAAATATAGACAGCATACTCTACTTCTAGATGTTCCTAACTATCTGTTTAATGTTGGAAAGCCATGTAATTTCTATAGACCAAAATGTAGGCATGTGTTTTATCTTATTTATTTTTAAAATTTTAATTAATTAAATTAATTAATTAATTTGTGTGTGTGTGTGTGTGTGTAGTCTCTTGCTTCGGGAAACTAACACCTACCTGACTTTCTATCGGTGGCTGGGGAATTAAATTCTGGCACATCAGGTTTTGCATGCAAGTGGTTTTAACCGTTCAGCAATCTCCCCAGCACCTATTCATCTGTTTTGGTTCACAAACTATTGCTTATGACTTTTGTTCTTATTCTTAGATATGGTTGGATGGTAAACCATGTCATGGTCATAAATGTGAATATAACCGATATATGAGCACTTTAATTGAGCCAAATTTTTCCTGTATTTAAGGTGCGTTTGGATAACAATACTTTTTTTTTTTTTTTTTTTAATTTGAGAGAGAGAGAGAAAGACACAGAGAGAGAATGGGCATGCCAGGGCCTCCAGCCACTGCAAACAAATTCGAGATGCACATGCCACCTTGTGCATCTGGCTTACGTGGGTCCTGGGGAATTGAACCTAGGTCTTTGGTTTTGCAGACAAGTGCCTTAACTGCTAAGCCATCTCACCAGCCCAGATAACTATACTTTTAACATTTATATAGCCTGTTCTTGTCACCAGGAATCAGATTGTATCATCACATAATTAGTAACTGAAGCAGAAAAGGGTAGTGTGTACTTATAATTTCAGTTTTGGGGAGGTGGAAACAGGAGAAACAGGAGTTCAAGGCTAGCCTGGGCTACATGAAATATTGTCTGCCCCCCTCAAAAATGCTAATGACTTAAAAAAAAGGTGCTGACCTTATATCCAGGTAATAACTTAGGTGTTGGCAGGATCAAAGTCATTAAATTTTATTTTATTATACACTTATTCCATAAGTGTGGTGCCCTCTAATCATGATATGTGGAGTAATGAGGCTTGTAGCACAAAAATGTCCATTACAAAATATAAAAATAGAATATTCTTACAGAATAAGATGATTTTCAGAAATGCTCTGAGTATGAGAACTTCAATAGTCAATATACCTCTTGGAGCTTTCTTCCCTGATATTTTGTCAATGAATTAAAATAAGAGATGTCTCATTTTATAGTTGCATGTCTTGTGAATTTATTGGAAGTTATAACTTAACTATCTAAGAAATGCAGTAAATAGATATTTTTTTTCTTCACTGTTTCAAAACTTGCTACATTTAGAGTTACAACAATTCTGTAGGATTCAAAGAATATTATAAGCCTTTGGCTAAATTTTTTTTCCTTAGGCAAAAATTGAGGATTTGTAAAATGTTTTGGCTTTATTCACATGTATTGTGATGTAGCAATAAAAATGAAGACTTCCTGCATTTACAGGAGTGTTACATGGGTTTTTGTTAGTTACAGGAAGATAACAAGGTTTTGAAGCCATAGAATGTAGAACTTCAGAGTCAGGCTTGGTACACTGTCATAAAGCATGAAGATGTAATTTATGTATATTCCCAAGATTTTGTTATCTAGTCTCAGGTGGCTTTAGTATTTGATGTGATTCACATTCTAATTGTTAACCTTAGACTAATTCTTAAAATGCAAATATTATCAGCTAAGGGTAAGTTGTGGAATTTAGTAGGTTATGCAAACAATGAATAAATATATGAGAAAGTTAATCTTGCCTACCAACAATAAGAAAAACTTAATGTATCATATGTTATTTTGAACACTTAAAATTCATCAAATCCAAAAATGTGTGGAATGTTTTTATTTTTAAATATCATTCCTAAGTACTATGCAATTCAAACTATAAATCTTTGAATTTCACATCTACTACTTTATCATTACTATTTTGTGATCTCTAGATCTTTGAAATAGCTCACCTTCATTAATATTTTACAACTGAAATGGCAAATTAATAATACTGATGAGGCAGTTAGTTGGGGTTTGATTACACTGTTAAGTTCAATTGAGGAGGCAAAGTTTATAAACAATGTAACCAATATGTTCTTTGGCAATAACATGTTTTGGATTATCTTATATATACATATTCATACATTCTATACATAGCGTACATTTTCATGTCATCATAACTGATATTTATAATTGTGAAATATGTATCAATAAAATGTACCAATACCAATAATACTGAATTAATTTCCAATTTCCATTTTCCAGAGGTTCAGATACCTAAGAAGTGTACTAGTGTGCCAAAAGAAAGAATAAAGAGACATTCTAGATTCTAGAAAGAAAACGTTCAAAATCTGATTTAATATCAGACTTAAAGAGAAAATATGTCAATAAGAAAACATATCTTTCAGGACTAAATTCAGCATTTGTTACTTAATAGCATTTGTCATCTTCCAATTTCTCATATGTAGCAAATTAATTTCAAATCGTTTTACTCTTCCAAGTGTCTTTTTGTATTGTATTTCTTTTTTAAAATATTCTTTTGGATAACATTTGGGAAAAAATAAGACTACAACAGTCAATGATTACATTCAGGCTGGAAGACAGTTGTGAGACCAAGGAACAGGTGGAGTGTGTGCAATGGGAATATTCACTTTTTGTGCCACCATTTTGTAGTCACTCAAAAAAAAAAAATAGCAAATGGTGGATATTGTTTCTTTACAAGAAAAAAAAATAAATGGTTCTGTACTGGATCCATCTGCGAAGTATAAACATGTCATCAGCACTCATTTTCCATCTCCAAAAAAACATTCCCCAAGTCCATATTTGATTTTCAAGGGCATCTGTGCACTGATGGAAACCCTCCCAACATGCTGCCACACAATTGCAAAACCCACACATTTCTGTCTTTGAATCAAGCTTTCACAAGAGCCTGGCCTCCTCTGGGTATAAGCTTGTTTCGAAGTTGCAAAGGTCCCCTGGGTGACCTCAAGTAAAAGAGCATCAATCAATGCCCATGTAAACTTAAGTCATTCCTTTTTTAGGGAGGTAATACTGTCCATAAGGTTTTTCTACTTTGTTCAAAACATTTTATGTTTGTCTTAGAATTTTTCTTTTGATCCCCATGTTGTACAGCCCTGATGCTTGCACTTGTTCGGCTGAGTTTCTCAATGACTAAACTGCCGTCTGAGAAAGAATGTGAAGATCTCAGTATTGGTTTGGTTATTCAGAAAGCTTAAGCAGAAAAAGAAGAGAGCTCATCTCCAAAATTTGAAAGGCCAGCATCCTGAGCTCTAGGAGTCCCTAACATTATTGATGCTCACATAACCTGAAAGAATTGAAAACATCACTAACAAATGTCTTCCCTTCATGAACACAAATTCAGAAGGGACCTCTGTGGTCTAGAAAGAAATTTTCTTTTACCTCATTATTTGTCCTGCCCAGTGTGAGGGTTACCTTCACTAGAGAGGAAGGAGCAAGCCTTGCCTGTCATTTTTAATCAGGTTGTTTTAGGTAATTTTTGTTATGCCCCTCATTACTGGATTGTTTATCAATAGGTGCAGCAAGTGTCACTAGCTTTTCTCATCAAACCAGGTCTGACAAAGCAGCCCAGTGCATGGGAAAGAGGCAGCTAGGTGAAACTAATGCCATAGATGTTTGATTCATTAGGAGCTTATTGTTAACGGGGATGTCTGATTGTAAAGGCTCAGTCAAGCAAAAGAGTGCAGAGTAATCAGTCGGATTTATAGTTTGCAGGGCTCAGAAAAAAAATCAACATAAACCTTTGGATAGAGCAGAAACAGAAAAATCCCCTTTGGGCAGGCCTAACCTGGAACCAGCCAAATAAGGTCATGCTACATGAAGGTTTCCTGTTAGGTGATGGGAGATAGAGGCGGATTAGAGCCATATGGCATGGCCTATCATACCTTCTGACTTAAGATAACAAAGCCAAGCTTTGTGCTTAGCTGGTTTTGACTGACATCATCAATTTTATTTTATGTTGGTCACCTCCGGTTACAGGAAAAAATGGCCTAGGGTTGATAACACATGCTTTTTTTTTTTTTTTTTTTTTTTAGTATTAAGATGCCTAGAAGCTAGTTTTGTGCTGTTAAAAATTTCAAAGAATTAGTAGCTTCCTCTTCTATCACCCATCCTCCAGCAACTGTCAGCCCCCCTCCCCCTTGTTTTCAGTTTGTACCTTGCAAATGAGAGGCAGCCGTATTCAGAACCAGATGCAAGGCTCCTAGAGAATGAGCATAAGCTGGTGTACTTTAAGCCTAATGGGAAGTTTTATATGCAAGGGCCTTGAACTGATTAGTATAATTCCCTCTTTAATACAGCTGTCCCTCCAGATTAAGGTAAACCAAATGTTGCAATCAGAGATTAGTGTACCTTGCCAGTTATTAACATCCCCGGGTGCTCAGCAAGCACGTCAGACACTAATGCTGTGTATTTATTTGCTACTTCCCCACTGTAACGTGAACTCCTGCACCTGTCAAAGCATTCCAGTGAAGAGAAGAGCATTATTGGAAAGCAAAAGTTTTCTACCTGTGCACCTGTTTTGTTTTGTCACAGCTAAGATTTTCTTTTGGTGTGCCAAGACTGCCAGGTGCCTTAATTTACTCTTCCGGTTTTGTAAAGGAAGACTTTGTGTGTTAAATTGCATTTGTTACTTTCATATGCTTACATTTATGCAACCATGCAACCACAAACTACTCACCTAAAATTATGTGTGCATTTTCTTGTACGAAGGAGGTATCTATCAAGGGTGAGGTTTCAAAAAAAAATTAAAAACCCACACCTATATCCCTTGTGTTCCTCAGCTTAAGCCGTGCCTTTGTCACAAGGTGGGTCTGGCAGCTATAATATATTTGGCAGGATATCCTGCTTCGTGCAACCAGATGTCAAGAAAGACAAAGTCCTGGCTATCTCAGAAAGATCTGGCTCTGCCTCACTCCTCAGCCCCCACCCAGGTCACATTTGTTCTCTAGGCCTGAGCCAAGGCAGTGAGCATTCTGAGAAGTTAGGCATCTTGGCTCAGGTTGTCTCAGAGCCAGGCAAGCTGGCCCGGTTGGTCAGAGTGCTCCCTGTTCCTGGCCCATCAGTGTGGCACATGGGGTCACAACAAAATGACAAGAGTAGAAAGTTGAGGAAGAGGCCTCTCACTTATACACCAAAACACTTTTGTCATTTATCCACATCTTTTATTACTCAGAGATGGAGGATCCAAAAATGCTTTCTGTGAGAAAAATGCTTTCTGGGCTTAGTATCCCTAGCTGTCTGGCTCCCAGTGAAGAAAGGTCTGGTGTGCTAAGTGACCATGAGGGCCAGGTCAGTATCTGCTTTTCAAACCAAGTGGTTTAGGAACAGGTAGCTGCAGACTTCCAGAGGTTCATATCCTTGCTGCCTGTAGCATGGGGCCACATCAGTCCCCCTCCTTGTTCTGTCACAGACAGGAAGGAGCCAGTGTTCCAGGCATTTTGTGGCACTGGAAGGCACTACCAATTCATGTGATTCATAGTGCCAGAGGCTCTTTCATTGCTTGCCCTCTTTACCCAACTCCATCTTGGTATTTGTACACCGACTGTCTGGTGCACTTTCTACATATTATAGCTTAATTGCAGATTCTTTAACAAGACAAAAATATGTTCATATCTAAGGAATTATGTCTTGCAGCCTACTAAATATGCTAATGCAGCTCTAAGCAGGGATAAAGTTCTCGCCATACCCCCCAACAGTTGTGTGGAGCCTGCTGCCAAGTGATTGTTAATTGTGGAGCACAAGCAGGCTTTGCAATCCATCTTAATTGTCATACTTACTTCAGGTCCTGTGATAAGGCTCCATGTTCTGTTTAAAGTGACAATGTTGACAAGGGGAAAGGGTGTGGGCCTGAGCCTGTGGTTCTGAAGGGGTTGTGTGCTCTGACCTGCCGAAGGTTGATATGGATGGTCTGCGAGGGGATTTGAGTTGTCATGGGGTCCCCAGGCGGTTGAATGGAGAGATGGTCTGTCCTGCTTTTTCCTGTTAGGATCCTGACACGTGGAGCATTGATGAACTCAGCACAACGCTGAATGGGAGCTTTTTGGCAGCTGAGACACTGGGCTAAGCTGCAGGTCAGAGATAACACCAGTGCGGATCTCCTCCTGCACAGCTCCTAGCGTGCTTTCTTCCCTCCTGAGTGCAGGAAATGGCTCATGTTAAATACGTTCACTTTTCAGTTTTCCTTTCTTCTAAAATGGAGCTTGACAGATTGGACTTTTCAGCTCCCTGTTTGTTCACCACCTCTGCTTTCTACCTCAGAAATCCTCTTCAGGAAGCAGGAGTTAATCTTGGTGAGGAAATGATAAGGTGATGCTTGATTTTCAGGGGAAAGCACAAGGCTACGGCTGCCTTGTTCTGTACACAATCTTGTCATTGCCTACCTTTGAGGCTTGCTTTAGCTCTTCCCGTCTCATCCCTCTTCAGTATGCAGCAGAAGGGTGGTACTGTGGAGTTGTTGGCCCACTGAATATAGACCAACACCATATAACATCAAGCAGCATTAGAGCAAAAGGAAGAACAGATTTGGGAGGTCATATTGACTTTAAAAGATAGTTTCTCCAGGCCTCCTGTGGCTCTATACCCAAGGGGCACATGGCTGCTCACTCCCAAGTGGATATGCATTGCTCCATGCAGCTGCATTTTGCAGGTTTCTGAGACGTGGGGAACAAAGAGAAACTGCCAGCAAAGAGTAACTCTAAAACCTTTGGCCAACATCCTGTATTCATAAAAAGCAATGTCGAAAGAATTCTATCCAGTTTTTCTCTGTGCCCTAAACTTAGGCAGTCAAAGTTCCATTTAAAAGAAAGTTATTTGAAATGGATCCTTGCGTGGTATTGATTTGTGTCTGTGAAACCAATACATCAAAACCACTCCTAAACCTAGTCAAATTCTGAGTCGGAGGCCATGTGCATGTCTTCAGAGAGACATGAATGTTTCTTTTTCTCTAAATTGAGTTTATGATGCCCTTTGAAGCATAAGGGGTGTGTGTGTGTGTGTGCACTTTTGAAGGTAGAGAGGACAAAAAAAGAAGACAGAAATGGGACAGAGAAAAGCTTTCTGTCAAGGTTCACTAAGTATCAGAAAAGAGAAGAGTTGTGGGCAGAACTCAGAGTCACAGTGCAGTCACAGGGTTAACACCTTGGAACAAGCAGGGTGATGTGGCTTTTTGAACTGTGCCACCTTTTACTAACTTTGTGCATCCTTTTGGTGTCATGAGGGCATGGGGAAAGAGAGAGAGAAAGAAAGAGAGAGAGAGAGAGCGAGAGAGGAACATGAGCAGGATAGATGTACACGAACCAAATAGAATGAGTCAATGAGGATGATTGATATTTGAACTCCATCAGAATTTGCTTTGATGCAAAATAGTTGCGCCAGGCCTTACACAATAAAACAGCTTTTTCATCCCCTTCCAAGGCAGGCACCAAAGACCATCCTCATCCTGTGTGAATGATTGGAACTGAGTCTCTCCTGGGCTTAGTCTCCATACCTTTCTGGTTACCGTGAAGAAGTATTTCCAAGGGCCTCTGAGATTTCCCCAATGTAACTTTGAGATTTCCCCAATGTAACTTTAGTGATAATAGCTAGAACTGGATGGCCTTGGGACCCCAAAGAAATAGCTCATGTAAAGTGTTCAGTCTAGCACACAGTGGGTACTGCCTTCTCATCAATCCTCTTGGAAGAATGAAGTCAGCTTTATTTCTTGTTGAACACTTCCTTTAGCTGTGCTTGTCATTTGAAATACTGCTTGAGGGAATGGGGGAGCTTGGTAGGGGATCCTTGCCTGAATGGAAGATGGGTTGTTAATAATTTCATTGGTATAAAAGTATGCAGATTAGAGTTGAGCCAATGCATTCTAATTCTGGCTATATGTGACTGAATGCCACTGTCATAAGATCTAAGAGAGATAAATTTATACCATGTGACTTCAAGACCCTTAATCTGTGTCTCCTTAATGACACTCACATATTTCTACTGTTTAGAGCAATTCCTCTAAGTAAAAGCATGTTTATGTTGTCATTATAATCTCAGAGGGGCTTCCTTGTACGTGAATTGTTTTTTTTTTTTTTTTTTTTTTTTTTTGTTTGTTGAAGTAAGATCTAGCCCAGGCTGACCTGGAATTAACTATGTAGTCTCAGGGTGGCCTCAAACTCACAGCGATCCTCCTATCTCTACCTCCCAAGTGCTGGTATTAAAGTCATGCGCCACCATACCTGGCTTATGTGGATATTTTTGATTCCTGCTTTACAATTCTTGTGACAACAAGAAAGAAACTAGATAGAAGTGGCATCTAATTGGAAATCTGTCAAGTCATTATTGTTTTTGACTATAGAATCAGTCAAAGAGATTATATGGTTGGACTATGTAGTCTGCCAAATAATTTTGAATATGTCTATATATGTAGATATCAGGAAAGTTTCTTATTAGTTTTGAGGAACAACTAGAGCTTAATATTGATTTCTTTCCCATGATATTTTTTATTTCTGACCACCTTACTCTAGCTTATAAGGAGAAGAGGACTAGTTTGTAACCATATTTTCCTGTGGCAATCCAGAGTCTTTCACCTAGATCTGTAAATCTCAAATATTTTTATTCTACTCCAGATCTCCCCATCATGCTCCCCTCGCTCTCTCCCCTGTCTCCTCTGTTCCTGGGTATGGTATTAAACTTGTGAGGTCAAAAGTTTCTCCTGTTTCAGCCTCCTGAGAGCTGGGTCTATAGGTGTGCACCCCCATGTCTGTCTTCACCTAACATGGTGTAATGGTTTGGGATCTTGAGTGCAGCCCTAAAGTATGTTCTGAGCCAGTTTGAACTCTGGCTGTTTTATGTTTCTCTCCATGCTGTGGATGTATGAGGAAGTGATCCAACCTCCTTGGCCAAGAAGAAGCTTCCCTGGGAAACTGTAAGCCTGAAATAAATCTTTTTTTTTTTTTTTTTTTTTTTTTTTTTTTCCCTATCAGTTGCTTCTGGTCAGGTGTTTGTCCTGGCAGTGAGAATGTAACTAAAACACAAGGTATTCTGTGATGTTCTTTTGGAAAAGCACACTCCTTTCCTCTAGGTCATGTTCTCCATCTTCACATCTGTCCACCATGTAAGAATTAATGCCTTAAACAATAACCTAAGTATCTGAGTGTTTTTTTTTCCCTGCAGAGTTTGTGTGAGTTTTGCCTTTAGTTAATGACTAAAACTCCTTGTGTATAAATTTGTGTGTGGATATAAATGTATGCACTTTAAAATGAGACAAATATGTTCTGTGTATTTTGCAATATATTTGGGTTAATGGTTATATAACCTTGTGTGTATAATCACAACCTTTTGTTTTCTCCCATCTATCTCATGATTTTCACCCTCATTTTTTCTTTCTTTTTTTTTCTTTTTAAGAAATATATATATTTATTTATTTACAAGCAGAGAGACAGATATATGGAGACAGAGAGAATGGATGTACCAGGGCCTCTAGCCACTGCAAATGAACTCCAGATGCCTGTGCCACTTTGTGCATCTGGCTTTAATTTACATGGGTACTGGGGAATTAAACTTGGGTTATTAGGTTTTTTTTAAAAATATTTTTATTAGTTATGTATATAATATATATATACAGCCATGATAGTACCATTATTAGCCTTCTCCCTGTCCTCCCCCCATGGGTAATGTGGGTCTTGGCTTATGTGGGTAGCCATCAGTTATGTAGGAGAGGCAATGACTCTGTGTATAATCACCCAACTCATGGCTCTAACAATCTTTCTGCCCCCTCTTCCACGAATTTCCCTGAGCCATGTTGGGGTCATTTTAGGTCTATTTCAGTGACGAGGTTTTGTGAGTCTCTGTGTGTCCGGATGTCTGATTTGGTAGGGGTAGAGAGTTCTCTGTGTCTATCTCCTTTACCCTTGTGCTGGTACCAGGTTCACCAAGAAAGCAGCACTCTTGCTCATTTCCCCTATAACTCTATGGTTTCATCTGGTGCCCTGTTGAGGTGTGATGGGCTGATTGTCTCCTCAGGATATGCATCCATCTGAAAGAGAGAAGCAGATTTTCCAATGGAGAGCGAGATCAGTGCAGGATACATGGGTAACCATTATTATTTTAGAGAGAATTTACAAGAGGTGTAGGCCCTCTTGTAACCCACTATTGGTGGGAGCTTGATATTGGAGAGCAGGCTCCTTTTTGGATATGATTTGACTTGTTTCCCATTTCCAGGTATGGGTTCCATTCCACTGAGCAGATCTGTTAGCCAAATCTAGAGCAGTTGGTAACTCACTATGGTTGTGTGCCACTATTACACTTGTGTGAGCATCACGTCAGGTTGTTTGCTGCTGAGCAACTTAGACTGTGAGTTGCTTAGACAGATGTTGGTCGTTTTCCCCCAGTCACTAATTTAGCGCCTTCTGCCACTAGAAAAGCTAACTGTCTGGGGGCTGACCCTCTTCCAGATTCCAGCCAGGTCACTCCATGTTCCGTCTGAACAGGATATGATATCTTCAGCAGTAGGGTCTTACCAATAACTTTTGGTGAGTCATCAAGTATTCTGACAGAAATCTGTCTTCTTTTGGGAAACCTTGTAGGTCTCACTGATCAACAGCTCATTGTGGTTGTTAACCACATGCTGGTATTGGGAGTTACAGGTCAGTGCCAAGGGAAGAGAAGGAAGAAAAAGTATAGATAATATGAAGGAGAAAGAGAGAAGAGAGAAAAAGGGAATGATGCCGAGAGAAACAAGAGAAGATTGAAGTTAGTCTTCATCATACCCTCTCTAGGCCCCAGTGATTCAGGTGTTATCTCCAAGCACCTAATGCAGGTTTGACCTTTTAGTATGTCTTACAGAATATAGGATTTTATAGGACTTATCTCATGATTTTCACCCTCATTTTTTTTCTTTAAAAAACATATAATGAAAGCCAGGCATGGTGGCACACGCCTTTAATCCCAGCACTCAGGAGGCAGAGATAGGAGGATCACCATGAGTTCGAGGCCACCTTGAGACTACATAGTGAATTCCAGGTCAGCCTGAACTAGAGTGAGACCCTACCTTGAAACCCCCCCCCAAAAAAAAAATGAGCCTGGCATGGTGGCACATACCTTTAATCCAGCACACGGGAGGCATAGGTAGGAGGATCACTGTGAATTTGAGGCCACCCTGAGACTACATCATGAATTCTAGATCAATATATATTATGGAATGATTAAACATCCAGAAACTTATAGGCAAAAGTAAATTTACATATAATTCTACCATCTAGAGTTAGACATTGTTATAATTTGATTGTATTTTTAAAATCTTTTGGTTTATTGTTTTTTATTTCAAAAATGCATGTGTCACTATTATTTTCAAAGTGTTACTTGCTTTCCTGTATCTTTAAGTTTTCCCCATTTCTTTTATGCTGGTGGGTCGAAGTGGAATTGATATAATAATGCATTAATATCCAAAGCTAGATCTGGCTTGTATTCTGGGAAGGTTAGCTCACAGCCTCTACATAATATATTTCAATATTCTTTTTTTTTTTTTTTAAAAATTACTTATTCATTTGAGAGAGAGAGAGTTAGGGGCAGATAGAGAATGGGTGCACCAGAGCCTCCAGCCACTGCAAACAAAATCCAGATACATGTGCCACCTTGTGCAACTGGCTTATGTGGGTACTGGGGAATTGAACCCTTAGGGTCCTTAGGCTTCACAGGCAAGCTCCTTAACCTATCAGCTATACCTCCATCCATATTACAGTCTTCTTAATATTCATTTTCCTGCTCTGAATCAATGACTTATTTTTTGAGCTTTGTTAATACTTCTTTTCAAGCTTGAAACAAAAGATATTACCTAAAAATAACTAAAGACCATTATCCAAAACTTGAAAGTAGCATGAACCAATAGGTTGATACCTTTGATCCTTAGGTTTTTTTGGCTTTCTGCAAAAGGAGGAAGTCAGGGCAAATTACATAGTTGATGCTATTTTATGCATAAAAGTCCACTTTTGACAGCTAGTAAACAAGTTTCAACATTGTTTAGTTAAAGTAGCTCATTCATTTCACACTTATTTATTGGGCTAGTCCTTCCTATGCAGAAGACACTGTTCCAGGTGCGAGGATTCAATGGGAAACAAAACATACAAAAATCTCCCTCTGAAAGTTTATTATATAAAAATAAACTAGTTGAACTTTTAAACTTTCTACCTAAACTTCCACTTTAAAAAGTGATTTCACTTCATTTTTTAAGTTTAGGGTTAGTTTGCAATTACACAGGGAAATGTTCTATTATTGCACTGTTATTCCAGTATTATTACACTGTTATTCTAGCATTATTATGCTGTTATTCCACTTTCAAGGTAAGTCTTTCATTTCAGAGACCTAGTTCACTTACTCTCCCAAACTCCAAATGTTAGTAGGCAAAAATGACAAGCAAATACAGTGGCCAAGACCAATTTTAATGAATTACAAATAAATGACTTAAATTTTAATGCATGTTATCTTCTTGAAGATGAGAATAGGAAGGCAGGAGAAGTAAGGCAAACATGACCTTGTTGAGAGGCAAATGTTGGGTGCAAAATTATGATAAGTCTTTTGTTTTCAAGTAGAGCTGAAAAGTGCTTTACTATTTGAAGTTATAGGCTTGCTCACTCGTAATCTGTAATGGAGAAATTAATATGAGTATCTAAGGGAAAAATAAAATGAGAAGGACAAAGCCCTTAAGATCAATAATGCATTTCATGAACAAGTGTAGTCCATGAAGCTTCTAGATGTGAGGACATGGAAGATATACAGAAGCATGTGGAGATTAAGAAAAGAAGACTTTCATTCATGGTTATCTTGGTGATTTTCGCACCCCTTTCTTTCATATTGAGTGTATTGTATGTAGTCTGTCAATCAGGCATTCAGAGAGAAATTTTCCAGATAGAATTAAACAGTTTTTTTTTTTTTTTAAGTATAGAGTTCAGGATATGCCACAGGCAAATTGTGATGTGGAAATATTGAGAATTCAAATAGGCACTGACTGAGAATTATACTGGATTTTGAGTTAGTGTGTATGAATGGAGTCTTTGTTACTTTTTTCAGAGGTTTATGAAAAAATTGTATTTTAATTTAACTGAGAAAAGATGAGTATGTATCAGAGACAATAACTTGTGCAGTTAATTAACTCAACCATGGAATAGAGCACAGTTGCTGACTAGTGTCAGAAGATTCGGACTCTCACTAAGAGAGATCGCCAAATTATTCAAAATGTCCATGAAAAGAAAGAAGGAAAGAAAAGAAATGAGGGAAGAAGTAAAGGTAGGAAAGGAAGAAAATGAACAAAAAGAGAGGTAGAAAGAAGTATATGAAGACATAATTATTCTAGAGTTTTCATTCTAGATCATTGTTACTGAAAAAAACAATATTCTTTATGTAGGATGGTATAATTTAAATCTATAATCTCTTGCATATGTGATTACCTTAGGTCAAAGAATATACTCCAACTATATTTATGGAAATGACAATTCTTTTTAGCCTAAATGATATTTTGTGGATAAAGATGTGGTAACTTCAGGTTTATATGTTCTTCATTTTTTGTAGTACTTGGGATTGAATCCAGGGTCTTACACATGCTAAGCATGTGCTCTATCACAAGTTTGTCTTGTAATCTGATTATTATTCATATTTTAGCATATTATGGTTAAATTTTTAAAAGTAAGCTACTATCAATGCTGGGTTAGTTCTAAATATACACCCTTTCTCATTATTTCTGTATTAGATACTGTCCCTGCCATATCTTAAAGCCAGTCAAGACCTACCTACTGGCATTCCATGGGCTGGGTGTCCTGGACTTCATACAAAGGTAAAAGCTAACTGAGCACTGCAGATATGAGGAAGTGTTCTAGCTTCTTCTCCTGCCGTGCTCTCCCCACTATTACAGACTTCACCTGAAACTGGAAACCAAAATTAAACCCTTTCCTTCCCTAAATTGCTTCTGGTTGGATATTTTGTTCCAGTGATGAAAAAGTAACGGGTAGAGCATTTAATTAATAGCAAACATTCATACAATATGAACCAAATACAGAGACGAAGACATCTTCATTACATCGTCAAAGGGCTTTCATTTAGTTTTTAATTTTTATAACAGAGAAAAGAACAGAACATTTGTTATTTGTATGAGCCATGAGATTATTATACTCCTCTCAGAGAGCTTTTAATCTAATGATTTAAAAATAGCCACACTAGAAGAAGACCGTTATTTTCATGAGAGCCAAATAATGCAGAAATGTAAATGACATAAGTCTGTAACCCCCAGGAGTCCTTATTAGGTGTGTTTCCTCCCTTCATCCTGACCACTTCCTGGGGCATAGGACTGTGTCCTACTTCCTTCACCCCTTTCAGGTTAAGCAGTAAAGAACAGCATGTGTGGTCAGGTATTCAAAGGTGGCATGTGGCCATGATATGACCTTGTGACTAGAGGCAACACAGATGGAGAAACTTATTTATATGAGGGCTTCAAAGTGATTTCACTTGATGTGAGTCTTAAAGAACCAGCAGGATGTGAAGAGCAGAGTTACAGGAAAGGAATGCCAGGATTTGGAGGCATATACCATGGGCAGTTGGGAGGTGGGGTTATGAGGCCTTACAAAGCCAGAAGACCCTGGAATCCATTTTAAGTTCATGAGGACTGAAGTATAAAACAGAATGAAAGCTTTCAATAACAAATGGAAAAAATGGATGTGAACACAGAACTATTGTTATGAAGAAAGCTGATTTGATAAAAACTTAGATGGTTTGGATCTTAAGCTAGGGTGTGAAGTTTACAGAAATGGAGCTGCAAAGTATACCACTATCAGAATAGTATGAGTTAAATAGGAGATAAGAATACAAGAAAAAGGAGACGTGTAAAAAAAAATTATGTTTTCATGAATCTAAGGCTTGCTTGAGGGATAAGGTTAAGTAAACAAATTTCTATCCCCTGAGACCTTAAAATATTTCCATTTCAGTTAATGGCCCACTATTCTCTCAACTGTAGAAGTAAAAATCGTGGCAAATTTTGGGCCCTCCTTTCCCTCTCACTATAAAATTTATCCTGATTCTACCCTGCTGCCATTCTTCATTAGATTCCCTGGGAAGTGAGGTCTGCTGTTATACCAAGGCACTTCCTTGTCTAATATCCTCCAAAGGCTTATTGCTGCATTTAGTGTAACTCTCAGCCACTACATGCTCAAATTCTCTACCTTAGCCCACTTTGTTTTTTCTTATTCTTCAACTTTCCTGATTCTTCTTTCATTCCTTGATCTCACCTTAGGGAATTTCTTCCTTTTTAATTTTTTTTTTTTAATCTGAAAGCCTTACTTTTTAGAAAACAAAAACCATCAGCTCAACTATCTAACCATTCCCTGAACAAGCAATCTGAATTACTTTGACCATGGCTATTTTCCTCTCTAATTTCTTTAGAAGCAGGTCACTGCCTTCATATTTAGAAAAAAAAAAAAACAAAAAAAAAACAGTTTTTCCCAAATCAATCTTTTACCCTTTACTGTACTGTATTGTTTTCATATAAGTTTTATAAATTCTCAAACAAACTTGACACTACATCTATTTGTTTTATTGGTTTCTCTCCCCATGATAATAAAGCTTAGATAGACAGATGATAGATAGATAGATAGATAGATAGATAGATAGATAGATAGATAGATACATACATACATACATACATACATACATACATACATACTAGAGTAAGTTGTGTGGATATTTTTCTGACTATATTTTGTTCCATCAGTTTGAAAAAAATGTTTTTCTTAAATAGCAGCTTATTATTGATAAATTAGTGGATGAAAAGCCTTTTGTGTTTCAGGGGAAGACAAGTCTCAAAAAAATTTTTTTTCTAAAATGGGGAGGAAGGTCTTAGTTAATCCACTGGATGGGTGAGAGTCTGGCAGGCACTCCCTCTGGAATTCAGGCAATTTAGTGACAGTAATACTAGGGACAAGTGTTGGGGAGGTCATATGAGTGGAGTTTGTGATATGTGTAATAACTATAGATGTGTTTGGTCTTGCTACAGTATTTCATGGTGATATGTAATTTGAATGGGAAACGACCTCCTTGTTTCCAGTTCCTTCCATAGCCAGGATAGGACTGCTCCTTCAACAAACCTAAGTATGTTTTGTTTGGTCTGATTCTCAAGCATTTTAATAGATGGAGTTCACACGTCTGTTTTCTAAAAGAGATGGTCATGTCAAGACAAGGAAGAGATAGTAGGCCTGTTTATTTTTCACTTGATGAAAGCTGTATCTTCCTGGTGAATAAGCAAGGAAATAAGCAAGTGGACTCCACAGCTCTCTGGAAGGTGATGGCTATTGTGGGTATGGGAGAAATCCTTGGGCCAGCCCTCCCTTTTCTGTGCCATCCTTGCACTCATGTTGGCACAGCTGGCAGATGTTTTCATCAGTGGTATGTCCCACATGCTATTCATTCATAGAATATGGCCTTGGGAGAGGAATCTTAATGTGAGAGCAAAATTGTCATCATTTTTCAGGGGCTTTGGATCTTACATCTAATTGAGGAAAATTCCTAAATAGAAAGACCTCAGTTCAGAAAAATAAACCAAAGACAAGGAGAAAGACACAGAGAGAGAGAGAGAGAGAGAGAGAGAGAGAGAGACAGAGAGAGACAGAGAGAGAAGAGAAAGAAAGAGAAGGGGGAGGGAAAGGGAGGTTTCTTCTTGGATTCAGTCAGAACAGAAAACTGAAGATTGTGTTGTGTGCAATGCTAGTTGCTGTGCCAGTCTCAAGCTGGCACTGTGGGCTTGCTGTAGCGGCTGAGCCTGAGCTGAGGAGAGGAGACAGTTTGCTTCACTTTTATTGCCCAGCCTCACCATGCATCTCAATATGTTTTTGTTTTTGTATTTTAAAAATAAGGTGAATGATCTCAAAAGGAAACCAATGCAAGCGAGTTTATTTTTTACTTTTTCCCTTCTAATGGACAATTTAAAAACAATTCTGGTCCCATTCCAGAGATTTTCTCATTTGTTAGTACAACTGTAGTTTAGGCATTGAATAGTGTAATGGTATTATTAGATATTATCATGGGGTTTTTTTAATTCATAAAATGTGTGACACACCTTATTTGTATTCTTCTTGAGGAAATATCCTGGAATGAGTTTTGTGTGAGTTCCTTTTTTGGGAATGTCATAAGGTGTGAGTTAGAATGTAAGTTCCTATGAACAAGAATAGTGTTTCTTTTATTCTCTTTTTAAGTTTTGGAGTGCATAATTATTTTCAGCTTTGAGGAGTTTCAATAGACTATTGTTTGTTCTCTAACAATGTTCTAGTCCACCAAGTCCCACTGTGATACACTTCCTATCTATTCTAACAGATATTTATATTTCAAATTAGAATAAACAACAATTAATTTTCTTCTGAAAAATTTCTGAAGTTTTTCATGATCTATTAGGTAATTGAAGATATTCTAGACTATCACAAAACCAGAGCTGTGAGTCACTGTTTTAGTGATTAGCACTTTGTAAGCCTCCAGAAAATATTAAAATCAGTGTAGATTGTCCAATTTCTGGTGGATTCACTTTAGTATACTGTGATGGGTTAATAAGTGTGCGAAGAGATTATGAATCCAGAGAAACAGCTTTGCAGGAGGCTTTTATACAAAGTAATTCAAAGAATAACAGGAACAGTGGTGTACTGGGGCAAAGAAACAAGGTGACTCAATTAAATGATAGAGAAATCTCCAGAAAAAAATTATCTTAAGCCAACCCAACCTAATAATAACAAATCTGACATAAATGCATAAATAACCCTAGAAAGGATTTTTTGATCAAGTATCTTTAACATGATTGGCTATGAACCAAATATTGAAACCTGATATTTCTTTAAGAATGATAGTTTTATTCTATGTGGCTAAAGAAAATCTCACAGGAGAAGGATAACGAGTCATTTGCAAAGAAATTCACCTGCTGAATTTGTGCCTGAAGCTTCCTGTCTTTACCTAATTCATTTTTGGCTCTTGCTTAGGCCTAGCCATGGTGACACTCTGAGAAACTCATGCCAAATCCGTGTGGGTTGCTGGAACATTTGCAGGAGGCAATGGTGAATAAGTAAGGGCACAGCTACCCCCAGGGTCTGGGTCCCACTCAGCAGGGCTTCTTCAGAGTTGACCATGGCAGTGCCTGAAGACCCATTGTGTAGCTGGCTAATTGTACTGTTAGCCTCTTGTTACATGGATCCAGGAAGGCAATTTGGTCTCTGTCCACATTCAGAGCTGGGCTCCACACACCAGTAGTTCTGGACTGAGAGTTTAGGATCCATCAATTTGATACTAAAACCTAGATCCTCTTTGTGGCTTTCTAAGACAGATGTAGGAAATGATGTAGCACTCACAGATTTAGAACTGTATGTGCAGGTTAAAGAGCCTTGGTAAATGAACAGATAGAAACATTAGGCTCCTTAGAATCTTTCTGTTTTTCAGAAAGAGTATCTTTGGAAGGAAGGTTTGTTTTGGGCTTTCTGATTTTTCTGCCTGGTGGTTTGTAGGGTAATTACATTCCAAAATGCAGGCCAGGCTATCTTTCTGCTCCTGAAACCTTGAGAAGGTATTCTTGTCTGATAGATTTGTTCACCATCTACTTGGAAGGGACAATTCCTCATTACCTGGTTAGTATAGGCAGAGTTGATTAATATCCCAGTATTCTTGAACATGTTTTCAGCATAACCTTTTTCTTAGGAGTAAGGTCTCTACTTTCTTTGAAAGAAGGTGTCTAAAATTCTTTGAAAGTGGACCTCTTTCACCGCCAGCCTTCCCTTATCTTTACCGTGTAGAGACACAGGTACTTAATCAGGGAAAGAGCCATATCAGACCAGCAGTGAAGTTGCAGCTCTGGGCTCAGCTTCTGTTCATTCCCCGCTCATTCATGTTTTTCTTTAAACTTACATGTTCATTTATACAGTTTTCTTCTTAGCATTGTTTAATTTTTTGCATGTATACTTACAGTTTAGCATTTGCTGGGAGAGTAAAATAAATTTGAAATGAGAGAGAGTGTGTGTGTGTGAACAAGACAAAGTCAGGAAAAATAGACTTTTTTTTGTTCAATTCTAGAATGACTGAGGAGGGAGCAAAGGCTCCATTTTCATTGGTCCCATTTTGTTTCAGGCTACTTGACTTCGATTCTGTGGCTCAGTACATTAACACCAGACTCCACGGGTGCCTCAAGGGCTTGATCCTCACACAGCCAGTTTGCTTCAAGTTCTCCCAGGAGTTACAGGGAGTCGGTATGGTCAGTGTAAATGCTGCACGTGAGAGGGTGAGCACAGGAGTGAGCAATAGCAATCTAGCCATGATCCTCGGGTTGAAACAAGATAAAACTTCCTCCCTTTCTACCTCAACCAGGATCTGTGAAGATTAGATACTGGCTGTAAAGCCTTGAACAAAGTACTATCTTAAACAAGATCAGCCCACAGATGAAGAAGAAAGCATCTGCAGGACCCTCCAGAAGGTATTGCCTCATAATTTTGACTTTATTAGTAGTGTGTAGGCCAACCGATTGAGTTTGGTTTGTCTGGGAAAAAGTTAGGGATGAGTGACTGACCTTTCTATTTATTTATCAGGTTTAAAAAAAATGTTTGATAGGGAACATTTGTGTTAATAAAAACAAAGTGGGCTTTGAATCTGAGGCAGGCTTCATTTGAAAAGAAGGTGAAGGGAAGGTCTCTAGGAACATATGCGCCTCTGAGGAACATTTGCATATATTTGATCTGTAAGCACGCTCCAGCGATTCTCACGGTGTACCTTGGAGTTCTCAGTGGTAGCACAGAACTGCCGTAGTGGATTGCTACTACAGCCACTCTCCAGCTTTATTGCGGCATTCAGCAACAACTTCATTTTTAGCGTTAAAAAAAAAAAAAAATTCCTCTTCACTTAATTCAGACAGTGACCTGCAGGCCTCACTCTGACTGAAGGAGCCGTTCAGAATACTTCCAGACAAAAGCAGGGCTTTTCCCTAGCAACCACATCAAAGCAGAATCTCCCAGAATAGCTCCCTCCCAGGTTTCCTTTGGCGCATAGGTTCACAAGAAGTCTAAGGCTCGTGGTATCCAGTTCAAACTGCTCTTTCAAACTGAAATGGAAAGGAAAACTCCTGAGGAATTTTCACGGCCTCTGAAAGCTGGGGAGGTCTGTAGCAGCGCTTAATCTTGGGAGAACATGGTGGTCATTTGGAGCATCCCTAACTTGGTTATCGCCTGCATCTGTGAGTGCGTTCTGTGGGGCTCCTACAGAATGAGGTCTCTGTTTCCTTTCTGCCAGTACCTAATATCAGCTATGCTCAGGAGCCAGCCGATGAAGACTTCCTGTTTGTTTTGAGTCATTCTTAGAGTGATAAATATACTTTAGCTTTCTGCTTAGAGAGGAAAGAAACCAGCTGCCCTGACCAAAAAAGAAAAATGCAGAAACTCAACTGAATGGTTCTGTTATCATGGAGTTTCAAGGGCAGCATAAAAAACAAAACAAAACAAAACAAAAAAAAACACCCAAAACTATAAGCCCGGACAATGTAAATAATTTTCATATTAAAGCATCTTACAATATGCATAGACCTAAGTTGTTTGTCTTTAATCACTTAAGCAAACCATGTATTTCATATTTCTTCTAAGACTGAGCATTGCCTAGAAAATTTTTAAAAATGTAAACTTACACCACAGATATAAATAAACAATTATAGTTGTGGCTTTTTGATCTGGCCCCAAACTTTTAATGCCATTTTTGTATGAACGTATAATGCTTCTGGATCAACAGTGATGTTTATATTGGTGGGGGCATCCACTGTCGTATTGAGTAATTTGCATACATGATTATTTGGATTCAAAGTAACCCAAGAACAGAAGAATATTATAAAATTATTTAAAGCAAGAATGACAGGAAATCCTGTATAGCTGAAGAGGCACTTCTTAAGTAAAGCTGTGGAATTTTTAAGCTGTGTTTTAATCATATTTTTGTGCACTTATTTTTGATAGATTTGTATTTGATGACCATAGTGATGGAATTATGATTTCACTTCTGACCTACAGACTTTAGGAAACCTTCCACTATGAAGTTTTGTTTTTTGTCTTTTCTTTAAAATTTAATATGGATTAGACTTGTAGAAGTTGTGAGTTACAAAATATAGCAATGCCTTTTATTTGCTTAGAGTGGAGATGAGTTGTTCATTTCTTCTTAACAAGCATAAATCTTCTGAAGCAATTTCTAGTACAAGGAAAGGAAAATTTCTCTAGTCAATCTTGTTGATAAGAATAAAGAAATTTGTTTTTGCTTTTTAAGGTAGGGTCTCGGTCTAGCCCAGACTGACCTGGAATTCACTATGTACTCTCAGGGTTGCCTTGAACTCACAGCACTCCTCCTACCTCTGCTTCCTGAGTGCTGGATTAAAGGGGTACACAACCATGCCCAACTTTAATCAATAAGCTTTAAGTAATCATTGACAATTTTATGCTGTCAAATTGGTGATGCATGTTTGTAGGCAGTCCAGTGCACTTTGGCCTAGTGACAATGGTTCTGGATATGTTGGTAAATTCACACATGAATATAGAACATGTACAGGAATGGCTCTTTGTGGAGGGTCTCCAGCCCATTGCTTGGCACGTATACAATGCTGAAGGTTACTGGAGAAGGGTGCTAAAGCTCACATTACAAAATAAATAAATAAATAAATAAATAAATAAATAAATAAATAAATAAATAAATACATAAATAAATAAATCAGATGGCATTGGCCACACATAAGAGAAGACATACATTTAAAAATAATCAAGATATTCATTATCTCAAACACCTAAGCACAGTGGTGGACTGCTCTAATTCCACCGTTTAGGAGGCTGAAGCAGGAGGAGCTTGAGTTTGAGGCTTAGGCTATAGAACAAGACCCAGCTCACCAACTCCAATAGCAAAATGAAACAATGAAACTCTTAAGCAATAACAACAACAACAAAAAGACAAAGCAAATCATACAAAATATTGTTTTTTATATATGTGGAAATGTGTTTTAAAAATATTATCATCTTACTGATATAAGGGGGACATGAAAGTATTTAAAACATGAATAATAAAATGTAATAATAATAAAATATTTTCTGTCATTCTGGAGATTTACATTTGAACTTGGAAAGAATGGAAGTGGAAAGTGGCTGGTATTAGGAGGGAAGGAAAAAAATACAAGGAAGCTAGCATTTTCTATGGGAATGTACACAGAAGGATTAAAAACAAGTTTACGAAATAGATACAGGTGCAAAGCTAAGTGTTCTGGAGAATAATTTTAGTGGACACCTCTGGCTCTGTACTGTGAAGAAGTTTCAATTTGAAATATGTTTGATAAGCATTTAATGCCATCATTTAAAAAATAAAATATGGCATTTAAAATAAATTGGAACTCTGAGTGGGTGGGACTTATCACTTACCAAATATAAAAAGGTGTGAGAAAACCATTTTTTTTTAACCTTTTTCAAGTTACTGAATGTCAAGAAGAGAAGTGAAATCATTGTGCTCCAATTGATGCTACACATGTCAATCACCTGATTTTCTCAGCATCACTACTTGCTTACGCTGTTCAAAACCAGCTTTGGTTGTGATGGCACATTTGTGATCCAGCCTTAAAGCTGGATCTATCCACTTAGAACCAGGACTCATTTCTTCATAATTGAATAGGAGTATAATCAAACCTTTTATTAACATATGACACTACAGTTTATATGATTATCGTTGGTTGTATTTAGTTCTGGTTAAAGATGGGAACAATAGCTGGTGTCCTTCTGCCTTGCCCAAGTAGCCATTTTTCTGGCAATGCAGTTCCTTCTTAGTGGAAAGAGATGTTTCTCACGCTGTGTGAGAACATTTCAGAGCATCTTCTTATGGGACACAGGCTGGCAAAGAAGGATTTCTGAGTGTGGGAACTTGTGGCAGAGGGAGAAGAAAGTGTGTTTTATAGCAGCTAATGCTGCATTTACCTGAACTTAATGTGACACCAAATTTCAGTTCCTAAAGGCTTCAGATAATTCTGCTGAAGGTGATGAATAGGCATGAAGAACAAGGACTGTGAAGTATTTAGGGTCATTTTCTATTGAGTTAAGGATTTTTGAAACTAAATTATTTATTAGAAGAAATAGAGCTGGAAGTGGAGGATGTTTTTCACACTGATTTTTCACACTTCTGAGGTGATAAGTCCAGCCTTCACAAAATAAAATGGCAGGTTTCACACTAAACCCACCCAGACATATTCTTGTAGTCTCTGATCCCACTCACTCTTTGAGAGGAAGGAGACACCATGCTCTCTGGTTCAAGGAGGCTGACCAGGGGCCTCCATCATCTTCACTTTGACTTGATGTCTTCCCAGTGTACCTCTGCATGCCACGTGTGGATTTCCAGGGCAGCATTGCTATGCTTCCTATGACTTTGGCTTTAGACCAACCATATTTTTTCTTTGTCCTGCTCTTCTCCTCCTCCTTCTTCTCTTTGTTCTCTTTTTCCATCTCTTCTTTCTCTTCCTCCTCATTCTTCTGAGACAGGGTTTATTTACATAGTTTAGGCTGGCCTTAAGTTACAAAGTAGACCAGACTGGTCTTAAACTCATAGCAATTCTCTTGCTTCTGTCTCTTAAGTGCTGGGATTACAAATTCATGCCACCATGCTCAGCTCTCTTTCCTGTTCTTGATCTTAATATTTAGTGAATTAGACCTACGAGTTCATGAACTTTACTAACTGGGCTCATGGTCTTAGATTCTCTTGTCTATCTTATTTTGTCTTATTTAACTCACTCACTAGAAGGGATGTAATTTATTTCTTACCATCTTTCACTTTTTAGAATGGCATATTTGATCCCAGTCTAAAGTCAAAGAATGCTATCATGGGAATCAGCCCCAGAGACCAGTCAGGGGACCATCGGAAACCTAGCCAACAGAACCTTGAGTGGCCAACTCTGAAACTGGATTGTTACTGGTTTTTGTCCAGGTCAGGAAACAACACCTTCATCTACAGAGCTGTTGAAAAGAAAAGCTTCTAAAACTCACCCTTGATTCCTCTTCCTTTATAACCTTCTACCCAGTTATTGTTAAATTTTATCTACTTGTTATCTTGAAATGATTCACTTATTTTTCAAGAGAACCACCATCTCTGCTTTCATACAGTAAGAGCCAGGCATATACATGTTTGTGGCCTATTCTCTCACATTTCCCTGTGTTATTTCCTACCTACCATTTTTCTAAAACTTTGTTTCTGAGTTTGTGCCTTTGTGATTTTCCAATTCTGCTATCACTTTCTAGGCTGTAAATTCCAGGAGCATGGAGTCATTTGGAGTAGAGTACAACATCATAGTTTTAATAGTTCTTTTTAAAAAATTTTATTATTATTTATTTTTTTGAGACAGAGAGAGGAAAAGAGAGGGAGAGAATGAGATTGGGTGCACCAGGCCTCTAGCCACTGCAAACAAACTCTAGATGCATGCGCTCCCTTGTGCATCTGGCTTATGTGGGACCTGTAGAGTCAAACTGGTGTCCTTAGGCTTTGCAAGCATGGGCCTTAACTGCTAAGCCATCTCACCAGCCCTTAGTCTCGATAGTTCTTGAATAAATGAGCTCCCTCCTTCTTAAAAAATAAATATAGGTCATAAAGAAATTAATTTGTTAGACTTACAAGATTTGTAAATATACAATCGAATTTTGAAGTTGATTCTCTCTAAAGTGATTGTCCTTATGCCATACTATGGCTACTATTTATACTACTGTGCAAAATTGCATTATATCAACATAAGGAATGTAGTCCTTTTAGCTCCTGGCTTGTACCCTGGGCTGTCTGAAAAGTCAGTGCAACTAATTATAAGATCAGTAGTTGGCTGAATTCCAAACAGACCTGTGGCATCAAATTCTACTCTTCAGTAAAGTTTTAACATGTCATTCAGTGCAGTTTAGTAGCTTTAAACATCCATACAAACGCTAACCTTCTAAGTGAACATACATCCCCATTTTGGTAGTATTTTCATTTTTAAATATAAATTCATTTTATTTTATTGCACATATTCCTTCTGTTTCTTAAAAAATATATTTCTATCTTTTAAGGAACTTGAAGACTATTGTGTACTTGTATTTTGAATGCAATTTCCCAGTCTTTGCTTATACAATTATAGCCCCCTTTTCTGCACCCCTATCTTTCCCTCTTTGTTTGACAGTGAAGATGATTTTTCTCAAATTGTCTTCATTTCTGTGGCATTGTGCCTAAGCTGTAGAACCTGACCTTCATTGGACTCAGGATCTCTCCTTTTCTATATTTTCGACCATGTAAAAAAAATTCTTGATACCTCTGAATCTTGATTTCTTTGTATATAAAGTAGAAATATGTAAGGGCATTTATATAGATTAAGTAAAATAATCTATATAAAGAACTTCCTGATGCATGAGGTTGGAATGAGGCTCAGATAGAGGTTGCTTGCCTAGAATGTATAAAGTTCTGTGTTCAGTATCCAGAAATGTAAGAAAACAGAAGCAAATACAATATAAATTCCTGGCTGGAGAGATTGCTTAGTGGGTGAGGCTCTTGCCTGCACAGCCAAAGGACTCAGTTTTAGTTCCCCAGAATCCATGATGCCAGATGCACAAGGTGGCACATGCATCTGTAGTTTGTTGACAGCTGCTGGAGGCCCTGGTGTGCCCATTTTTTCTCTCTCTTTCTGCCTCATTCTCTCCAATAAATAAATAAATAAATAAATAAATAAATAAATAAATAAATAAATAAATAACTTGGGCGGCAGACATAGGAGGATTGCCATGAGTTCAAGGCCACCCAAGACTACATAGTGAATGCCAGGTCAGCCTGGGCTAGAGTGAGACCCTACCTCGACAAACCAAAAATAAATAAATAAATAAATAAATAAATAAATAAATAAATTAATTAATTAATTAAATATTTTTAAAAAGAAATTCCTGATGTAATGCCACAAATAAAATAATTAAATAATTATGTTTCTTTATCTTGCCAAAATCAATGAAAATAAAAATAACTCCAAAATTTTCTTAGCTTTGCATTTCTAAATAATCATCCTTTCCCCATCATTTCCTTTATAATGGATGAAATTCCTGAAAAATAAACTATTTAGTCCCCTCTCTGTCTCATAATCGTGTTGTATTGTACAGACTGGGACATGTATGCTATTCAGTGTTAAAGGTTAGGCTCTTGCAAACCATGATTATGCTTTTTTTTTTTTTTTTTTTTGCTTCTCTTCTGCTTGTGTTATGTTATAGGTTCCAGTACTTTAAGAGAATGAGACAAATGTCACTAAGCTAGCCTGCTAGTTTTAGATTATTGAGGCTTCTCTTTCAGGGGAAAATGTCTCACAGTTTTGCAAGCACATGTGCAGCACTAAATAACCTGATTGGGTGGCAAGGTAGTAGATTGCATTCTATTCAAGATCAACAAAGTTATGAATCAAGGATCTGGGAAGATGCTTCAGTGTTTAAAGTTACTTGCTTGCAAAGCCTACCTTCCTGGGTTAGATTCCCCAGCCACTCACATCTGGTGTTTGTGATGGCAAAAGGGCCTGGCACTCCCATACATACATGGGCAATAAAGTAATTTTAAAAATGGCTCATGATGATTGACATTATTTGTGGGAACTTAACCCAAAATTTAGAAGGAACCAAATCACTGAGAGATGAAATATGTCTCAGGAGGAAGCACTTGTATGGGTTTAGGTAAGTGTACAGATGATGGGAGGTGACTCTTAAGGAGAAATATGCCACAGATATTTAATGTCTTAGGAGCCAATTCTCTTAGCAAAGCCAATCTTATGAATATTTAGAAGTTAGTGGTTTTTTTCAGAATTGCCAGAAAATCTTGTTATATATGGTGTGGCTGTGTCTATGGAAAGAGACTACTTTATCCGTGGATATTGAGAGACACTGCGTAGACAAACTCAGGGGGATTGCAAATGATAATACTTATTAGATTGTTGGAGTTCTTTAGTTAAAGGTAAGCAGAACTTTCCAAGCATTTGAGGTAGGTTAAAAGTAAAGGAGTTCAGAAAGCTTCTAGCAATTTACCTTTGCTTCTCAGAGCTACAAATGTAAGAAAAGAAGAGAGATTTTTCAAAGATGCAAATCAAGTTGAGGTGTCCCAAGTTCACACCATCTCACCACTCTATCCCCAAATGCTATCTTACTTCTCTCTACCCAGTGAAGCACAATTTAAGTTCCCTTAATCTATACTTAGTGAATTTCAGACCTGCCATATATTTTCTCCTAACAACAGAAATTCTTTTTGAGCAAAACTTATCAATATTTGATTTGATTTGGGTTATTGTGAAAGACCAGCTACTACAGGTTTAAGTGGGTCAACCTCAAAGGGACAAGGCTCTATCTAAGTCTTTCATAAAGCACTACAGACATTTTGAAGATTCTAGGGCCTCTTATGGTATGTGATGCCTCAAAGGTTTCTCTTGCAACTAGAATGGGTTTGCGTGAATAGAGAATCTATCTCCTTTTATTGTTTTGTGTTGTATATATCATCACCTTATCTTCACTGTGTGCCAAACAGTTTTTCCATAAAATGATTTATTCCAATAATTAAAAGAAAGCAATATTCTTTTGGCAGATGACTGTTTTGTCTGAGTTATAAAATACAATTTGCTTTTTTCTTTGTGCCATTGTACCAGAAAAGATTCATCGTTAATTAGTTTGAGGTATGCTGTGGCTTACCTTTGTCTCCAAGTAAAATATTTTTCTTTTTCAAAAGTAGATGAATATTAAGTTAAGGAGGTAAAAAAACTTCAATAATATTAAAAATACTAAGATTTTCTAGTAAGAATTTTTGTAATTTGCTATAATTATTTCAGGTATTGAACACCTATTAAAGGAATACTTTGTATTAAAGGAATGCATATTAAAGGAATAGATGTAAATTAGGTGGTTCTCTTTCTCTACCTCTTTCTCTGTATTTATTTTTAATCTTATTCTAAAGTAGAAACTTGGACCAAATGAAATTAAAGCATTGTGTTGGCTTGATTGGTCTAATATCCTTCAAAGAGCTGAGGATAACTCACAGATTGTCCCCTTTTATTTGTAATTAAATGGAGACAGGGAAAGATAACAGACACTCATAATAGCAGAATAAATGCCAAGGTTGTGCCTCACTTAACACTTCATGTTTAAGCTGATATTGTTCAATACTGTTCTCAGATCGTTTTGCTGCTTGATATTAGATGATGGCTACAGTAAAGGGAAGTGATTACAAACAATCATTTTATCTTGTTATTTCATTTGTGTTGGAAAGGGGTTTCCACCTTTGATGGAAAAGAACTTAAGGCAGTTATTGTGCTAGGTTGCATGTCTGAGTTTGCTGCACTGACAGATGCTTCTGTAGCTTGGGCGTGGCTATTTCTGCTTTAGTAAAAAAGGACTAACAAAGTAATTCATGGCCATTCTAGAAAATTTAGGAAGTCAATGAAATTAAAATATTTATAAATCATGCACTTTAAAATTTTTGTATTATTTTATTTATTTTTGGAGAGAGACATAGAGAGAGAGACAGAGAGGGAGAGGGAGACAGAGATGGGCGTGCCAGCAGTCTCTCAGCTGCTCTGAACAAAATCCAGATGCATGCGCCCCCTTGTGGGCAAGTGCGCCATTGCACCCTTGCGCCACTTTGCATCTGGCTAAACGTGGGACCTGGAGATTGGAACTGCTGGAGATTGGAACCAGCATTCTAGGCTTAGCAGGCAGGCACCTTAACTACTAAGCCATCTCTCCAGCCCTAAATCATGCACTTTTGTCTGCATTTTAATACCTTCTTCCAAACACATCATCCATGTATGACTATACATAATAAAAAAGGTTATGCATGGTCATAAAATGTAATTTCTAAATTTTCTTTTCCATATAAGAATATCTAGTGAATATATTTCAGTGCCTGCCATTATTCTTTCACATTACCTATTTTCAGGCTTCACTGTTTTTCTTTAATCCCCTATTGTTGAGCATAAGGTTATTTATTGCCAATCTTTTCAAGAACATAAACATAGTTGGCACAAATGTTCCATACAACCAAATGTTTGCTCACATTTCTGATGATTTTCTTAGAATACACACACACACACATTTGGTTTTTTGAAGTAGGGTCTCACCACTCTGGCCCAGGCTGACCTGGAATTAACTTTGTAGTCTCAGGGTGGCCTTGAACTCACAGCAATTCTCCTACCTCTGTCTCCCGAGTGCACCAGCACACCCGGCTAGAAAATATTTCTTAAAAACAAAAACAAATTGTGAGGCTATCTGTTTAGAACCCCTCTCACCTTCTCAGCTTGAGAGTCATTGCTTTCTCTATCTCTTTTAAAACAAATCTTTCATAACTCCATTCAAACATTTTTTCTTATGTGTAATTTGTGTGGTGTTGTATGGTGTGGTGTATGGTGTATGCATGTTTGGGTTTAGATACAAGCTCCTTTTGTGTGCAATCAGGTGTCTTCCTATGATTCTTCTTCACATTTCCTTGAGATAGAGTCTGACGCTGAAGTTGGAGCAGCAAGTTTTGGTCAGACTGGTGGACCAGTGACCTCCAGTGACACTGCAGCCTCTGCACTCACCCCCACTGAGGACTGAGGTTACAGGTGGCATGTGTCTCTACTCCACTTTTTATGTGGGTGTTGAGGATTCCACTTTAGTTGTCTCAGGCTCTCTCAACCCCTCATGCTTTGTTTGGTGAGTGCTCATACCTGCTGAGATGTTCTAGCCTTGTGAACATATTTTTGCAAAATGAATTACTGAATGAAAAACATGTATATGTTTTAAGATTTTAGTTCATGTTAGTACCTTTCTTCTTCTAAAAGATTCCACTATTCGCACATTGATTGGGTTGTAGCCCATTTGTTTAGTATTTTCAAACCTCAAAGCTATTCACATTGTGGTTTCCAAACATAATAACTGGGTGGTGTTACAAAATTGTCATAAGTAGGTCTCAGATAGCTAGTTAAATTCTACAGTACAGTGATTACTTCAGTTGTATTAACTTGAAACAATTCTTTCTCAACCTGCTGTTGGCTGATTGTATCTGGATCTCTCACATACTTTAGTATATTTCTGCAAAAAGTCTCTAAGAAATTGAAATGGAGAGCTATCAGTTGCAATCTAACACAATATACTAACATTCAATCCAAAGTTAGGTAATGGACATCCATTAATCACAGGCCAATGCAAGCAGGAGAACCATGATGATATTAACCAGACAAAGGTTCAAGGATAACCATGAAACACAACGTGTCACCTATTCCCTCCCCCCAAGGAGGCCATCACACAAATCAGTGTGTTAGCCACTGAAACTGGCTAAATGTCCAGTGCTTGCCCAGGCACTGCTGCTCAGATGTCATCTGTGTAGGAAAGGCACAGATGGAATTTCAGTCTTCCCTCTTTGTGTCTTTTCCAAATGGTTTTGTGTTTCTCTGCAGGTTTTCCTATGGAGTGTGACAGACATTTGCAACATTTACATTTTTAGGTTCCAAATTACAAAAAGCAAACATGTATGCATCATGTTATTTTCAGTTGTGTCTATAAACCTCCTTGTAGAGCTCACAGAGTATTTTTAAGGCATGTTCCAGCACAGAAAACCAATTAAAATATCAGTATATCAATCAAATATCCCCCTACTTTATCATGGAAAAAAAGTTTCTAGCCTCAAAAAGGAACTTAGTTCTCAGCAACTTCATGTAAAATGCTTCTTCAGCTTTTCTTTGACTCAGGCCATCTCAAAATGCAAGTGTAGTCAAAATTAGCCATAAGATTAATTTTTGGTGCTTGAACTTCTATCTTCAAAACTAAGCTGTTTCACTTCCTCATAAGAAAACAAATTTCTTGAAGATAGGTTTCCATTTCGTGTTAGTATACCTAAAGTGCCTAATCTTTGATAGACATTTAAGTGAATGAATGATGTCTGCATTCTTACAAAAGCAAACTATCACTACTGACAATGCACTTAGATAGGCAAGGGGCCAAATACCAGGCCTCTCCGTGCCTGACTGGCTACTGCCACTAGGCAAGTTACTAAATCTCTCTGAAACTTAGTGTTCATGCTTGTAATATGATGATATGAATACATTTTTTTTTCCTTAGAGAACAAATTTTTGAGATCAAAGAAAATAAAATAATAGAAATTGAGTACTCTGGTTAGTATACTTCAAATAAAATTATTATTATACTATTATTCTTTTTTTTTTTTTGAAAGCACGTGATAGTGTTTTCCTGATTGGTATTCTATTTCCTCTGTTTTTGTTGGGAAGATAACCTAATGTAAGTCAATTCCCATTGTAGGATTATTTGATTTTTTTCTTTAATTCATTATCTAGCTTTTTCTAGAAACAAAAATTGCACATATATTGTTACTATTTTTAATTCCTTCTTTTTTGATTCTTGAGCATAAATATGCCTTGCCCCTGAGCTATACACCAATCCTTGTAAAAAGATTTTAAATATTTTTCCCTCTTCTATATTGATGTCGCTTTCTCTCTTTCTCTTTTATTTTTTGCACTCTTTCACCATCCACTACAACCTGTTGATGGGCCTGATATTATGCAGGTAACAAGAGATGCTGTGTCATCATGCTATGATGACATTTGTGTCTGCAAGACAGTGTCCAAAGCACTCCTTCCCATCCTTTGGCTTTCACATTCTTTCCCCAACCTTTCCACTATAGTCCCTAAGCCACTGGAGAGTGTAATAGAAATGTCTCATTGAGTGCTGAAAGCTCAACTGTTACTTTCTCTCAGTACTTTCACAAGTTTTGTGCCTTCCCAGCAGTAATTGCAATCAGAAAAAAAGAAACTTTTCTAACCAAAAGTGAAAGCAACACTCATATATGCATAAGCATGGGTATTCCAATCCTCCTTTTCTTAACAGAGGAATAATGCTACTGATAAAGAGCAACTTAATTTACCAGTGGAGCCAAAGACTCCCTTGTCCTTGTCCCATTTTTTACTCTCTTCTGTTTTTTTCTTGATCTCTTCCCTCCCCTCTTTTGTCCTCCTTACCTCTATTCTTCCCCTCATTTCCCCCTCCCATCCTTCCTCCTTTCTCTTCCTTTCTCTCTCTCTCCCCCCTCTTCTCTCCCAGAATCTCATAATAAAGCTCAGCCTAGCCTCAAATTTACAATCTTGCTACCTCCTTCAGGCCCTGTCCAATCACTACCCAACTCCCTCTTTCAGGAGAGGGACAAAGATCTTGCTTTCCAACACTGCCACTTAGTTTTCCATGATTCAGTGCCAACAGGATTGAAATCAGGTTTCATTTTTTTTTTTTTTTTTGCATATTTCAATTTCGTTCTTTAAAATAGACAAGGAGTTTGGACTGGGCATATAGCTTAGAAGCCCTGGGTTTGATCCTCAGAACCACATAACTGGGCATGGCCATACATTCTTGGAATCTCAACACTTGAGAAATAGAGGTAGGAGGATCAGAAGTCAAATGTCATCACTGGCTACAGGTGTTCAAGGCCAATTTGGGCTGCATAAGATCCTATCTTAAAATAATCAATAATAAGTAAATAAATAGGTAAATGTATGTTGCTATGCATTGGTGGCTCATTCATGACTCTAATCTGATCCCCTTGAGAGGCCAAGGTAGGAGGATTGCTATAAGCTTTAGGCCAGATGAGCCAAATAGTGAGTTGAGACCAGAGCCTGGGCTACACAATAAAACCCTCTTTCTGTCTGTCTCTCTGTCTTTCAAAAAAAAAAAAAAAAAAAAAGACAAAGATGGAGGAGAGTTATAAAGAAAAGAAATGAAAAAAAGGAAGGAGGGAATTGAACAAAAGAAGGAAAGAGAGAGGGAGAAGGGAAAGAAATGGACAGGAAGGGAAACAGGGTGGATAATTCTTCTCAAGAGCACCACATGTCTAGGTTAGTGCTATTTTTGTATAATATCCTCTGTGGTTTGTCAGTTCAGGTAGCAATAGCAGATAGCTTGTTCTAAATGAGATGTGGCCAGACTATTTTATCTTTGGCCATGAACACAGTCAACTCCTACCTCTACGTGGTCCCAGGAGAGGACTGATAAACTGAAGAACTGGAAGGTACTCCACATCTCCCTTGATGCTGGAAGAATCTCCTCAAGTGCTTGGCTTTTTGCTTTAAGCAATGGCATCATACACAATGAGCAAAAAATTCTATATTTGATTGCTTTAGGTCCACCATTCAGTTGGGGATGAACATGGATTCTTGCCATTTAATAATTACAGTGCTACTAGGGTAGCAATGTAGATGAGTAACTAAAATCTGTTTTTGCCTTAGTGGTACTAATATCTAGAAGGAAACGATTGTTCCATGACTTCTTCCTCAGCTGAGTGAGATGAGGAAGAACAAGTTAGGGAAACTTCCTCCAACATTTGAAACTGTAAGCACTCTCCCATGTTGTGGCTCCTGCTTGCCACAGGGTGAGTTTTCTGTAGTTCTAAGAGTCTTTTTGTCATGAGAGATGTACTTAAATT
Source organism: Orientallactaga sibirica (assembly GCA_036365145.1). NCBI lineage: Eukaryota > Metazoa > Chordata > Mammalia > Rodentia > Dipodidae > Orientallactaga > Orientallactaga sibirica. The sequence goes on along the minus strand of JAEOAD010000004.1, from coordinate 72,488,371 downwards.
GGTTTATTTTATGATCTCTCCTGAATGTTTTCTTTTAAAGGGAAAAATTCATTTCTAAAGCAATAAAAGAGATGTGTGGATGAAAACCTACTTTCCAATAGACCTGAGCCTTAAAGATCCAGGCCTTCTGATGGAAAATACATAGCTCTTCAGAACTTAAGGGAGAAATTATCCAGTGCTTCCTATTCCAGGCCTGCACCAGGACATGCACTTCTGTCTATGACCCAAAGAAATCTATGCCTCAATATGTTTATATGATGAAAAAGTACCCAAGTCTCCTCCTTGAGAAATACTGGATACAACCAGATGCCCAAAGGAATAAGAAAAACTTAAATGCTCAAAATTATAGGGTCTTGAAGAAAAATTTTAGTTCTTGGTCATGGCTGTCTAGGACAGTGGTCAGACAAACCACAAGTTCACCATATGCCATATAACATTATCCACCCTAAGAAAAGGCAGGAGTTGCCGATCCTCCTGTGGACCATTATGGAACAGGACTTCCTCCCTCTCTTTTGCAGAAGAGACCTATATTATCTGGAGATGGGCAACTGTGTCTCTGCTGCGTTGTTGTATGAAGAGAATGTTTTCTGCTTACCTTTATGAAAACTACTTAAATATAATTATATCGCAGCCAACATTCTCCCCTGAATCCTCCAATGTCCAATGAGAAACCTAATCCCCAAATCTAAATGCCAAAGAAGTAGCTCGAATAATGGAAATAGATTTTCAAATCCAAAACTTGTGCTTCTGTGATTGAAAGTCCTTTTCTTCATAAGTGGGTGTCACTTTCATCATTGCTGGTGGTAAGTTTTTGTCTTTCATTTTCTGGTGGAGAACTTTTCTAGGGTATTTTTCAAAGTTTCCAGCTTACCAAAGCATTGGCTAAAATAAAAAGAGAACCAGGCGTTAAGTCTCAGGCAGCATTAGGCTTGTTGGGGGTGGGGTAGGTGGGAGGGAGAACTGCTGACACAGCAAAAATAAGACAAAACATTTGAAACTTTTGGCTTTGTACTTCTCAAATGCCTCTTTTAGAAATCGCTTAAGTCGTTATTAACATCCACCACCCACCTTCCCTTTTTGGTCCTGACATTGGGTAATAATAGATAATGTTGACATATGTTCCCTGCTGGTCAGAAATACTATACTTCTGTGAAAGGTAACATTTTCAAGCTATGACAAAATGTATTTTACTTGGAAAGCACATTAGTTATTGGACTAATCTCAGAATGTGGACTGTGGGGTGAAAGTTTTAACATTTTAGTTGTGGGAGAAAGTTTGTTGGGAGAGTAAAGGCATCAGTATGGGGTGTGTTTATCTTTCACCATTTCTAAAGGTATTGGCTTGGAGTCAAACTCTTATGTCCTTAGGAATGTGAAGGAAACATTCTCAGTATGTATGAAGAACAGCTGTCTGTGGACACAGCAACTTTGAAAAGTGATTATACCCAACTTTACTGCAGTATGGATTATGAAATAAAAAATATTTTTTTACTGTGAACCAAAGAATTCTGTTTTATGGGCCAGTTTTGAAGCTTTTAACTGCATGAGACATATGCTGCAGTTCTGTTGTTTGTTCTCCATGTGATGTACTTTGAAATATGCTTTAAAAAGGAAAAGAGGAGTGTGTGAGAGAGAGACAGAAAGACAAAGAGACAGAGAGATAGTCTGATCAAATGTGGTTCTCAAAACTACTTTTGAAACTAATTTAGGGGATGAATTAGGAAATGCCCCAGCTGGCTTCCAACCTGAACAGCCCTTTGCAAAACTGGAAAAATTGATTTTGTTTTGAAGGCGCACACAGACTCAAGTGTTGTGGAAGTTGGAAAGAGTTTTTATTGAATCTGGTCTTTTGTGTTTTACGACAGTCTGAATGGGTGTTAAGATTCCACGAATAAATCTCCTGCCGTTTCTGAAATTTCTGATATAAACATGAGCTCTGTCAATTTGTTCTCTGTACAAATGTCTTTCAGAATGTTAACAAACATGGTGCATTGATGGGTGGTTGGCCGATGGTAGAGCAGTCTGCCTTCCTTGGTAGGATATTCTGGTTTGATTTTTCTTTTGTTTCTCAATGTTATGGCCACTGAGAAATGGGGATGTCATGGTTTGAATCTGAAATGTCCTCCACAGTCTTACATGTTTGAACATTTGGTCTGTAGCTTGTGGCACTGTTTTAGGAAGCTGCGGAACCCTTGGGGCTCAAGGCCTAGTTGGCAGAAGTAGGTGTTAGTAGCAGGCCTTTGAAGGTTAGGCCATCCCTGATTCTGGCCTGTGTCTCTGCTTCCTGTGTGCCATCATATAGGGAGTGATGCAGCCCCCATCATACTGCTGTTTCTGCCTTAACGGACTGAGTCCTCTGAAACCCTGAGCAAAAATAAAACCATCATCTCTTGAGTTGTTCTGTCAGGTATTTTGGTCACAGTGATGAAAAGTTAACCAATACAAGTGGCAGAAACTTCAGGACAGAGCAGAGTCAGCAACTGACTGGATGTGAAAGTGGTACTAATGGTCTTCCACTGAAATCTGGTTAAGAGTCCCCTTCCAGAAGAAAGTGGATTGGCTCCCAGGAAATGTCATAGTTACTGCCTTTGAGCCTCAGGTGAATTACTCAGGTGAATTGCATTGGTAGCAAAGATGCAAACATATTGCATCTGCTTATGATTTTTCTGTGTACTTTAAACTCAAATGTCAAATTGATAATGCCCTCAAATTAGTTTCCAACTAAATACTGTAATTTAAAGCAAGCATGCCAAAGGGGGGAGGAAACTGTCCATTTTTATGATGAAAATTAGGTCATGTATGATATAAACACTTGAAGGGGAATTATGATTGAATTTCAGGAATGTTATGTTCCACAATTAATGGCAGTGAAAAATTGAGTTTAGTATAATATGAAGTTGAAAATGTATAATTATCATTATAGCTATCAGGCCAAATAGTATTGGCTTTTCATTTTGAAGCATAAACCCATATCTTAGTGACCTAAATCTTATTCTTCAGATACTTAATGCCTAGACTCCAACTGTATGGCTCCTTTTCCTTGCATCAACAAAAACTTATTATGTGGGTAAGGTGACCAACAGTATCCATTTCCTTATCTAGTTTTTACATATTTGCCCCTCAGCATATAGAGCCATCATCTGGTCATATTTTCCCCATATGCTGCTTGTCATGGAGCCTGGGTAGAACCTGACTAGTCATTTTGGTTGAATTTACATTCATGATGAAATCAACACCTTCATGAGGATGCTTCATAGGAAATTTTCATATGCTCTATATTAGAATTATAAATTGTGCCAATTACATGATGTGCTTCTCTTTGGGGCCAAATTCTTTTTTTTTTTAGTTGTATAGATAGTGTGTTTATAGTTATGCTGGTACCATTGTTAGCCTCCTCCCTGTCCTCCCCACTCCTAAGGGACCCTCCTCATTGGGGAATGTGGGTCATGCATTGTGGGGAATGTTATTCCCCGTCTGTTATGGGGAAGAGGCAATGTCTCTGTGCATAATGTCCCAACTTGTGGCTCTAACAATCTTTCTGCCCCCTCTTCCATGAACTTTTTTTGGCCAAATTTTGTCTTCTATTTGTTACTTGAGATTCTCATTGAAGTAGTAATTACCAAGTAGAAGAATACTAAAAATGTTCAGCCAAATTCTGGTCTAAGTTGCTATCATGTAACTCCCAATGAAGTTAATTATGACTAAGTAAGAACTAGTGCTGTAGTGTCTTAAGGGCTTTGGAACCCTGTGATCTGCCATCCAAGATACCAGGCCAATAGTCTGCCTTTAAATCTCTCTTTTTAAGAGGTGAACTGACTCCGCTGAAGGTAAGAAATGGCTCTATAAGCAACTACACATGTAATAGGACTTAAATAGTAGAATTTAATATCTTTAAACTTTAGAAAGTTTGATCTTTTTGTAGTTTCTCTCTTTGGGGGAGTCTGTTTTAGAGATGTTTTAATTCTCTCAAGTGCATTAAGAGTCCATTGCTGAGTTACCTCTTGTTCCATTCTCCCAGCATCCTTTGGCTGTAATAGTATATAATTTTTATTTCCATTAATTGTAAAACATTTGCTTTAGTCATCACTGCTTAGCTATTATTTCCTGGAGCTAAACCATTATCTTCCTTAAATACAGATGTTTATATTATGCATAATGTAATTCCTGCCATAAGAATTCATTATAACTTTCAAAATACTTTGGTTCTCATTTAGCATATGTCCTAGTTTAGCACTTTTAAAACATGGGAGAAAAAATCCCATGACCTATTAGATGATAATACAATATGAGCAGTTAGATAGGTTCCTTATAGAATTTTGTCACTGTGCAAATAACATTTCCAAAGGAAGAGGCAGACAATTGCCCATAATTTTGTGTAAACAGAAAACACTGTAATTAGTACTTTCTGCTGAGTTGACCTTGAAAATCAGAGTATGGAGATGTCCAGACATTGTGATTCTCTGGTTAGTACCTGAGAACTCTGGTAGCCCATAAAATATTGAAAAGATTATATTGTAGTCCTTTGTGACTAAAAATGATAATAGCATTAAGCTTTAAAATTAGTTCAATGGGGCTGGAGAGATGGCTTAGCGGTTAAGGCGCCTGCCTGCTAAGCCTAAGAACCCGGTTCCAATCTCCAGGTCCCATGTTTAGCCAAATGCAAAGTGACGCAAGGGCGCAATACCGCACTTGCCCACAAGGGGGCGCACACATCTGGATTTCATTCACAACAGCTGAGAGACTGCTGGCGCACCCATCTCTATCTGTCTCCCTCTCCCTCTCTGTCTGTCTCTCTCTGTGTCTCTCTCCAAAAATAAATAAAATAAAATTAAATTTAATTAAAAAAATTAGTTCAATGGGGTGGAGAGATGGCTTAGCAGTTAAGGCGCATGCATGCGAAGCATAAGGACCCCCATTTGATTCTCAAGGTCCCACGTAAGCCAGATGCACAAGGTGGTGCACATATCTGGAGTTTGTTTCCAGTGGGTAGAGGCCCTGGCATGCCCATTCTCACTCTCCCTCTCTCTCTAATAAATAAATACAAATTAAAAAATGTTTTAAACTTAGTGCAATGAATACCAATAACATTTTGGTTTGCTTAGGATAAATGTTTTTTTTATTGCTTTCAATTTTTTAAAAGCAATCAAATGAGTTTAAATGAATTTTCTTCTCCACTTTTTCTTTCTTTCTTCTTTCTTTCTTTTCCTTCCTTCCTTCCTTCCTTCCTTCCTTCCTTCCTTCCTTCCTTCCTTCCTTCCTTCCTTCCTTCCTTCCTTCCTCTCTCTCTCTCTCTCTCTTTCTTTCTTTCTTTCTTTCTTTCTTGGAGAGAGAGGGAGAGAGAGAGTGAGAATGGGTGCTCCAGGGCCTCTAGCCACTGCAAATGAACTCCAGACACATGTGCCACCATGTGCATCTGGCTTACCTGGGACCTGGAGAATCAAACTGGGGTCCTTAGGCTTCACATGCATGCACCTTAACCACTAAGCCATCTCTCCAGCCCTCTTCTCCACTTTTTTTTTGTTGTTGTTTTGTTTTGTTTTGTTTTGTTTTGAGGTAGGGTTTCACTCTAGCTCAGGCTGTCCTGGAATTCACTATGTAGTCTCAGGGTGGCCTGAAATTCATGGCGATCTTCCTACCTCTGCTTCCCAAGTGCTGGGCTTAAAGGCGTGTGACACCATGCCCAGTCCTCTTCTCCATTTTTATATGCCCCTTTTAGTTAGCACATGTGCCTATAGTGGAGACTCCTTACTAAGGTCAGGCTTCCAGAGAAGACTTTAAAGGATAGGTTATGTTTAACTCAAAAAAAGTCAGGTACCTTAGCTAAGGCAGGCAAAGTTCTTCATGCAAATATATTGAGTAAAACCAAAATGGTGTCAATGGTTTGGTGTGAGTGGTGCTTAGAATGGGGATTTAAGAAATTAGAACCAATCATAACATCTTGAGAAACTTGTACACTATCTGAAAGAAATGAGCAAACACCAAGAATTTTGACTAAAACAATCATAGGTGCACACTTTGGAACTGTAACTAATTTGGTGGTACTGAGACAGGCTGGGGGATAGTGTTGAGGTTATTGGTGAGGAGATTAATCCGGAAGTTAGTATAGCACTAAGTAATGAAAGATATTTAAATGAGAGATGGCTGACTACCAGGACATGTGAAAATTTAAAGAATGCTGTACTGGCTTGCAGAATGTCTTAGATTGTATTACTGTTTTGTTTTGCTTTTTGACTTGGTGGTCAGTGATTTCATTCACTGAAATTTGCAAATTAGTTGAAGAAACATAACCAGCATGGGAAGGATGTTCTGATCTATATGCACTGGATTAAATGGCTTTTTAAGATAGTAAGAAGAGAGCTTTGTTGACTTAGCCTAAGAGAAATATCGTATATCTTCAAGCCAGGAAGTTGGGACTAAAGGAAATTTGAGGACTTCTTTTATGACAGAATGAAGTATCTTGACTGGACTTTTATTTTGTCCTCTGTTTCATTTATCATGTTTGACCCAACTTACTCAGTATTTTCAAATGTCTTCATTTATTTAAAATTTTTCTTTTCAAAAGTTTTTCTCTGAATTTCTTCTCTCTCTCTCTCTCTCTCTCTGTGTGTGTGTGTGTGTGTGTGTGTGTGTGTGTGTGTGTGTGTGTTAGCTGGTGTGAATTGCTATTGCTATTAATTATGGGATTCTCTTTATCAGCCTTCAACATAGATTGTTCCTTTTGAGGTGACCTTGTCATTTTGATTTCTGAGGTAATAGTTCACCATGATCTATGTCTACTGCTCTCAGGTGAATATAGAAAAACTCTGCTGTTGCCAGCTTCCTGTAGCCTGGTTGGGCAACAGGATATATGGAGATGGAAGCAGAGTCAGTTGTGGAACCTGAACCAATGATTAATTATCTTCTGTGAGAGTGTAAGTCCAGTCTGTATCATGTCCAAATATGGGCCTTAGACATGTAGGGAACAGGGTTACAAATGTATTCTTAGGTGGAGAGAGCTTAGCTGTGGCTCATGATCTGCCAAAGCTGTACTATCTTAAAGTCCATGGTCAAGCACATGGTGCTCCTAGGAATTGGCAGAGGCTGGAGTCTCACTTGTAGAATGCAGCAGCTGTGAAAGAACTCTGCAGTTGCATTTTCTTCTACATAGACAGGGATGATAATATCTGCCACATAAGGTACATGTTGAGATGAATTGATAGTTACCAAATGCTTGGCACTTAGTAGCATGCAGCAAAGATTTTTGGGTAGATTTATGGAAGTTTGTGAGTACCTATGTTTGTGAGAATCCCAAGCATGTACAGAAGTACATAATATTCTTTCTCTAGGATAGAATACAAAGCATGTGTATCTTAACAATATGATGCATTCTGTTCAAATATCATAAAATTTACTTATACAAATCTAGATGGTACATGGGCCAGTCACTCAATGTGGTATTTATTTATTTACTTTTATTTAGACATTTTCATACATGTATACAATCTATTTTTTTTTTTTTTTTTTTTTTTTTTTTTGGTTTTCAAGGTAGGGTCTCACTCTGGTCCAGGCTGACCTGGAATTAACTATGTAGTCTCAGGGTGGCCTCGAACTCTTGGCGATCCTCCTACCTCTGCCTCCTGAGTGCTGGGATTAAAGGTGTGCGCCACCACGCCCGGCTGTATACAATCTATTTTGATCTTATCGCCACTAATTACCCATCTTATCCACCTCCCTTCCAATTAACATCCTTCTTTCCCCAGTTATAATCCCCTTTATACATTCATATCTTTTTAAACATTTTATTTAGTTAGTTAAATTTGTTTAGTTAAGAGATAAGGAGGAAGGTAGAGAGAGAGAGACAGAGAGAGAGAATGTGCACACCAGGCCTCTAGCAACTGCAAGCAAACTCCAGGCACATGTGCTACCTTATGCATCTGACTTATGTGGGTACTGGGGAATTGATCCTGGGTCCTTGGGCTTTACAGGCAAATGTCTTAACTGCTAAGCCATCTCTCCGGCCCCACATCTTTTTTTTTTAACATACTCAGTTGAATTAGAGTTGCTTGCATGATCATGGGTGAAAGGTTACTTACTGTGGAATGAGGAACTTACTTACCAGTGACCATACAAATAAGGAATTTGACTCCCCTCTGCCAGTAACCATTAGCTGCCAGTAACTACTTTGGGAGGGCTAGGTTCTCATAGACTTACTGCATTGATAGTGAAGGACTGAAAGGCTCAATCTTATGCAGGAAACCATAGCTGCTGTGCATTCACAAGTAATGGCTATGTCATATTCATAAGATAGTATCTTGTAGCCTTACTCCCCATCTTCCTTTCTCTCACTTGTTGACTTTTCAAATGTATTTCATTTTCATAATGACACATTCATTCAAAAAACATCTAAATTCCAAGGGCTTTGTGAAACATGTTTTACTTGACCCCAAAGAGTTTAAGCAGATTGAAGAGAACCAGGAGTTTTGGTATGACAGCATCTCAGGCAGATTCAAGTTAGGAGCCACATATGAGTGAGATCATGTGACGATTATCTTTCTGTGATTGCATGAGTTTTCTGAGAATGATCTGTTCCAGGTTCAACCATTTTTCTTCAAATTTCATTTTTCCTTCCTGCTGTGTAGAATTCCATCATGTAGATATACCACATCTTGGTTATCCATTCGTCAATGATGGACATCTGGGTTGATTCCAGTTCTTAGGTATTATGAATTGAGCAGCTATTAAACATGGTGAAGCAAATCTCTCTGAACTGAGGCATGGAGCTTTTAGGGCAAATGTCCTAACATGGAGTGACCTGGCTGAAATCTGGAAGAGAGTCAGTTCCAGACAGTTAGTTTGTCTAGTGCCACAAAGTGTTATGTGAGTGACTGGGGGAAAGTGACCAACATCTGTCTAAGCAACTTGTGGTCTAAGGTACTCAACAGTAATCAATCTGACGTGATGCTCACACAAGGGTAATAGTGGCACACAGCCATGGTGGGTTACCAACTGCTCTTGATTTGGCTAACGGATCCACTCAGTGGAATGGAACCCATACCTGGAATGGGTAAACAAGTCAGAACCATATCCAAAAACAAGCCTTCTCTCCAATATCAAGGTCCCACCAACAGTGGGATACAAGAGGGCCTATACCTAGTGAATTCTCTCTAAAATAATAATGCTTATCCCTCTATCGTGCATTGACCTCACTCTCCGTTGGAGAATTTGCTTCTCTTTTTCAGATGGATACAGAACCTGAGTAGAGAATCAGCTCATTGCACCTCACCAAGGCACCAGCTGAAGCCATGGTTATTGGGGAAATGAGCAAGAGTGCTGCTTTCTTGGTGAACCTGGTATCAGCACAGAGGTGAAGGACATAGACACAGAGAACATTCAATTCCTACCAAATCAGATATCCAGTGACACAGAGATTCCCAAGACATCGTCACTGAAATAGAACTAACATAAACCCAACATGGCTCAGGGAAGTTTGCAGAAGAAGGGGCAGAAAGATTGTTAGAGACATAAATTGGGTAATTATGCACAGAGACATTGCCTCTCCCCCATAACTGATGGCTACCCCCACAATGCAAGACCCACAATCCCCATGTGGGGGAGGACAGGGAGAAGGCTAACAATGGTACCATCATGGCTATATACACACTATATACATAACTAATTTAAAAAAAAAAGAATTTTGAGATGGAGGTTCTTGGGTCGCTTATGAGGGAGGGGGGATGACGGCAGCCCAGCTTTGGCTGAAAATGGACGGGGTTCATGTGTGGAACTCTGCGGGAGCAGGAAAGTCTAGGTCGGGGTGGGGAGGGGTGAATGCTAGCTTGCTGGCCTGGGTCCGCTAAGCCTGCGGTTAGTGCAGGAGGAACCTGCAGCTGGGAGTGTGGCTCTGATGGCTGCTTGAGGGGATTGGGGGACTGGTGGGCTACCCAAGAGCATGGGAATGAGTGGATTCCCTACTTTGCTTCTCTGTGTCCTCCCACTGGAAGTCTACTAGAATCTGCAGACCATTAAGTACTATGCTCACCAAACTGCCCAGTAAGCACTTCTCTTAATGTTCATACCTATATATTAATGCTACTCTCACTTCTGGTTAGACAAGTTTCTCTTTTCAGATGGTGGTGACCTTGGGATGACTCAGAAGGGACCATGGTGTTGAGAAGAAGTGACAGAGGAGTGCTCAGCACTAAAATATCTCTAACACAACTTCCAAGGCTCAGGGTCCATTGCGGAAGAGGTGGCAGAAAGAATGTGAGAGCCAAAGCAAGGGTAGGACTCCTTACAATGTGCTCCTCCAGACACAACATGGCCTGGATATCCATGACCTCACAGTGCCTGATACTACCTACACAAGACCATCATAATAGGAGGAAAAGATCATGACATCAAAATAAAAGAGACACTGATTGAGAGGGGGAGGGGATATGATGGAGAGTGGAGTGTCAAAGGGGAAAGTGGGGGGAGGGAGGGAATTACCATGGGATATTGTCTACAATTATGGAAGTTGTCAATAAAAAAATAAAAAATAAAAAAAACCCACTTAACCCTAAATGTCCTGCCCTTCCTTCCTCGCAAGGTGAGGTGTGGTTAGGCGGACATCATCATGACTGTAAGTCCCTGACCTTGAACTTCTTATCTTAAGGTTCATTCTTAATGATGTGCATTCTATGGGCTTTGACAGATATATAATGACATGCATCTTCTATTGTAATATTATATGAGATGGTCTCATTCTCCTGAAGTCTCTATTCTACTCATTACTCACCCCACCTTTAACTCCTGGTAACCACGAGAGTATTTCAACACTGAGAGTAGCTTTTTTCAGAATGTCATATGCTTGAAATCATATAGGAGGTAGCTTTTCACCTTGGCTTCTTTCGGTTAGTAATATGCACTTAAATATCCTTCATGGCTTGTTGGCTTTTATCTTTTTGTGATTAATATTATTTTGTTTATTTAAACATCCATTTATATTGCTTTTAACTTTTGCAATTATGAATAAATATGCTATAATTTTTTCTGTGTAGGATTTTGTGTGCACACACATTTTCAAAATTTGTGTAAAACCAAGGAATAAAACTGGGGCAATCTTACCCTTCCACCTCCCACTCACCCATTTCATAACTATTTGAAAAAAAAAAAAAAAAAAAAAAAAAAAAGAATATCCTTTCACTTAAAAACATTCCTGATAGTTCCCATCTTCCCTGGTTAGGTCCACTCTTTCCTACTCTTCTTTCATCTTCTTCGTCATCCAGGTGCCATGGCCACGCCACCATACACAGAGCTTATGGTTGCTTCTGGTGGTTGTCTAACCTCTATAAGTACTCCATCCTGGATATGTTTCATCCTTTATCCGCCACATAGTAGCTTTCTGCCCTGGGTCCTATTTTCTGTATGTTTAGATCTTTAGATCTTCCTTAGGGAAATGAGAAATAAATCCCTCTTACTGAGTTGATGCCTGGCATTGTTATTTCCCCAAGCTATGATATTTACATTTCCATGGGAGCAATGCTTTGGACAGGGGTGTGAAGTTTGGAGTGGAGATTGAGGCCACCTGGCTGGTTAGTTATTTGGGGGTCTGGTGGGCTTTATGAACTGCTGAAATCTCATTCAATGATGGACTGTTTCCTCTCTCTTGAATATGAGGCACACCTGTGGATTTTCATCTTCCTATAAGCATGAAGACTTTGGTAAGCCTCAGGAAAACCATAAATTTACCTCAGGGATTCTTTTGGCAAAAAGGGAGTGGCATCAGATTCGCTGCTTAAGAATAGAATATACATTGATTTTTTTTTTTGTCCTGTTTACGGCATCTGAAAGATGAGAAGTGTCAAGTGTGAATTTAAGTATTCAATTTAAATACAAAATATCACTGCATTAATAGATAGGGTCAGATTTTTCAAGAAATCACTTTGGGGAAGTTTAAACTTTCATTCATACAGTAAAAGTGATATTTATCTTGCTCCTTAATGTTATTTTGTAACATGTATCTTGACACAAACAGAAAGCTTTCTTCTTTAAAAGACATTTTTTAAGGGTGAAAATGTAGTTGGAACATTACTTTTTGTGTGGCATGTGAAAAGAAAATCCTGGAAACACATGTTTATTTTTTTCAGTTCCTGACCACTGTGTTTGGAAAAACTGCCAAGTGTGACTTAAAACTTGCAAATACAGTAACTTGCTTTGAAATTTGGACCCATAATGTCTTTGGCTGTTACTTGTAGAAAAGGAATTGTTATGTTAACTTTGACTTTTCATCAACTTTGCTCCCCTGAAATCTGTTTATGTAGATTAACAATGATTCCAATGAATGAATATGCTAAATGTAACAGACAATCCTAAATATACAAATACTGAATGGGGGGCATTATCAGTTTTTTTAAGATGTACTCTTTATGCTTTTATACAAGCACTTAGGAATAGACTTTAGAAAAGGACATTGAAACCTTGCCAAACCTTCTTTGTATTTTGAAAGCCCACATCAAGGAGGGGTAGTAAATAGTCGTTGAGTATAGGAAAAAGGAAACTATTAGCATTGTTTTCTTTTAAAGATAAAAAGACAGTCTCAAGGAAAAGCTTCATAATCTTTGAAATATGTACATGCTGTTTAGTCAGTTTAAACAAATGACTCTTTAAAATTTATTCTTCTGTATAACTAGACAAAATATCTCATGATCTAATTTCTTAAAATATAACTGATTTATTGAAAGTGAATTTCAAGACACTTATATTGATATTATATCATTTCAAGGTATAGACATATATAGAAAGAATATACTACACACACATGCACACACTTACAGAGTCTAAATACATCTGTGTTTGTTTTGCAAGATACAGTAGTCAGTCTTTAAAATTTTCTTCTCAGCTCCTCATTTTTATATCAGAGACACTGGTTTGTTAAATGTTAACATATTAAAATATTTTCTTCATTTGTGGACAGACATCACTGCTGCACATTTTTGACCGGCATGATAATATAAAAATATTTGTAGAAGTCTCTGTGATCCTGCAATGGTAGTCAATATGCTGAATTTCCAGAACTCAAGGGGTTGCTGACTTGACAGGTTTCCTCAAAGCTACAGAGACTGACTTAAACATACTTCATCATGTTTTAAGGACTCAGATGTGTATATATCATTGATGGTTAACAATAGCCCATACAACAGATGCTATTGTTTTTTTTTTTTTTTTTTTTTTTTTCCTACAAGTGATGAAAGGAGATAAAGTTAGGGTATAGGTGGAAATGAATCTTCTCTTTCCCCAAGTTGTTACCTTTAGCAATAAAACATTAAAAATCAGAACAAAACAAACTACTACCATCACCACCACCACCACGACCACTAACAACAACAACAACAACAAAAAAACACAAGTGTACAAACTCATACTTAAAAAATATATATACTTTATTTATTTGAGAGAGAGAGATAGAGAAATAGGCAGGTAGAGAGAGAGAGAGAGAAAGAGAACAGGCATGTCAGGGCCTCCAGCCACTGCAAAGGAATTCCAGATGCGTGCGCCACCTTGTGCATCTGGCTTATGTGGGTCCTGGAGAATCAAGCCTCGAACTGGGGTCCTTAGGCTTCACAGGCAAGCGCTTAACCGCTAAGCCATCTCTCCAGCCCAAAACTCATACTTTTAAGTGTTCGCTTTTGTCCTATTTTGGAAGACAAACTTGGTAGTCTGCCATGTGTCTTCATATGATTGGAACTCAGTAATGAAAGGAAGGATTGGGCTGTTAATATGACATACCTGATACCCATGCTACACATATTGTAGTAGTGTTAATGTGTGAAAGTTTATTTTACATCAATTCTTGCAACTTTACAGTGGATCATATGGATCCATTGTGGACTTTATGAACACACTGATCCTGACAGTGAGGTTGCAGTAGAGCCGGAGTTGTCTTCTCCCAGGATGATACTTTTGGTCCAAAGATGACACTTTGAGTACTGAAGCCGTAGTGGGTTTTGCCTCCCTTTCTGAGGCCTTTACCCAGTGAGTATATTGTGTTCTACCCATTTTCTCTCCCCTCTAGAACTTCTGACTAATGGCTTCCAGAATTGGTGGTAGGATATTGAACTCGAGTTGGGAGAGGCAAGTCCAGTCTCAAAATGGAGGGCCATGATCCAAAAGAACCAGAGCAGTTGAGGAAGCTTTGTATTGGTGGTCTGAACTTTGAAACTACAGATGACATTTTGAGAGAACATTTCGTGAAATGGGGAACACTCACAGATTGTGTGGTCATGAGAGATCCCCAAACAAAGCATTCCAGAGGCTTTGGCTTTGTGACTTACTCGTGTGTTGAAGAGGTGGATTCAGCAATGTGTGTTCGGCCACACAAGGTTGTCGGGTGGGTAGTGGAACCAAAGAGAGCTGTTTCTAGAGAGGATTCTGTAAAGCCTGGTGCCCATTTAACAGTGAAGAAAATTTTTGTCGGTGGTATTAAAGAAGGCACAAAAGAGTATAATCTGAGAGACTACTTTGAAAAGTGGCAAAATCGAAACCGTAGAAGTGATGGAAGACAGACAGAGTGGTAAAAAGAGAGGATTTGCTTTTGTAACTTTTGATGATCATAATACAGTTGATAAAATTGTTATTCAGAAATATCACACTATTAATGGGCATAATTGTGAAGTGAAAAAGGCCCTTTCTAAGCAAGAGATACAGTTGGCTGGGTCAAATTGTGGTTGTGGAGATGGATCTGGCAACTTTATGGGTCGTGGTGGAAACTTTGGAGGCGGTGGAGGTGGTGGCAGCAGAGGGAGTTATGGTGGAGGTGATGGTTGGATATAGTAGATTTGGTGGTGATGGTGACAACTATGGTGGTGGTCCTGGTTATAGCAGTAGAGAAGACTATAGTGGTAGTGGACCAGGATGTGGAAACTAAGGTGGTGGATATGGTGGTGGAGGTGGAGGATATGATGGTTACAATGAAGGAGGACAATTTAGTGGTGGTAACTATGGTGGAGGTGGGAACTACAATGATTTTTGGAAATTATAGTGGACAAAAGCAGTCCAATTATGGACCCATGAAGGGGGCAGTTTTGGTGGAAGCAGCTCTGGCAGTCCCTGTGGTGGTGGTTATGGATCTGGCGGTGGAAGTGGTGGATATGGTAGCAGAAGGTTTTAAAAACAGCAGAAAAGGGCTACAGTTCTTAGCAGGAGAGAGAGCAAGGAGTTGTCAGAAAAGACAGTCGTCCCAAATGCATTAGAGGAACCATAAAAATCTGCCACCGAAGGAGCAATGATCTAGAGTCAGAAAAGTTACTACAGCCTAAACAGGAAACCCTTCTTGTTCAGGACTGCCATAGCCACAATTTGCAAAAAGTGCAGCTATTGATAAAATGCAATGTAGTGTCAATTAGATGTACATTCCTGAGGTCTTTCATCTGTTGTAGCTTTGTCTTTCTTTTCCTTTCATCACATCAGGTATATTGCCCTGTAAATTGTGGTAGTGGTACCAGGAATAAAAAAAAAAAAAAATTAAGGAATTTTTAACTTTTCAAAAAAAAAAAAAAGAATTGGTGGTAGAAGTAGAGCTCCTTTCTTACTTTGGATAGAAGCAGCATTCTTTAAGCAGCTTGCTAGGAAGAAGGGAAAGCTATTAGCTTTTTCTACCAATCAGTCCAATTTCTCAATTGGGCCAACCAGGAAGGGAAGGGGATGATGTTATCATGGTCATACTAACAATGTATTCCTTAAGAATCTGTTTTCTTGCCTTTAGGTAGTTAATTTTCTGGAAGAGAGACCAATGATGAACAAATAAAACATTGTAGATAAGGTTTTCAATGTTTTGTTGCGGTGGATGAGGGGTCACTAAATAGGAGATAGGTGAAGATTATGTAAAATGTGATCAGAAGCTCCTATGGGCAGGTACTGTACAGATGTTAATTTTCTTTTTCTCTGAACACTTGAATGTATGGTTTATATGTGTTTCTTATTTCTCCCCTATAAGAGAGGAGCTGTCCCTGTTTGTAGGAGTTCACATGTATTGTGTTCTGTCTATCCTTAGTTATAGCTCAGAAATTCAATGGCATCTGGAAATCCTCCACTGGGGTTTCATTAGGTCTGGGCTTTCACTTGCTGTATGGCATATGAACTTCCCATCATTCATGACAGATGGCCATGCTCTTGAAGGAATTTACCCATTCTAGAAAATAATGCAAATGGAAATATATGAAAGGTTTACTGCTAACCACAACAGAAAAGGGTTTTCAGTTCTTTCTCTGATAAATGTTCCTTCTCTGGGTTCTTTAGGTTCTCCAGGGTGAGAGAATGAGTTCTAGAGATTCAGGAGTGATTAATTTCTTGCCATACAATACACAGTGCCTGACTCATGGAAGCAATCAATACTTAATTTTTGAATAAATATTTGTCAATGACAATGATAAACAGGCATAAAATAATGAGAGAGGCACTTAAGTTTCCTCTCTCCTTCTGCTTGTGGAAATATGGTGGTGTTGCAGGGAAGTAGGTTTCTGGTTTAAATAAGTGGCATGATATTAGACTCATCACTATCAGTATTGGTCTATTAGTGTGTGTATCTTGATCTTAAAAGGAGACACTGTTCCAGTTTTCTATAATTATGCAGTAAATTAGACTTGTCATATTTGGATGAGAATTTCACAGAGTCATCAACTAGTCACCAAAGAACTTATTTTGAAAGCCACGGTAATAAGTATTTGTTTTAGGATTGACTCTTAGCTATTTGAGTGTGTCTTTCCTTTTGTTTTCATTATAAATGTATTACACACATTTCTGGGTCAACATTACAGTAATGTGCTACTAACTGAGCTAATCTGGCACTGTGGCACACAATGCTCTGACATGGATGTGTTCTGAATCTCTTGTCCCAGCATCTGACATGGCCAACTGAAATTCTGTTGCCTCTTTCTTTGATTTCTTCATCTGTAAACCAGGCATTGTGTTTCAGTCCTGCAGAGGAGGCTGTGACCATCAATTAGATATTTGTTGTAAATGTCTTTGATAGCTTGAAAGAATGACCTTTTATAAAAACAGGATACATTAAGTTTATCCTTACAGTATTTTCTTGATTCTAATTATAACTCACTTTTTTCCTACCTGATAAAAGGGAAAGGAAAAGGGAAAATGTGAGTATAGAAAGTGGCTCTGATTTCCATCACAAAAGATGTTACAAAGCTATTGGGTAATGCCTTACTACTGCACAGACTAATCCTGGGTGTGTCCACTATTAAGCCTACTGTCTGGAAGTGAGAGAGCATCAACAGTTGATGTGTGATTCTACATAGGTAAACTTAAAAATCCAAGAGCTGGCACGATTCTAGGAGGATTTTACATATTAAAAAAATATTTATTTGAGACAGGTGGCGGGGTGGGTGGGGGAGGCAGATAGAGAGAGAGAGAGAATGGGTGCACCAGGACCTGCAGCCACTGCAAACAAACTCCAGATGCATGTACCACATTATACATCTGGCTTATGTAGGTACTGAGGAATAGAATCTGGGTCCTTAGGCTTCACAGGCAAGTGCCTTAACCACTAAGCAATCTCTCCAGCCCAGATTTTACAAAAATTTTTGTGACTCAAATATTTTATTAAATTATGTAATTTGCATATGGCTTCATAAAAATTCTAAAAGCAAATTTATAAACATTTTAAATAAAAAAGTGCATAATTAACAGCAAAATCACATTTTTATAGCACACATAAAAACATTGTTTCTGATATACTGTCTGAAAACTTTACAGATATTTTTTAAACTTCAACCTTTCTTAAGTAAGAAATTGGAAAAGTTTATGTAACTTTCCCCAAACTTCAGTTTTCCTTATCTCATTGTGATGAGCTTTGCCTTCCATAAAGTTATACGATATTAGCACCACCATATTTTAAAAAAGCTAACAATATTAAGGTGACACTTAGTAAGCCGGGATGAGACTTGGGGATCTATTTTACTATGGCAAGAGAATATGGTTTATTTGATGTGAGGTTCCTTCTGTGTTATCAGTTATCATGGTTTTTGTATCTCTTAGTGTTCTGGGGTTTTAGAAGTAGGTTCTGGCTAGCTTACATATACATAAAAATACATATGTAAATAAACATGTTATTAGAAAGATATAATGTAGCTCTGAGAAGGAAGAAAAAAGAGGGTAAACAGCCAGGATTCAGAATGTTCCAGGCCAGCAGATTGCAGGGATACATGTAATGAAGCCAAAGGAGAGTCTGTTCAAGCTCCCAGGGTAGACAGAACAGTTCAAGTTATTGATTCTGTATCATTTCAGGGTCAGAGGGTAATGTGACTATATGTGGACCAGGTATAGATGGATGGGTAGGGAACAAATGGGGCATTTTGATGGATGGAGTGTCAAGATTATCCAAAATGCATAGGAAGGGAAGGAAGGGCTTCTTCACAATAAAAGGAAAGCAACCAAACAAACAGAAAAACAAGGAAAAAAGAAACGTAAAGAAAAACAAAGCTTAGTCACTAAAAGGGAGTTTAGAGGGCAAACAGAGCTACACATATATCATAGAGTCTAGTGCTTTAAAAAAATCAGCCGGTTGTGGTGGCGCACGCCGGTAGGAATTTGCTGAAGAGGCGGAGGCAGGAGGATCATGAGTTCGAGGCCAGCCTGGGCTACACATTTTAGGGGCTGGAGAGATGGCTTAGCGGTTAAGCGCTTGCCTGTGAAGCCTAAAGACCCCGGTTCAAGGCTCGGTTCTCCAGGACCCACGTAAGCCAGATGGACAAGGGGCACACCATCTGGAGTTCGTTTGCAGTGGCTGGAGGCCCTGGTGCGCCTATTCTCTCTCTCTCTCTCTCTCTCTCTCTCGAATAAATAAATAAATAAAATATTTTTAAAAAAATCAGGAGTTCTTTTATGTGGGTATAATTTCTCTATTTTCAAATTATCTAACTTCTCAATCTTATGGGGGAACCTTGGAGAAAATTATAAAATATAAATTCAAATAATTTCATACTTTAAAAATCATAGAATTTTACTTTTGTATAAAAAATCTCAGGATTTTTCTTTGGAATGTTGTACTCATAAAAATAGTACAAAATTTAAAAAAATTGCACAGATAATTGGACTTTTTAAAATCTACATGTTCGACTGTGAGTTTTGTCCATGGCTAGGCTGCTGAGTGATTCTGAGCCTATGTGTTTCCATTATGTTTGTGTTTGAAAGTCTTAGGTCTTCCTCTGTATAAGATACTCTTAAAGCCAGTTTCCAGTGCAATCCCACCCAGTGAAATGACTTACAGCAGAAGGAATTCCAGAAATAAGAACAACCATGTCCTTTCTGTCATTGATGTAATGTTTTTCAGCATACATGAGTGATGTTTTGGCAGGCAGATGAAATCATCTTGGATATCTGATTGTGTTAGTGACTGATAACTTCCACGGGGAACCTCAAGGGAAGGTATACTATTTTTTAACTGGAGAATGATATCTTTTAACAAAATGATAGATTGAAGAGCAGGGGAGTTTTTCTTCTTCTTTGTAAAGAATGTTTCTAAGGAATACAACATATAGTCAACACACCATGTTTTAAACATACAGATTCCTTAAGAACAGACTAATATAAACATGTTGATAACTTTTGGGCTAGTTCTTTTAAGACAGCTGTATATTTGGGAATGTAAATATTTGTTATGTAAAAGTGGGTAGCATTGTTTTTGTGATTTGTGTATAATTTCTTTTTCTGTGTTTTTTTTCTAGAAATTCTTCCTTTTTAGAAATCGAGTTAAATTACATTTTGTTTTGTTTCATGTTAATGCCATTTGTAAAACTTTCCCTCTTTTTATTTTGCATATTTTGAAGTTTTTCCCTAGGAACTCTTTTTTGATATCTATATCAAACTTTGAAGTTTCTTTCTGTTACCATGAAATCAAACATTAGGTATAAACTAACATATGTCCAGCCTAGTTTGCTTAGCGGTATAATTTCTCTATTTTCAAATTATCTAACTTCTCAATCTTATGGGGAACCTTGGAGAAAATTATAAAATATAAATTCAAATAATTTCATACTTTAAAAATCATAGAATTTTACTTTTGTATAAAAAATCTCAGGATTTTTCTTTGGAATGTTGTACTCATAAAAATAGTACAAAATTTAAAAAAATTGCACAGATAATTGGACTTTTTAAAATCTACATGTTCGACTGTGAGTTTTGTCCATGGCTAGGCTGCTGAGTGATTCTGAGCCTATGTGTTTCCATTATGTTTGTGTTTGAAAGTCTTAGGTCTTCCTCTGTATAAGATACTCTTAAAGCCAGTTTCCAGTGCAATCCCACCCAGTGAAATGACTTACAGCAGAAGGAATTCCAGAAATAAGAACAACCATGTCCTTTCTGTCATTGATGTAATGTTTTTCAGCATACATGAGTGATGTTTTGGCAGGCAGATGAAATCATCTTGGATATCTGATTGTGTTAGTGACTGATAACTTCCACGGGGAACCTCAAGGGAAGGTATACTATTTTTTAACTGGAGAATGATATCTTTTAACAAAATGATAGATTGAAGAGCAGGGGAGTTTTTCTTCTTCTTTGTAAAGAATGTTTCTAAGGAATACAACATATAGTCAACACACCATGTTTTAAACATACAGATTCCTTAAGAACAGACTAATATAAACATGTTGATAACTTTTGGGCTAGTTCTTTTAAGACAGCTGTATATTTGGGAATGTAAATATTTGTTATGTAAAAGTGGGTAGCATTGTTTTTGTGATTTGTGTATAATTTCTTTTTCTGTGTTTTTTTTCTAGAAATTCTTCCTTTTTAGAAATCGAGTTAAATTACATTTTGTTTTGTTTCATGTTAATGCCATTTGTAAAACTTTCCCTCTTTTTATTTTGCATATTTTGAAGTTTTTCCCTAGGAACTCTTTTTTGATATCTATATCAAACTTTGAAGTTTCTTTCTGTTACCATGAAATCAAACATTAGGTATAAACTAACATATGTCCAGCCTAGTTTGCTTAGCTTCTCTACCTAAGTAATTTTTCTCTCTCTCTCTCCTTCTGTCTCACTCTGTCTCTCTCTCTCTCTGGCAATTCAGTAAGCTGCACACTTGGTTGGGTCTAAGGTTAGAGTATACAAAAAATTAAATTGTTTTAAGTTAATCAGGAAATTCAGTGCTATACCTGGATAGAGTGGACTGATGGTCTGGACACCAAGGAGAATTGTCAAAATAATCTCTAACTGTTCGTCCAGATGGATGAAAAAGATGTCTGGTATTTTTTAAGCTCATCTTTCATTACCACAAGTCTAAAATTCCCTTTCTTCATTATAAAATCAGATTGTTTTTTAGTTTCATATTTCCTGATAGTTTTATTTACAAAACATCTTGCTAAAGATTTTTAAAGCCACAAAATTTTATGCTATACTATATACATATATACTGATTAAATATGTAAGTATACTGACTAATATAAATTAAAAAAACACCTTTTTTGGTCATTTTTGGTCAGTATCTAAGTCATACTATTCTATAAATTTTATCAGCTATGAGAAACTGAAATACCTTTTAGAGAGGTAGTATCTGACCAATAGTTCAAGATAGATCATGACTAGGAATGAATGGTAGCACACTGCATGTGCAAGTCCCTGCATTTGATTCAGGGACACACACACACACTGTAACCACCTGAGCAGTATTTACTATTAGAAGTCTTACACACAGGGCTGGACAGATGGCTTAGTGGTTAAGGCACTTGCCTGCAAAGCCAAAGGACCCATGTCTGATTCCACAGGGCCCACATAAGCCAAATGCACAAGTTGGTGCTTGTGTCTGGAGTTTGTTTACAGAGGCTGAAGGTCCTAGCATGCATAGTCTCTCTTTCTCTCTCTCCTCTCCTCTCTCTCTCTCTGCCTCTTTCTCTCTGTCTCAAATAAATAAATAAATAAATAAATAAATAAATAAATAAATAAAACGAAACAGTAAGAAACATTTTTTTTAAAAAGAAGTCCTATCTAAAGCTTCATCGATGATATAGATCACAACCCCTATTTGGGGGGTCATGTAATTGAAGGTAAAGATCATGGAAATTTTGGCAAAAGTAAAAGAATTCTGAGTTCACTATTACTAACAACTAATTAAAATCAAATGTGTAATAGATCTGACATGTTTTTGGTAGTTCTTGCCTATGTTGCATTGTACAACCTCACTGTAGCAATGGTTATTATTTCTTGTGTATATAACACATGTCCTTTGCATTACGCATGCTGTCATGCCCTGCTCCACTGACTAATGCTGCCTGAAACACTTGGGCTCAGATTTCAAATTATTATATGATTACTTTCTATTTTTTAATGTACAATGCTAAGGTCTTTGCTCTTATAGAAGCATAATGCTTAATTATAAAAAGCAAAGATATTAATATTTTCCTAACAACATTCCTTACCATGTAAATGCCAAATTAGTATTTCTTTGGATTTTATTGTCCTTAGAATGTTTAACTTTTAATATTTTTTATTGAGAATTTGAATACATGAATGTATTATAATTTGGTCATTTTCCTGTCCTCTTTGTCTCCCCTCCCCTACCTCTATTCCATTGAGCACCCTCCTATTTTCCAACTAGTCCTTCTTCTGTTTAGATCTCTCATTCTCTTTGTCCTTCTTCATCCTCTATGTCAAAATATTGATGGGCTCAGAACTGTGCAGGTCTTGGTGGGGGTGTGGTAGGTAATGACAACCCCTTTAAGTCATGACTACACCAGTCAGCTCATGTCTGGATAAACAGTGCCCCAAAGTGTTCCTTCCTTTCCCATGATTCTAACATTCTTTCTACACTTTCTTTTGCAATTTTTCCAGAGCTTTGGAGGAAATGACTGAAATATATCATTTAGTGTTGTCCTCTCAAACAGCCTCTTATTTTCAACATTTTTGAGTTTTGAATCTCTTCAGTTTCTACTATCTCCATAGAGAAGCTTCTCTGGCTAGCAGTGAGAGGAGCACTCATATTCCTTCCACCATCTCCTCTGAAGTGGTCCTTGAATTCCTGGCGAGTGTGATAGAGTGGACTCATCCAAAGCTAAACACTGGGATTTTTCTTCTTGTCACCTTGTTGAATCTTGGATTTACTACCATCTATAAAAAAAAATAGAAGCTTCTCTAACCAAAAATGAGAACAGAATTAATCAATGGACATAAACAGATACATTTAGAAGGCCATTTGTTGGGCTCAGCATATCCATTTAGCCAAGGAAGAGTGGTATCTTCCCTCTAGGGCTTATGTCCTTCTAAGCATAGGCTTTTGACTCAATTTTCAGTTCTGGCAATCAATTCCCTCCCATTGAGTGGGTCTCAAATTCAGTCAGAGTTCAGTTGTTTACCTTCCATAACTTATATACCATTATTGCACACATGAGGATATCGGTGTATCATGCCTGGCTGGTTGATTATGTAGTTTGCAGGATCTACTGCTTGTTAAGACTGTTTTTCTCCCCCTGCAGCCTACATAACTGTTTCCAGCACTGAGGTAACCAGCCAGGCGAGAGGTGGCTTCCAGCTCAGTTCCAGCTTAGTTTCTTAGTGTCAACTGCAGCATGCAACGTCTTTAGCAGGAGAGTATTACAATTAGTTCTGGTGGGTAAACAATAGCATTGTCAAGTTTGTATTATTTTGGGGACCTCATGACCCTCCCTGACCAACAACAACTCACTAGAGAAGAGAACCATCCTTGGCTCTTGCAACAACTTATGGCTTAAGGGTTAAGTGTTCTCCTCTGCAGCAGGGTAAATCTGTATATAGCTATGTTTATATATGACTTATTCATACATTTTTGGTTTTGCATAGCCTCCCTCATTCCTCTTCCCTCCTCCTCCGCTCCTCCCTTCCTTTCCCTGTCCCTTCTTTAGACATTTGCACCCACTGTATTCTATTCCCCGTCTGTCTACTATCCTCTTTCCCATTTCCTCCCTCTAATTCTTCCTCTAGCTTCCTGGCCTCTACAGCTGAGTCTTACTCCAACTTACAAACAAATCTAAATATTCAGAGCTAGGATCTTCATAGAAGAGTGCGCTTGTCTTTCTGTGCCTAAGTTACCTCACTTTGTGTACTTTTTTCCCCACCAGATCCATTCATTTTCCTCTGCATTTATTAAGTTCACATTTCTTTACAGCTGAGTAAAACTACATTGTGTATATGAACCACATCTTAATCCATTCATCAATTATTGGGGGCCTGAACTGATTCTAGTTCCTAGCTGTTGTGGATAGAGTAGCAATAAACATGGCTGAGCAAATGTCTCTGTAGGAAAGTGTAGAGTCCTTGAGGTATATGTACAGGAGTGGTATATCTGGGTTATATGGTAGATCTACTTTTAGATTTGTTTTAAAGATTTTTAAAAATCTATTTACTTATTTTGAGAGAGTGATAGGTAGAGAGAGAATGGTGTGTTAGGGCCTTCAGCAACTGCAGATGAATCCCAGACACATGCCCCACCTTGTGCATCTACGTTACTTTGCTACTGGGGATTTGGACCTGGGTCCTAGGCTTCACAGGCAAGTGTCTTACCTGTTAAACCATCTCTTCAGCCCTACTTTTAGATTTTTGAGAAACCTGAATACTGATTTCCTTTGTGGCTATAAAAGTTTACACTCCCATCAACAGTGAATAAAGGTTCCTTTCTCCCTACATCCTTACCAGTATTTGATTTTTTAAAATAAATGCATTTATTTATTTATTTATTTATTTATTTATTTATTTATTTATTTATAAGGGAGAGAGAGAGAGAAAGAGTGAGAGAAGCAGATAGCAGACAGAGAGAGAATGGGTACATCAGGGCTTCCAGGTAGCTGTTTTGACTTGAGTGAGATGGACACCTGAATCAAACCACCACAGTGTCCTTTTCTGTTGTCTTAGCAAGGGACAGGCCCCATGTGCATAATCTCTAGTGTTCTTCAGCTATGGCTTCTGTAGCTGAACACTTGTAAAGAGTGGCCCTTCAGCCGGGCATGGTGGCGCACGCCTTTAATCCCAGCACTCAGGATGCACAGGTACGAGAATCGCCATGAGTTCGAGGCCACCCTGAGACTATATAGTTAATTCCAGGTCAGCCTTGGCCAGAGTGAGACCCTACCACGAAAAACCAAAAAAAAAAAAAAAAAAAAAAAAAAAAAAAAAAAAAAAAAAAGTGGCAGTTCACTCTTTTTTTCCTAAACTCAATCTCATGCTCTGCAGGAGACTGATGACAGTACAGTATTTGGGGTAGAATCTGAGAGGATGAGAGGATTACTGGAAAAATGGTTGAACATAATGGCCAAATTATAAATTATAACTCTCTTGAGTCCTGCTTTCATATTGAATAGACAGTGAAATCTACTACCCATCTCTACAATGGAAAGGGAAACCAGTCCCTGCAGTTTCTTCATTTAATGAATGTTCTCTATCCCCTTGGTTGTTGCTACTCCCCATTCTCATGATAAGAAATACTGTAAAAAAGAGAGGGGTAGGATATGCCTCAATCTTTAGAAGGTGATTTCTTATATTAGTTACTGAAAATAATTAATTCACTCATTTGTTATTATGATAAAATAGAATCAGGACAGAATAAAGCATTACACTGAGAAAGTATTATTGAACAAAGAATTTTTCAACCACCTGCTAAGGTTTTGGGGAAGTGTATTTAAGTGTGCAACATATAGTTGATAGTGTCATATCTGGATTTCACTTCAGCTTCCTACAAGTTACTAGAATGATTCTGGTAGAACAAATTAGTATCTAAGACTCTCTATCTATGATGTTAATATCTTTTTAATATATTTTATTTGTTTATTTATTTATTTGAGAGAGAGGGAGATACAGAAATAGGCAGGGAGAGAGAAAGACAGAGAGAGAGAGAGAGAGAGAGAATGGGTGCGCCAGGGCCTCCAGCCACTGCAAACTCCAGATGCGTGCACCCCCTTGTGCATCTGGCTGATCTGGGTCCTGGAGAATCGAGTCTCGAACCGGGGTCCTTAGGCTCCATAGGCAAGCGTTTAACTGCTAAGCCATCTCTCCAGCCCAAGGTTAATATCTTAAATAATGAGAATAATTTTTGTTCTGTTTGTTTCATAAGTTCATAATGACTATTAAAATTAAAGTGTACTATTGGAACATGCAAGTGATTTGGTAATATAATTTGATATAATTATAAAATGGTATTACAATTATGGCAATCCCTTTCTTAACATTGAAATTGAGAAATAGGTTTACAGTTTTCTTTTAATTTCCTCTTTTTGCAACTTATGGAGTATAATCTGATCTATAATAAACAAAATTCATGTAATCAGGAATAACATTGTAGAATATGCTAGGAAAATTTAAGCAACAACTGTATAGTAATGTTCTCACTTTTCATTACAATGTTTTTCTTAGTTGCACAATCACCAAATGAAAGCACAAGAGGTGACCAAATAGCATATTCACATTTCCTAGCACGTCTTCTTCATCTAAATTTACTAAACCAATGTCACCCTCAATTTTTAATTCTAATGTTTTCTTTCTCTTTTTGACAACTAGAAAGGTTAATAGGAATGAACACATGTGCTTGGGTCATCCATTGGAGTAAGCCTTGTCTCCACATGCAGCTAGAACAATTCATGGAAACCTCGGCCCACAAAGCAACCCCGAGTATCTGCTTTGGCTTTACATTTGATGATAAAATATGGACTAAAGAAATTGTTTGGATTCTAGCAACCAACAAAGAATTGATATATACAACTACTTCATTTTTTTTCCACAAGTTTGCTCACCACTTAACTTATGTAAGTATTCATCTTGAAACTAGCAACTGTGGACACAGAAGTATTTCTAGGATCAAAACTGAAAGCTGGTGCAGACCATGGCTGTATAGCTAAAAATATGACGTCTGCCTGAGTTGCAGACATGTTGAGGTGGCTGAGATTTGGTTCATTGAATAATGGGGTTAAAGAAATATAGTTCTGGTATGACTACTCACTTGGAATTTCTTAGTGATGTGTATGCATAAGATAATTACCCAGCACAGATCATATAACTCAGAGATTAGTTCTTTCCTTTAATACTAGGACACAGCGGTGTTAGTGATATTAGCTAAATTTGAGGGAAATAATGAAAATAATACAGAAGGCAAAAGGAAACTAAGTGATGGGGTAAGACCAAGTCTTATTACCCAGAGAAAATTGAATCAGTTAACATTCCAATTTGTCTGTACAGTTGATGAATACCCACTTTGAGGAATTTTGAGTAACTTTTTGGATATTATGTTACACCTAGACTAAATATTCCTGAGGTTACCAACTGTCCTGAGTATTAGCATCCTGATGTTCGGTGTTCATGAACAGTCTAAATCAGGAATTCTCAGTTCTTCTTCTTCTTTTTTTAAAATATATTTTATTTACTTATTTGAGAGAGAAATAGGCAAGGGGCAGGGAGGGAGAGAATGGGCTCACTGGGGCCTCCAGCCACTGTAAACGAACTCCAGGTGCATGTGCCCCCTTGTGCATCTGGTTTATGTGGGTCCTGGAGAATCAAACTGGGATCCTTTGGCTTTGCAGGCAAATGCTTTAACCGCTAAGCCATCTCTCCAGCCCCCGGGAATTCTCAGTTCTATAGTGTTCCAGAACCATGTGCAGACACTTTGAAGCACAGACTGCTTGGTCTTATCCAGGGTTTCTCTTCAGAAATTCCAATGTGATGCAGATATTACTGGTTGAAAGACTATAGTTTATGATCCTTTTGGAGCAGCTTATCATGACACATGCATTTGAAAACCGATCCAATCAAAATGAGTACTCCCAGCACCATGAATGAATCCTCCCCCCACCCTTTGTACAGAATGTCTCCTTTGTACAAAATGATTTGTGGATTTGGAGAGTAGTAAAGCTTTTGAAAATGATCAGTGCAGAATCATGGAAGTATGCCCATACTCAGAGGAACTTCTCTTATCTGACCTTCTTTCTGAAATGAGTTACATTCTAGTACTTGTTGCAGAGACTAGAAGCCATAAAGTCTTAAAAAAAATTATAACTCATTCTTAGATGCTCATCTTCATTTCCCATTACAGTATGCTAGTAGGCCAAGTTTGATGGACCATTCTGGTCAGAGTTTGAGAGACTTAAACGCAGAAAGAACTGGACTGTGGATTGTGAGGCTTGTTTTATCAGAGGAAAAGAGCTTTGTTCAGACTAAGCTAGAAGCAGTTTTGTGCAAGAGGATAGTTGTGTTCTTCCTGTTTCCTGAGAACTTTAACAGGGTTGAGTTTAGAAGAAATAGACTGATGTGAGCAGAAGGATATGGAACAGAAAGAAATTAAAGTTTTGGGTTAGAGACAACAACATCCATTCAGCTGTAATTGCTTGAGAGATTACCACCATTGAGATTAGGGCAGATGTTCTGCATTGAGACAGGAGAAAGAATGACTCTTGAAAGTAGGAGGCCAGAATGCTGAAGTGTCCTGTTGTTCAAAGTTGGCTTTATCGCTCCCTGCATTAACAAATTTGGTAGCTCACCCGGTACTCTGGAAGTATAACAAATTCAAGAAAGAAAGGGTCATTGAATTTGCAATGTGGTTTGTTTTTGGGCAATGTCAGTCAGAGTTGATCAATTACCTGTGTGGAGGCCTGACAGAGCCATGAGGATGAACCATGGGTTGTAGCAGACACCCTAGGAGATGCTAGAACTATTGGAATAATGCCACGCAAAGCTATTGTCTTGGGATAGATTATTCTTTGGAATGTAAGCAGCCTATCTGGAGGGGTGAAATTGGAATCCAAGAGACTTCTTCACTGCTTATAGCTACTGGACTTGGACCTACAGGATTTGATGTTTGCCCTGTTTGTTTTAAATATTGCACTGATTTAATCTTTTCTTGTTATTCCCAGTGCCATATTTTACAGTGTGAATGTTTGCTCTGTGCCATTATTTGTTTTTAGTTATTTTAAATTTTACTTATTTATTTATTTATTTGAGAAAGAGAGAGAGAGAGAGAATGGGCATATGCCAGGGCCTCTAGCCACTGCAAATGAACTCCAGATGCATGTGCCACCTTCTGCATCTGGCTTATGTGGGTCCTGGGGAATTGAACATGGGTCCTTTGGCTTTGCAGGCAAGTGCCTTAGCCACTAAGACATCTCTCCAGACCTGTTTTTAACTTTATAGGCTCATAGTTAATTGACCTTGGACTATGGGTATGTTTGAACAGTGCTAGGATTGACAAACTAATGGGGACTTTTAAAGATGGACTGAATACATGGCATGTTGCATCATTGATTACCATCAGTTTATGAGGGCCAGGGAAAGGGAAAAATAAAGACTGCTTAAAACCTGGCATGTGACCCTTCACAAGTTGCAATGCAAGGATTCGTTAGTGTGTTACTACAGCAATTTCCATCTTCTACAAAGTTCTAAATTTAGAGGTAAAACTCCAAATGGTGAAAATTATCTTAGGCATTCTGTTATGTCACTCATATATCCCCAAGAAATGCTTATCCCATCAGAGCCACTTAGGGACTTAGACTAGCTGAAGCAGTGTCAGACTTATGTGTCTTTTTTCTTTCTTATTTAGAAAAACACAACATTGAGGAGATGCATCTCTAAGGTTGTTATTAATATTGTTTGCTTAGTACATATGATTTAATTATCAAAAGTTAAATATACATACACACAAATCTAGTCACAGTTAATAGCAATTAAAATTTATAGTTTACGGTCAGTAGTCTGCTGAGAATATTATATTCATGGATTATTAAAGTTTCAGTCCTCAATCTATCCTTCTGTGGAAGATATTACTTCCATCTACTTTTTGCTCATAGAAAGACTGTCTTGCTTAACTAAAGTCATAGAGCTGATAAACCAGAGAATTGCTTCTTTGTTCCCACAAAACGATTCTCATGTGAGCATACCCTTCATGATGCCCATAACTTGCAGTCTCTGCACTGGCTAAATAGATCCTTCCTGCTAGGAAGCTGGCCTGGCCTCTAACCAGGTGGCCTGTCCCTTCCTCACCAGCCTAGCTTCCTCTTTCATGTCCACCTCATACTTTGCCTCATTTTCTCAAGGCTCCCTAAGGTCCACTTTCTTTCTTCCGCTCCTGCTGGAGCTCATCAGCATCTGGAGGTCATCCGTGGAATTTGCATCACTAAGTCTATAAGTAGGAAACAAACTCCTACTTCAGAAAACATTTAGGACCATGTGGCCTGTTTTAATGTAAACACAATAAACACATCTTTGTTAAAGGAAAAACTACTTCTTTGTCTTTTCTAGTTGTTAGAACAACTGTTTAAAAAGTTTGAATGCTTGCAGGCTGGGGTCAAGGCTCAGAGGTTCCAGAGTTTTGGGGGTATGGGGGAGACAAAAACAAAACTTATAAGTATTATCTTAAAGGCTCAATAAAAAATACTTAATTCAAGTTAGATATAATTTGACATTCTTTTTAACATAACTCCAACCTTTTCTGTATGTGTATATGGTATGCATGTGTCTGTATACATGTTTGTATATGTATGGTTCATGTGTGTGCGTGCAGATGTGTGTGTGTGTGTGTGTACATATGTGCAAGAAGACCAGTGCTTGATGATGGGTATCTTCCTCAATTTCTTTATACCTTATTCTTTCAGAAAGCGTCTCTCTCTCTCTCTCTGAACCTAAAACTCACCCATCTCTCCAGGACTCACTGTTTGTTTTTTTTTAACTGATATACACAAACAAGCACACATGTACACATGCATGGTACACACACACACAGCACACGCACACACACACACACCACTGAGAACTAGCCTTTGATAACATCACATAAAAACAAGGATAACTTGCTCACCAAATTTCTCAACCAAATTGTATTTTCCTAGATAGCATCCCCTTCAGATAAAAGGGTAGACTGACTCTCTTCTTCAAGATAGCACTCCACTCTATGCCAGCATCACTGCTCTACTGGAATGGGTTTGAGATTGGAACAACCAGTCTGGCCCTTTATTGGAAATCTAGACCCAGACTTCATTTAAAGATTATTTACAACAATTTTCCCTTTAGTCTTCTCAGACTAAATAGTGCCTATTCTTGAGCTGGCTAATGGGATTTGTATGTTTGGATAACTCAGAATTAAATTCTTGAATCTAGGTTGGTTCTAAATGTAAATTTCCCTGGGAAATGTTCTAAGCTTGATAGACAATCATGGTCTTC
This sequence comes from Orientallactaga sibirica, assembly GCA_036365145.1. Taxonomy (NCBI): domain Eukaryota; kingdom Metazoa; phylum Chordata; class Mammalia; order Rodentia; family Dipodidae; genus Orientallactaga; species Orientallactaga sibirica. Next base: position 72,457,245 of record JAEOAD010000004.1, on the reverse strand, counting down.
CAAGTATTTCTCTTGGAAGAAAAAGAACAACCTGTGATGTCCTTTATTCTATTCTTCTGAGATCATCATATAAGACATGGGGAGTCAGTCATGGGGAGTGACAGCAGAGGTGGTGGATTCCCTGAGGAACTTCCACATCTTCATTTTTCATTCTCCTGTAGGTGAATCTAGAAGAACATACTGAGGACAACTAATACACGAATCCCCATCTCAGGAGCTGTGGCTTGTAGATCTATTCAGACGTTGTATCAGACTAGATACACAAAGTAATCTTTTAGCACCAAATAGCATAAAAAATCTGAATGACTGACCAAAACAGCACATTTTCAGAAGTGAAAATCTTCTATTGGTTCAGTTCTCGCCCCATAATTCTCCATGTGTGGACATTCCAGGCTCCTTTCATTTCATGACACTTCTCTGAGTGTGGAGATTCAGAGTTTGTCTATAGAGAGAAAGGGAGCAGGGGATTATTCATGGGCTTTTAAATGCTTCCTTTCCTATCCTTTAGCCAGGATTACTCATAGTTCCACCCAACTGTGAAGGGTTCTGCGTGTCTAAGGAAGGCCAGAAACCCAAGGTGAACTCTGGGAATGTTTATCCTAGATGTCTTGGGAAAATGTCCCTCAAAGTCTGTGTTCTTTAACAGTCACATGCCTGGAGCACATGGAGTATGGTTAGAGATAGAGGAGTGTTTAGGGAGAAGGGTGACATATTTGTCCCATCTTGGTGATATTTACTAATATTGTTACCCACAAACCTGGGTAATAAACTTCCATATTGTCTCCTATGACATGTCGGTGCAGATACCACTAAAGGAAAACCTCCTCATAATCTAGAGTAAATAAATATACTTTTATGAGGTATTTTATAAGGTATTCAAGGACTTTACTTTAAGGGCCTAGATCTGGATCCTACTGGTAAAAAATAGTCAAAGTACAAATTTATATCTTTTGTTTCATTCAAGGTTTGTTGTAGGAATTAAAGATTAAAATGGAGTCTAGTCAACAATGAGGAGTCAGAAAGGGAGTGTAGGAAGCTTGGGCATGTACATGATGGGTAGACTATAAATCTGCCAGCCTTCTTTAAGAGACAGGAATGGGGCCTTTCACTTAACACATCTTGGCATGCTATCCTGGGAGCAAATTTGATATCAGTTTCCCATTATGGGAATGGTGATCAGACTGGACTGCCTTACAAACATCACATATATAGATATATAAAGCCTCACCTCTAAGTTCTCAAGGTAATAGAAAGTAATCTAATTACATGGATAATTAAAAACAACCAAAGTGCAAATTTAAAACTTGTACTTTTATGACTAGAATGCTGGCTATCAGAATGACAGGGTGTCTGGATGGGATCCTTGCATGCACCCAGATTAAATGTGTGCATTAGTTGATTGTTTCTGTTATGAAGATAAGCAGAGAAAAGTATAATAATGTTGGCATTTAAGTGGACCTAATTAGGCTTCAAGTTTAGCACTCCATTAAGATGAATGGTGAAGGGTCACTCCTGTTTGGGCTGTGGCATTGTCTTAGTGTGTCTGGATATTGCCTCTGAAGACAACAGCCTGTCAGCACACATTCTCACAGTCACTCCTGAAAAAGCAGACTGGAAATTTAATTCTTTTAAAATTAAATCTCGGGTTCTGGAGGCCACAATAAAATCCATAGGGAGATCTTAAATCCTCAAATTCTGCAGCTGTATTAGTCATAAACAACAATAGTAAGAATGATGCTTTCCCATGTCTACAGACACTGTCAAGCATATACTTGAGTGTGTCTCGAATATGATCTGGTGAAATCGATGATCTCCAGTTTACAACAGAAGGACCTGAGCTGTAGAGAGGGTGAGTAGCTTGGCTAACAGTACAAAGCATGTCACTGGTAAAGCCGTGAAGTGACTATTCCCTTGTATTAGTTTGTCATCCTCCAGGGAAGATAAGTCAGGAATACTGATTTCTTCTATCAAACCATCCACACCTGCCTTTGACAAGCCCAAGAACCAAAGGCCAGCTAAGCATGATGGAAAGGTTTGTAAGGAAATGACCATGTGAATCACACTATGCATTCATGTGGAAATTTAGTTGAGTACTGTGTGAGTAGGAGGAAAAAGTTTAACCACAGGGCTAAGGTAAGATGCAAAGATGTGCACTTAAAGTTAGATGACTCTGGAGTCACATCATGATAATCATGCGATGAGCTACAGGGTCATCCTGTATCTTTCAGTGATTGGTTTCAGAAGCTGATGTCTGGAGACTGCAAAAGGAATGTCAAGTTCAGTTTGGAGAGTACAGAGATGACTTTCTGACTGGGAGGTAGGATGGCTACATCTCTGACTGAGACTGTGATTTCAAGAATGCTAACTTGCTAATTCACAACACGTTGGTACAAACCATCAGATGGATAATTTTTTTTTTGCTAAGGTTTGAATTAATATACTGAAATATGCTCCACTTATCAAAGACCTAGGTTTTGTGGTTGTGTGGTTCAGTAAGATAGTAGAAGGAAAGTTTGGTATGTAATTGGTGCCAACAAGTATCAATTGAAAGTCTAAATCTTCCCATATGGCTCTACTTGGGGAATTATTATGATTTTTAGGACTCTTTGGATGGGTCCAATTTTAATTTTTAAAAATGCCAGAGCTGGGTGTAGTGGCACATGCCTTTGATCCCAGCACTTAAGAGGCAGAGGTAGGAGGATTGCCTTGAGTTCAAGGCCATTTCTGAGACTACATAGTGGATACCAGGTCAACCTAGGCTAGAGCCAGACTCTACATTGATAAACCAAAAGAGGAAAAAAAATGCCAGTACTTGTTTAAAATAAAAGTAAACTATGTGGGCTTGGAAAGATGGCTCAGCAGGTAAGAGTGCTGCTATCTTAAGGAGTCAGGTGGATGAGTGGTGGAGAGGGACGCTTGATGGTCTCTTTTGGTATCAACATGTACATATGGGACGTGGTCATGTATTTGCACATGCGTGCACACATACACACAAACACACACACACATATATATGCTACACACAGCACATAGCATACTGCATATACTGCACAGACGAACACACACAGTAAACCATGTATATAATCATTGATCTTAAGAGTTTGAAGTCAGATAGAAGAAAATGTAGTTCTGAGATTCAACTTTCTTTTTATTATTGGTATTTTTTTATTTTTATTTGAGACAAAGAGAGAGAGAGAGAGAAGGAGGGAGAGAGAAAAATGGGCATGCTAGGGCCTCCAGCCACTGCAAATGAACTCCAGATACATGCGCCACCTGTGCTTTTGGCTTATATGGGTCCTAGAGAATTAAACCTGGGTCCTTAGGCTTCGCAGACGAGTACCTTAACTGCTAAGCCACCTCTCCAGCCCTGAGACTCAACTTTCTGCTAGACTTAGGATTCTTATTTCAGATCCCTGCTCATGGCATGCTGCAGCTTGAACATTTCTAATAAGGATTATTACAAATAGGGCATTTGGCTCAAGATGGTTTATCAATTAAGGTGCTTGTCTGAGAAGCCTAAGGGCCCAGGTTCAATTCTCTAGGTCCCACATAAGCCAGATGCACAAGGTGGTGCATGCGTCTGGAGTTCGTTTGTAGTGTCTGAGGCATACCCATTCTCTCCCTTTCTCTCTCTCTTTCTTTCTTTTTATCCCTCTCTCTGTCTCTAATAAATAAATAAAATATTTTTTAAAAAGAAAAAGAACAGGACTTCCCTCCCTGGCACTGGTTGTCTTGGGTTGGGTTGATAGTTCTCTCAGTCCTGTCTTGCCATATTTCAATTGCTATTGAATCTTTTCTTTGAGCATAGAGTGCCCATTCTTCCTGACATTTGACAGCCTTCAGATATCTTAAACAAGTAATCATGTTAATCATTATTTTCAAATATATTATAGAGCATAAAAAATTTTCAGAAACTTCATTGTTTCAAAGGTTTCCCACATGCTTTAAAATTACATGAGGATTCAGCTTAGCTTAACAAATGTTCTGTCATTATATTAATGCTACTTGGTTATTCCCATCATTCAAGAATAAATAAGTTATTATTAGAAATGCATTCTTTTTAACAGTTCATTTTATCTTTTTAAAATTATTTTTTGTTTTAGGGAAAAGTCAAATTAATTTGAGATCATCCGAATTAATTTTGCAATGAATTTATAACTTGTTTTACTCTAGAATTGGACATTCAATGCTACTTTTAATAAGGATTGGCAAGATAATTTTATGGAAATGTCAAAGAGACATAAATGAAGAAAAATAAGATTAAGCTGATAAAGTTCAACTATATAAAATATATGAATGAGGTTATTATATACTTATTTGTGATGAGGCTCAAATTTAATTTGAACTTGTTCACAGCCAACACAGAGATAAGATCTTAACACCTAAACATTTAAAAAATATTTTATTTATTTGTAAGTAGAGAGATAAGAGAGAGAAAGAGAGAGAGAAACACAGGGAGAGTATGGGTGCACCAGGGCCTCTAGCCACTGCAAACGAACTGCAGATGCATGCGCCACTTTGTGCATATGGCTTTGCATTGGTACTGGGGGAATCAAACCTGGGTTGTCAGGCTTTGCAGGCAAGGGCCTTAACTAGTGATCCATTTCTCCAGCTCTAAAACATTTTTTTATTAAAGAACCCACTTATTTGGAAGAAACCCAGTGATTCCTGGTACTGAATCCTAAGAACATTTTGACCCATAAGTTCTCATAAGAAGGACTTGATATGATACAGTAAAGAAGATCTGCAGCCACATTCTTTTATTGCTATTTATTACTCTTGAGACAGGGTCTTGCCATGTAGCCCAGGCTGGCTTGGAACTCTCAATCTGCTCACCTCAGCATCACAAGTGCTGGAATTAAAGGCAAGGTCCACCATGTCTGTCTAGCTTTAGCAGTAGATTCTGTACTAGATTTCATAGGATTTTTTTTTTTTCATGATAAAAAGGGGTGACTCTGAAGCCTGGTACTAAGTGCTTGTTTTGAGTTGCATTGTGTCCTCCTAAAAGATTGCACTGACTCCTGCTATGTGTAGTTGTGACCTTATGTGGACATAAAGTCTTTGCACATGTAATCGGTGAAGATGAAATCATACTGTTACGATTCTGCTTTGATTTGATATGATGAGCATCTTTATATATATAAAGACAGACACTCAGAAACAGACATGAATGGAGCCAGCCTCATGAGTGTCTGCAGAGCCCAGAGGGATGTTGCAGGTCAGGAATGCCTGTGGGGCTCTCAGGAGCCAAAAGAGGCAAGAAGTTTCCTCCCCAAGAGGTTTCTTCTTGGATTTTGGATTTCTAGCATGCAGAACTGTGAGAAAATGAATTTCTGCTTTCTCAGCAAGGCAACATGTGGTACTTCATTATGGCAGCCCAGGAAATCCAACACATTGCTTAATAAATATTTATTAAATGTATGGATGAATTTTGTGTATCAATTTCCTACCAGTAGGAAAAGACTTCTCAGAAATTAAGGGACAATGCCAAGATCATTGAAGAAAAAAAACAAAAAAAACAAAAAAAACCAAAAACATGAAACAAAGACCAGGCCAGCCTGGACTGAATCATTCAATCATGAGCCTCCCTCTCAAAAAAAACTAAACTAAAATATGACACAAGGACTATAATTTCATTAAATTTATTTATATCCATTTCTACTACTAGAGTCAGTATTTCTATGTAAAAATGGTGTGTTCTGAAGTTAAGGATTAATAATTCATGAGCAAAATGTTGAGTGTAGAAGTCAGCCACTTCTATGTGCCATTTTATTTGCAGCGATCTCCAACTTTCCAAGGACTTAGGTTGGTATCCAGCCTACAGACAGGTGCTCAGCTAATGCTAATAAAAATAAGAAATTGAGCAAATTCTATTATTACATGAATTATTTATAATGAGGGTATACAAAGTCCCTGTCCCCAAATGGCATCATGAGAGAGAGGAATATTATACTTATATATTTTAATTAATTATTTTTGTAAGATTCTTATTATGTGTTCTTGCAAATTCTATCATGTCTGGGTGTTCTTGCTTGTTTTTTATTAGTCAGTTTCCACAGCACATTCTCATGACCTCAATCCTTATCATCTCCAACTGTCTTGAAGAAATCAAATAAATCAATGACTCTCTAAATGAGGAGAATAAGAGAATGAAAAATGAGCCAGGAGGAAATACAATGTTGTGATTCTGGTTGTGACACAGTCACCAATGTTGTTGCAAGAGCAGTTTCAATCTCCTGAGTCCTGGCTTCCCTCCTGTTTTATCATCAAGGCTGTCAATTGTTATGGTGAGATAGAGGGAGCAACATGTGCCTAGCACAAGTTATGAAAGTCTAGGAAGGGCTCCAAACATAGAGGAATATCATGTGCCACAAGCTACTTTGGAAAAAAAAAAAAAAACAAAACACAAAACTCCACATTTTTTTCCATAATCCAACATTTTATTTGAAAAGCATTTGAAACTTCTAAGAAAAATTACACTCTCCATTTAAAAAGCAGAGATAAAATCTACCAGGTTTCAAAGTAAGAGGTACCTTTCTAGATCAGAAGCGAACAGCAAGAGGGAAAACCTAAAGAAATTAAATGAAAACAACAACAATATGGTCAGTAATCCACTGGGCCCATGGAAAGATGGAATACTTTAAAGTTCATGTGTTTGCAAGAAGTTCTCCACCATTCATCTTTTCTAGGTGCATCCCACCAGCAGCTCCACTCCTGGCTCACATTCCTCAAGCTGCCCTGTGATTGTAATGTTCACAGGTTCCTCCTCCCCAACCCGCCCCCCCCAACCCCACCAAATTTGAGCTGAGGCACTTTTCCTTTCTAAAGCTCAGCATCTGGCCTCTTCTTGTGCTCATTTGCATGCCAATACTGGATTGCTCTCCCAGCGCACAGCTATTTAATAGTGGTGCTGGTGTCCGAGCTCTGGGAACAAACCAAATGGTTTGGGTGTGCTTTTGTGTGCAGTGTGGGTCGTTGCTACAGTGTGCTTATTAAGGATAGTACACATTCATTATAACAAGATTGCTCTTTTGCTCAGGGGCCATCACAGCACATTCTGTAAATGAATTAACAGTAGCATGCATTTGTGTATTATGGGACCAGAAGATGCATTTGTTTATTAAATAAATCTGCAACACAGAAAGTAGTTCAAAAAAAACAAGAAAATAATCAGAGTGCACATGTACAGTAGCTTTTTTTTTTTTGAAACTAACATCTTGATGAGTTTTTCTTCTTTGTTTCATTTAAAATTATAAGAGATCATGGGCCACACCATGGACTAACAGTCTATAAAAACTGACAAAAATAGAAAATTAGTTTAATGTACAAAAGCATAAAACATTTCCAGAAATGGTATTGCAAATGATTTCCCACCTTTAAAATAATTTAGTACTATGATTCTTTCACTTACCTTAAAATGTGGTTCCCATAAAAATATTTATTTTAATTCTTATTTAGAATGAAAATTTAGCTTGTATAGCATGCATAATTTTTCCTATTGAACTTTTTTTTTTTAATTAGAAAGTTGCTTTTCACTCATCAGCTAATATCGATCACCTTTTCTCAACCTTTTGGCCCAAACGTGGCTCATATATTTATTATCATGAACCAATGTGCTGGATTCTATTGTAATTAACTAATAATTTTGTGAGAGCCTGATGGCTGCTTACAATGGCACTGAGGACATAGAATATGTTTTTATGTGGCTATTCTCCACTCCTCTCCTTTCATACTTTTTATTGCTGCCTCTAATATGCAATGGGAGATGCTGAACACTAAGAGTATAATGCAAAGAAAGTGAAAAGTTAAAAAATATGAAATGCTGAAAGACTCCAAAGGCTCAGCAGGGGTAGTAGGCAGTCCATTAAAATGAGCCTAGGAAACTAGGAAGGAGAAAACAGTCAGAGTCCCAAAATATGGAAATTCTTATATTATTAAAAGAATGAATGTCTTTTAAAAAGATAAATTGATTTTATACTTGATTTCTTGAAATCTTTCAAGAAAATCCAGGGGTAATCCAGGGCTACCAAGTGAAACTTGCCAAAGTATATTAAAACAGAAAGTCTGGTTGAATGAGTGGATTAGGATTTCATAGATTTTTAGCTTAGCAAAAGATCTATAACACTGTTTAAAAATAGCCAGCTAATTAGTACATATGCAATACAGTGAAATGTGCTAGGTAGGAAGGATGGCAGGACGTGGAGATATTCCATATGCAGAAAACACACAGAGCTGACTGAAGCAGGGTAGCACTTTTCTCCCACATGGAATCTTAAATACTCACTGTTTTGTCCTTAAAGAAGTAATATTCAGCTTGGCTGTTTATTGAAGGGGGGAGCACCCTATTATAGTAACAATTGATTTAATAATTATGGAAGGGAGAAGAACATATTTGAAACCCAGTTTCTTTTCTTTCATCTTTTTTTTTTTTTAAGCTCTATTTTCCAAAGCATTTTATTTATTTTGCTGCAGCTTTTAGAGAGGCCAGCCAATCAGAACGCCTGTGAGGGCCCAGACCCAGGCTCAGTGCTGAGCTCCAAATGCGATCCGAGTCCTGACAGGGGGATTATAGGAAACAGATGACTTACGCTTCTAATTTGTGGCCTTAAATTGCAAACAGAATTTCAGGAGTCGAGCAGAGTAATAAATGGCAATAGAAAAAGCCACACACAGCCAAATCAGTATGTGGTGGTTGTAGGTTAAACTAAATGGGAAGAGACAGGTTATGATGGTTCAGTGTATTACAGAGAAGAAAGTCTTAAATTACTAGTGCAGAGAGGTATTGCTCCATGGCAGACAGTATTGCATTGTGTAGTCTACAGATAGCAGAACAATAAAAAAAGCAGGTTTAACATAGAACCTGTTGCTGGAGGATTCGTGGGCTTTTTTCCTCCCTATTTTAGAAATGGAAACGGTGTTTTATGTTTGTTTTGACCTCTGCTGTATGCTTGGCCCCTTAACATCTGTTTTCTACCGTTGCCGTTTTTCACACCAAATTAAATGTCGAGGAGTCAGATAAAATAAGTTCAAAATATGTCCAAATTATTTTTGTTGACTTCCAACAAATGTCTCAGTAACTCTTTTCACACGGAATGATACCATTTAAATGCCAACCTAAAAAATTATTTTCCTTTCAACATTTTAAGAGCTAGAAAAAGGAATTTTGAGGTGTACTTAAACTCGGGAAATATTGCATTGGCCTTTTGGTAACTTGGACGACTGTTTCAGACTCGCTGTAAGGCTATTCCATCATGTGAAGTTACATGCATTTGTTGGATAAAAGTTCCAGGAAATTGTTTAACAACAGCATCTAAAAAGCCATTATTCATAGCTGTTTCATGCTATAAATACCAGTTAGAGCAGAAAAGGTTCACTGTTCAACATGTGTAAAATAATGTGGGCTTGTTTGCCTTAATAATCTCTGTATACTTACATGGGCATGTGTGTGTGCACCACAGGGTAGAAGTTAGGATGATAACGGCTTCTGTCATAAGGATCCTGGGCGTCATTAGTCTATGGCATGAAAACAAAAGAATGGTATTGCATTTTCAACTTATTTTCCAGTATATTTTTTTTAAAAAGTAAGCTGTCTTTAAGAGTACCACCTACTTTTATCATACAACATATGTATCAAGGATTGACAACTATTTTATGGTAAAAATTTCTTAAAATAATTGCTCTACCCTGTATTATTTATTGGTATTACTTAAGATGAATATAGTAAATGTCAACAGTTCTGTGCAAGAAACAGGGCCATCCATGAGCTACAGTTCTGTTTTCCTTATCACAAAAACATTTACCATGCTAACATTTGGACCTATTAACTACTATGTTAACTTTCTAATTGACCCTTTTGCTTTATATCCTGAAGAAAACCTGTATCTGATGAGTAACCTGGGAAAAATAAATGATTTTCATTGTGATATTAAGCAAGTCTGTTGATAATCATTGAGGATGACTGGCTAAATAGATTTTGATTAATCACTTGCAAAAATCATGCCCATAAGACACTTCATGTTCTGTGTCATGGTGATATCAGTGCAGGTTACAGCTATTCCTTTATAGATGTTTTGCTTTTGTTTTCAATCACCTGGCAAAAAGAGAAAACGAACCTTAGTTGAAAGATTGTGTCTCTAACAGAGAAACCTCTTTTCATGCCTGTCTTCATATATATATGTATTTTTTTAAAGAAATGCTCAATTATTATTTGTGTTGTAGTGGGAAGACTGGGTCTTCTATAGGGCCTGAACCTGTTCAAAGAGGAGATAGCTTTTGTTTTTGTACCCCATCAACACCCCATCACCTAATTAAATCTGATATCTCTGGCTGAAGCAAAATGATCTGTAATAGTTTTTTGGACTTTAGTTAATTAGTTTCCATTTCTTTTGCATAGTAACTGTGGTGATTTTTTTTTTTTTTTTTTTTTGTAAAATGGGGCTGGAAAAAAAGAGGAGTTAAATTTATTTTTGAGAGTGGTGGGAGAGGTGAAGGGGGGAGGATGACCCACTATGACCAAGCCAGAAAGCAAGGTGTAGCTCCAACACAAGGGCTTGCAGACCAAGTCATTCATTAGCTGAGATCATCAAGCAGATCCAAACTGGAAAAAGGCTTTCTGTCAAATGTAGGCCTGGACGGCTGTCAGGGCCCAGATTCTATACCTTGATCAGCCAAGACACTGACACCATTTTCTTTAACAAACACCAACAGTCTTTTTTTTTTTCTCCTTCATTTTAACATTTCTCAGGGGTTGGATTCCCTTTCTTCTCTCGCTCTGTGGAGAGTAAAGGGAGCTTGTTAACTTGCTTAGATATTTTGACTGTGGATGCTCCTTGGCCACTTGCCTGTGGTAACAGTGTCAAAGCGTAACTTGGTCTAATTGCTATATTTGCAGTCAGAAGAGGGTTCCGTCTTTATGTTAGAGCTGCTGACTAAAAGGGAAGTGTCATTTTGGAAAATCCTGTAAATTATCCTCAAAGTTCAGGCAAAAGTTAATGTGTATCATACCTGGCATATCTTATATTCCTTGCCAGGACACAGACAAGAAAACCAGAAGATTTTTAACTAAGTCAATTAAAAGCTGTCAAATAAAATGTTTCTAATTGTGATATTGGATAATAATGAAATAAAATTAAACTTAAAAGTGAAAGCAGCAGAACTGTGCTGTTAATAATTCACAAAGTAACTAGAAAGCATTAAAATTTTTAATTATCCACCAAGTCTCAATCTGTATATAACAGGGATGACAAATGACAATTTTGATAGACTTCCATATAACAGAGACATGCATGATTTCCAGTCATTAGCAGTACCTATTCTTTAAGTGGAAATTAAGGTTATTATGGAACTATATCTTATTGATAAAAATGCATGACATTCTTAATGTTTATGATAAAGTACACTTTTAACATGATGGAGTTGTATGTGCTCTGTATTTAGGATGTATTCAAAGAGTTATTACAGCAGAAAAAACTGCACAATGTGAATTATACATTCTTCTTCCAGTATTCAATGTGAAATTTGAGGAAATAGTGACAAATGATAGAAAATTCTGGATTTCCCTCTGGCCATTTCCACACAAGATGCCTGTATGTGCATCTTCAAGGGTGAGCCTTTTAGAAAATGAGCCAGTTATATATTACATCACACTGGTGGGCACCGGGCTGCCTATGCTGGCATTCTTTAGTCTGAGAAAAATGATCCTTGGAGTTAAGTACACCCTCCTTGTGCCTCACAAACTGTACAAAACTCTGTACTGCTGGCAGGCAATGACTTGTAATTAGCATGGCAGGCAGGTAATGACTTGAAATCACCTGCCAATTGTTTCCAAGCCTTTTCTCTGTTTCAAAACTCTGGATGAGTGGGAAAGTCATGGGGGGCTATAAGGATGCAAATAGAGAAAAGTGGGGGAGGGACACTACCCAGGAGTCTCTTTCTGAATAGTTGTTCCCTCTGTTTGTTTCTCATTGTACCCCCAGGCTCTCCTTGAGTGGCTCCAAAGAGGCACAGAGAATTGGCAGGTTCCTTTACCTGCCTGCTGCTCCTACTGGGAGAGATGGTGCCTGTTGAGAAGTTCTGAGCTGTTTTGGATGCAGACCAACCTGCTCAGATTCAGCCTGTACACTAGAAAATTGGGATTGAGAACATGGCAGTTAGTTTGCTTGAAAAGAACCATGAATTACTCAAAGCCAGATTTCACTTCCCTGTTATGACCTATTTCTTTCTCTTTCATGAGCTTTCCTCAACTTCATGGAGAGCTGTTGATGCTGAAGCAAGAAAAATTGGGCAAGGAGCCTGTAGAAAATAAAGCTGGACTACTTCGGTAAGGATCTTGTAAATGCCTTACACTCGTGCACGCACACATGCTCGTATGCACACACACACACACACACACACACACACACACACACACGTATACCATCCTAGTAAATACCAGAATTGGATGTTTAAGGAGGCAAACAGGGAGGGTGGAAGTAAGAGCAAGCTGGACAGGACATGGCCTCTGTCACACTGAGGGACATCTATTCTGTTCTAGCCAATTGCTACATATTAGCCCAGGGTGGTCAGATTTCCCGTGTTCTTGAGAGGAGCCATGAATCCGGAATTTTGTGAAAAAAAAAAAAATCATGATTTTAAAGCATTAAAAAAAAAAAGTTAAAACTTTGTGTGGGTGAAATCAACCAGGGGCTTGATTGCAGGCTTCTGGCTGACAGAGGATAATTTCTGTTTGCAATTATATTTTTTTTCTATTTTCTGTTATCTTTCTCTTTTCTAATCCAATTACAATAGTAAAGAAGAAGAGGGAGTGAAAAGATTGTAAGAGTCATAGGGAAGGAGTATCCAGAGGCATTTCCCCCCACCCCAAGGACTGACCTCTCCTCTTAAAGCTCATCACCCACAATCCCACAGTGAATGACAGCACCCCCACTGAGGAGGTCCACTGAGGGGGCAGGAAGGAGGGAAATGATGGTACCAACACATGATGTGTCCATACTAAGTTTCTACTTAATAAAAAAACAAAACAGAAGCAAATTTACACACATATTGGATGTTCCTTGGGTTTTAAAAATTTCTTGTTATGTCCAAAGGCTTAGAAAAGGGTCACTGAGGGATTCCTTCCCCCTACAATAACTGCTTGGTTATGAATTTTGTCTATATCCCAGAGTGCCCTTAGGACAATGAGGGGTTCTTTCAAAAGGAAACTTCTAGGGAAGAATCTCTCTAAGCCCAGGCTGACTAATTCTAATAAAGTTTTATGAAGGCAAACCCACTGGCCCAGGCTTCTCTTGCCAGCAGTCACACAGGCTGCGAGAAGCTCAGGTTGAGAGGTAGGGAGGGTCTGGTTTTCACTCAGTTTGGCCTCCATCTGCTACTACTGCTACAACCTTGGGTGTAACACTTCATCCAAGAGAACTCCCATTTCTTCCAAGAAGTGTTTACCTTGTAAGAGTGTGACTTACAGAAAAGTGCTTAACTGATTCCTTTCACTAAATATTCTTATAATACCAAAACAAACAACAACAAAAAAAAAAACAACCCAGATTTTAGTCACTGGAATCCATAGATATATGATACGCATTTAATGTTTGCATGAATTTAGACTCTTTGTTGTCTTCCCTTGGACGTGTAAAGAAAATTTGAATAGAATCAAATAAAATCACACTTTGATGTCTAGAGTACTAGCACAACTATGTAATGAGTTTTGGGAAGAGAAGAAACTAATCAGGAAAATAATGTAGCTTTTCAGTACAAAATGTGAAGAGAGAATTTACTGTCTTTTGTTTTGGGCTTACATGAATAAAATGTTAGGAGTTATTTCTTTTAAGCAAGGTTATTTTTCCTTTTATATACAAGTCAGAAATTATCCAGCATATGAAGATTAGGAGAGATCAGTTATAGCACTATAGAATTTACTGATTTGCATAGGAGTGATGGAGTAAGTGGCGGTGGCAGTTCTGAATATGCCAATAACTATAGAAAAAAAAATCTAGATGTCTTCTAGGCAGAGAAGGGATTTCAGGGGAGGCCTCAATGGTCTTAATATCATCATGTCCACACTTTGATTTTCTTTCTATACTTCAATACTGGAACAGAGGTTTCTACCTATATTACATCAAATTGCAAAATGATCTGATTAGTTGTTAGTGGATGATTTCCTCCTGTCTCCACTAGAGGAAACAGATGACTTTAGCACTAAATCCTTTGTTGTCACTCTGACAGCAAATTGAATCTATATAAATGCCTTTGTATGTATATACACTTGGCCACAATTTATTGTTCCTTAAATGCATTTTATCACACATAGGCAACTAAGTTCATGGACACCTGTATCCTCCTTTGACTTGTCAATGGTTTTATATGACAAGTGCTCTTTTAAAATAAATCTAATAAGCAGGGCAGAGTGGTGCATGCATGTAATCCCTGTATTCAGATGGCAGAGGCCAGCTTGATCTACACAGAGAGTTCCAGGCTACTGAGACCATGTCTCCATAAATAAATACATAAATAAATAGATAAGCAAGTACAATAAACTGAATTTTAAATTTGCTACTAGCTTCCAGATTTTAGATTTTAATTGTTCAACTTTATGCTAAAGAAGATAAACTTCTAAATTTAAGGTTTTTTTTTTTTTTTTTAAGTTTCTCTTCTCAGGGTAAATTTAGAACTTCAATTGTTGTAAGATCTAGTTTAACTTACAAAAGGCAAAACGAAACCAGAGTCACAGAGACCTATGATGAATATCACCTGGATAATCAGTTGAACTTTTTTGTGCTTTATAAAGGCAAAACAACAAAAAAAAAATTAAACAAAGCATTACTCACTTGTCTGAATTTATGGACTCTCATTGCCAGTACTAAGAGCCGTAATGCAGGCTAGAGAGATGTTTTAGCAGTGAAGACATTTCCCTGTGAAGCCTAAGGACCCAGATTCGATTGTCTAGTACCCACATAAACCATATGGATAAAGTGGCACATGCATTTGGAGTTTGTTTGCAGTGGCTGGAGGCCTTGGTGTGCCCAATCTCTCTCTCTCTCTGACTCTTTCTCAACTTTCCTCTTTCTCTCTCAAACTAATAAAATAGATAAAAAACTGAAAAAAGAGTAGGAGGGAATGGAGAGATGGCTTACCGATTAAGGCGCTTGCCTGCGAAGCTTAAGGTCCCAGGTTCCAATTCCTCAGTACCCATGTAAGCCAGATACACAAGGTGGCACAAGCATCTGGAGTTCATTTGCAGTGGCTGGAGGCCCTGGAGTATCTATATCTCTCTCCCCTCGTTCTTTCTTTCTCTCTGTCTCTTTATCTCTTTTTCAAATAAGTAAATAAATAAAATATTAAGAAAGAGTAGTAATACATTATGTATGTTTTCTCATTGTCAGTCCTAAGAGTAGTAATATGTTATGTTTTCCCATCCTCTGATGGCAACAGATTAGCAAGTGTCACTCATTCTCCTCGCCTGTTTTCCTTATATGTGTTTATATATCTGCTGACTAGATGGTTAAATGATAGCTTGAACTTTCCATAAAATAGGAGTTAAGTTGAATCCAAACAGAAAAATCTAAAAATGTATTTTTAATTGAATGCAAATCCTGTAATTTGTAGGTAACTTACCAGCATGAAAATAAAAAGATAGTGCATCATAGCTTTCTATTGCTACCAGGATTGTAAAATGTTAAGAAAAATCCTTTGCCATGTGAGATTAATTATTTTGTTAAGAAAACAGAATTTTCGGGCTGGAGAGATGGCTTAGAGGTTAACAGCTTGCTTGTGAAGCCTAAGGACCCCAGTTCAAGGCTCTATTCCCCAGTATCCATGTAAGTCAGATTCACAAGTGGGGGGGGGGAGGGGCGCATGCATCTGGAGTTCCTTTGCAGTGGCTGGAGGGAGGCCCTGGTGTGCCCATTCTCTCTCTCTCTCTTTCTCTGTCTGTTGCTCTCAAATAAATAAATAAAAACAAACAAACAAACAAAAAAGAAACCAGAATTTTCTATTGTAATTTGTAAAAAGTAGCTGAAATGATACCGTGCTTTAAAAATAAATCTCTTAAAAATCATTCACACCCAGTTTTTTTTTTTTTTTTTTAATGAGTCCTTCCTTATGAGGCATGGTGAATTTTGTCTAATTAAATTATTTTCTTTTCAAAAGCTAGCCTTGGTGGGACTAGGATGGGGGGAAGTGGGTGGAAGGAGAGGCGAATTCAAGAGGACATGCATAAATTGTCTTAATTTCTGCCAAGTGTGGGCCTGGCAATCACTTAAGACAATATAGTTGATATGGCTGTCAGGACGGACTCTTTTCAAAAGAGTGTTTTTATAGAATATCATTGTGACACTTTGCTCAGATGGATGTCTTTAGTAGTATTTGATTAATGTAATGTAATAAAAGAGATGCTCACCAAAGTGTCTGTACATGTCTTGTTAAGTATGTTTGATTCATTATATGTGGCTCTCGGTTCTTTCCTCTTTCCACAGTTCATTTTTTATCATTTCAATAATATATCTATAAATATGAAAAAGTTGGCACTTTCAAAGTCTTTGACATATATAGCTATTAATTCATAACTCTAAAAAATTGTATCTTTCAGCCTGTCATTTTAAAGCTTGCTGAGTTTATTACAGTAAGTAACCTGTGTAAGAAATTAGATTTTGAACTTTAGGGAGAAGATAAATAAGCGTTTGGACCTAAAAATTAAAGAAAAGACACCAATGAAAAGAAACTCAGCATGGTGGTACAAACCTCTAAGCCCAGCACTTAGAAGGTAGAGTCAGGAGCATCAGGAGTTCAAGGTTGTTTTCAGCTACACATCTAGTTCTGGCCTCAAATACAATACAATACACACACACACACACACACACACACACACACACGCACACCAAGATCACCTGTTCATAAAGACTGCAAGACTCTGAAGATTACATTTTTATATTGGCTACTAATTTCCAACTATTTTTTTTTTTAAATCTCTATGTACCAAATTGTTGAGCAAGCTTGTTTTAAGTAGAGCTATCCAAATGCCATTTCCATGACCATCATTTTTGTAATAAGTTGATGGGATATGTTTCATCAATGACAGATGATTTTAAGCAAAGACACTGTGAAAGCAAAAGGTTTGTAGTGCCTGTCTGTATTCAAATTTGAGCTATTGCTGTTTTAGCCATGGCAAGGTGCTAATGGAGGATGCTATTTCATTTGCGTTTACTGATGAGGAAGCTGAGGCAGAAGTCACATGAACATGACACCCTTTTGCTAAGGAGCAGAGCTGGGCTGAAACCTTAGCAGTCTAGCTCTGGATCCTTTGATTTCCCCCAGGGCTGCCAACCTTGGCTCCTGTGACCGTGCTTCATACCCTTCACCACATAAGTATTAGTGTGGTCCCCTCACTTCCCATGCTCCTTTCCTGGGTTCAATTAAGAAAATCATGGCCAAGCCTAAGAAGTCTGGTGTTGGGTGTAATGAGCTCTGACTCATGGATGAACTAGGGGGTTTAGGTGCCAGTACAGGACAAGTGTGAATAAGCCTGTGGCAGGGGTTGAGGGTGAGGCCTGAGGACATGGTTTATGTTGGAGCCTCTCGGTGTTCTGGGTGACTCATACACACTCAACAGCACAGTCATGAACCATCCACACACACCCAATGTCAGGGTCAGGCTGAGGCTACTCTCCCACTGCCCTTTGCAGCCCTCACTCTAAAAATCACACAACTTATTTCGGCCTTTATACCGGAGGATGGTGAAGGAGAACTAAAGAACACATGGCCCCAATGCCCGGCTGTGCTCTTTCTGGGCAGACTGTTCTCTCTGACTCTCTGACGTCACCCCATGCTTCTTTCCTCTTTACTATGCTGCAGGCCAGGGATGGACTTTGCGAACCTCTGGATGCTGGCCTAGCTCTCAGTAATGTCCTTACCACTTCTGAAAGTGTGGGCAACCCACTTATTAGGTCTTGGAAAACTATAATACTTACAGAATGAGATGTGAGCAGTTTTATACATTTATGGGAAATTAACACAGAAGTTTTAACGCTATCTCCAGCAGTTCCTTGGTCAATTCCTTCAGCTTAGGAATGACCAATACCAGAGTCCTCATTAAGGATGATAATTTTATACATCTTTGTATCTGTTTAGTTTCAAAGAAGAGGGGTTTATAATATGCATTGATAATTTTTTCTTTCCCTTTTTTCTTTTTTATTAACGAATAGGCACACCAGTACTTCCAGCTACTACAAATAAACTCCAGACATATGTGCCACCTTGTGCATCTGGCTTTACATGGGTTCTGGGGAATTGAACCTGGGTCCTTTGGCTTTGCACGCAAACACCTTAACCGCCCATTAATAATTTTTTCTTCACATAAAACTTAAAAACTAGACATAAAGTAAAAAAAAAAACAGGATAAGGGCCAAAGAGAATGTGGCGAACACTATAAACCCAAAATATACCTGTCATTTTCCAGGAGAAGAGAAAAATATGCAAGCACCGTCCACCCAGTGCTGTTCACGGAGCCATCTACCCTGATGGTCCAGCAGCAACACCTTCAAGCCACTGACCTCTTCTGCTCCTAGGAGACACTTGTTATCAAAGCAGTCCTGCTGTACAGGGAAGAGGAAGAAGACATAAGGGACTGGACTATGTTGCTTAAGATTGTACATTTAGGGAGCACATTGAAGAAAATGAATTACAAAATTACAGTTCTATATGTCCTTCTGTTCTCAGAGATGGAGAGGAAGATTGTATCTATTCGCTTAGGGGGTCCAGGTAAAGGACTTCCACTCATTGTGTGCTTTGCAAGCTCCCATCACCTTGGTTGCCCAACTTACTGCCCCTGGGAAATGAAGAGCCTGACTTCAGCCCTTCCTAAGGCCCCATAAAAGCTTGCCTGCCATGGGTTGGCCTCTCTACGTAAACAGTCAGTAAACCCACGGTTACTAAGGAGAAGGACTGTGTCCTTGCTCATCACAGCAAATGTCCACTATGTCAAAATGCAAGATGATAAAAAGTGAAGTTTAAAAATGAGGAACGGGTGTGACAGGGTGTAATCTAGATTGTTTTGAAGGGTGTGCACTTTTTAGGTTGCTGAAAGTGAGGTTTGGAAAATATATGTCTTCTGCTCCCTTACTTCAGAGTTAGCCTAACTAAATTTTACTCCAGAAAGACAAAGTATGATAATTAAAGCAAGAAGAGTCTTGCTTTAAGTGATCCTTTTTTTTTTTTTTTTTTTTTTTTTTTCACAGATAGCCTTGGATGATTATTGTCCTATTGATCCTTCAAAAGAAAAGGTCATGCCACAGGGCCAAGAATCTATCAAGGAGGAAGATGAGAAAGGCCAGCTTCTTTATTTTTATTATTGAGACTTATACACACTTCTAAAATATCCAAAGTATAGTGAAATTTTAATGAATTCCATGTTCCCACCATCACGAGGTAATTATCAGTCCATGGCCAATCTTGGCCTCATCCTCGCATTCATTTACTGTTGTCTGCACATCGTTCCTTTGAGAAAGATCCCTTAAACAATTTCATCTGTGAATGTTTTCCAAATGTAGCTCTAAACGTAAGGATTTTTAATTAGTATTTTAACTTATTTTTGAGAGAGATAGAGAAAGAACGAGAGTGAGAGAGAGAGCATGAGTGAGCGCGCGAGACAGAGATAGAGAATGGTCACATCAGGGCCTCTAGCCACTGAAAACGATCTCTAGACACATGCGCCACTCTGTGAAGCCAGCTTATGTGGGTCCTGGCGAATCAAATCTTGGTAACTTTGGCATTGCAGGCAAGCATCCTAACCACTAAGCCATCTCTATAGCCCTTTAAGAAAATATTTTATTTTCATTTATTTATTTGAGGGGGGGCAAAGGATTTTTATTTGAAAGGCAACATACCTAAAACTGGATTGCTTTACACTCCTTTCTTATATCCAGTAGCAAATTAAGGTTTAGATTTCATCAATTAATACCATATATTATAAATAATTTGCTTAATCTCCATCCTAGTAAGGTCCACAGATATAACTTGGTGAATATATCTCTTACATCTCTTTAAATCTATAAGGTTCTTTCTATTTTTTTACTTATTAACTATTTGGTGAAGAAACTGGGTCATCTTTCCTGTGACTTTTGTGATTTTAATGATTAAACTTCTGTGTTATCTTTTGACATGTTCCTTAGTCTTTTCTATTTCCTGTAAATTGGTACCTAAAGGCAAGGTTTATTTCAGGTTTATTTATTTATTTTTTGGTATGATATATAATAATGTATAATGTTTCTATTAGGAGAAATACAATGTCTGATTGTCTTTTTGTGATATTTGTGGCCATTTTAATCACTGTCCAGATCTCTTAGGTCATTTGAGTTGGTAATATATTAATTCTATTAATATAATTCCTTTTTAACCTAGTAGTTGGAATATTTCTACTATGAGAAACTTTCCCATTTTGATTACCCTGAGGGAATCCATATTCATTATTATTTGTATAAGAAACTCAGGAGAAATACTCAATTTAACCCTTTATTTTCTAGTTTGTGGCTTGCTGTTTTTAGTGTGCATCACAGAAAGCTACTAATAAGTGGGACATGTGTGTATTCTTTTAAACTGGATTGCTTTGCACTCCTGGGTTAAAAAAAGACACAAAGTTATGTTTGAATGCTGCCTCTGCTGTCTTACATCAGGTCTTCCTACTGTCCCATGGTCATGTATGTCCTAATCGCTTTGGCTCTCAAACCTGTTCTGTAGGATGCTTATCCTGGGCACATTAATCTCCATTGACTTAATTTTCTCATCTAGAAAACAGAATCAGTAGTACTAATGTTATGACATAATGTGAAAAAGAAATGAAAGAAGGGTTGTAAAATACTTGATTCACTGTAGGTATGAGAGGGTCTCTAGTCTCATTATTACTTTGTACTTGATAATATACTTAAACAAAAATTTGCCAGGATTTAACACTTTTCTGCAGTGAATTACTTTGTTGGTATCTCTACCTTTAATGCATTCCTTAGCAATTATGAAAATGTAATTGTCTGGTTCTGTTGGTAAACATGCTAATTGTGATGCCTAATTAACAGCATTTATAGTGGTCTAAAATGTTTTGGAAAGTGGAGGAGACAAGAAAATAAGAATGGTATAAAAGTCAATGCAAGGAATTTTATGGGCAGTTCAGTGAATTTGTAGGATGAGCTGAAGTCTGGGATGGGTCTTCGGTGTGTTAGATTCTAAGGAAGAGGAAGAACATTCTTCGGATGAGTTTTTGCCAGACCAGGGGGACTCCTGAAGTTAGGGTTGGTCTTACTCTCAGAAAAGGAAGTTGTTGTTTTAGGAGAGTGACTAAAAACCCTTACAGTACACATTAGACTAAAATATCTGTCACGTTGGCTTTAGGTCTTAACACCAATCCCAGAGCCCTGCTTTCCCTACCGCATGCCATGCAAAGTGTCATGTGCAAGGTTCTGCTTGTCCTCGGCATTGTCCTTTACCCTCTTCCCCCATACTCCCATTTACTTTACACATGACACGTATAACACCTCTGAGGTTGTCTTCTCAGCCTTCCTGAACTTGCATAAGAAGGTTATGTCCTTGACTATGTTCTCCTATTACATCCTGTGTATGGCACTATAACATGGTTGACCATACTGCTCATACAGGCTGACCACTGAATTCTGAAAATCTTTCTAACTTAACTTGGTAACCTTATCACAGTGTCCAGTACACACTTACTGCTTAAGATACAATAAACGTACACTTGAAATTTTACTTTGTCATTTGTAAATTTAAATTTGAAAACACCATTTAGTTACTTGGAAGTGTAGACCATAATGTGTTAATATGTGAACTTAAATTAGTCTGTTAGATTGACTCTTTCCAGAAGTAGAAGCAGAGCATTAAGGAGTTAGTATAGCCAAGCCACCTATCTTGGGACTGGATAAACAGTACAGGCTGGCAGACAAGCCTGGATGAGATATAGGGGACTTCTTTGCAGTTATTATTATTATCATTACTATTATTGAATTTCTTAGTAGGCGCCATGTGAAGAAATAAAAGCAAGCAAGAAGTGTTTAGAGCACAGAAAATAGTCTTTTGTTTTTTCTTAACTACATCATGGGAGCTGTGAAGAGTCAAGCTACATAGAACTTAAGTATCCTGGGAAATTGTTGGCGATCTTTAAAACATAATCATGTGACAAGGTTGCCTATAGAAATGTCTATTGTAGACATATAGATATGCTCAGTAGTCATTGCTCTAAAAAGTCATCTTTTATTAACAATGTCATTGTATAGTTGCACAGATAACTCACTCATTTGTCAAGGTTCTCAAAACAGTTATCTGCCTAAAATATTTTTCTGATATAAACAACTGTCTACCTGGTGTTAGAATTTCTCAATAGATAAGACATACTTGTGCTCAGGAAGGAACTTCTGCAGGCAGATAGTACACAAAACTTATATTGTTAATATGAGAAGAAAGGCATGTAGCAACAAAACAAAACAAAACAAAACAGGAAAACCTACACTGGTGTGTGTCTGTACCTGAGGAGGGGGAACCATTTCTGTCAGGCACACTGACAATAGCCTTCTGGCAGCAAGGAATGTTCTAGAGTTGATTCCTTGCTGAAACTTTTAGTACCACAGTGGATTTGAAATAAAATCCAGGGTTATTTCAGACAGTGGTAGAAATGAACAATAAAATGTTTATCCTTAGAATCAGACTTCTCTGGTATATTTCATAAGGTTTAGCACTTGTTTCTGAATACCCATCTAACTTAATGTCTCCATCCATAGCATGTTTCTTTCCTTGGTGGAAGAGGAGTGGGTCTTTTCCCAATTTATTTTTCCTCTGTCATGTTTAAATGTACAAAGTTTTGCAGACCAGTATTCTCCAATACCTCTGTATTTGCTGAATAAGTCTATTTAAATATAAACATTTACAAGTGACATTTTGACTTCTGAATTCATATGGAATCTTAAAATAAGATATTATATCAAATAAACTTTGAAATGATACTGATTAGAAAGTCTGAAATTTTTTTCTGAAAAGGAAAATATTTTTAATTCCCTTCTAAAAATATGCTTTTGCTTTTGGCTTTGCCTTAGTCTCATTGTAGTAAGATTAAATAAAATGCAAATTTGTAGTAATTTTTTATATTTAAAATTTTCTCATCCTTTACATGCATGCAGAGATATTTCCTGGATAACTTCATTTCCTTTCTTCTCTTACTTGCATTTAAAAGTGTCATTTCCCCCTATTTTCTTTCATTTTCAAGTTCTATTAAACAATTTAACTAAATAGATATTAATAGAGCTGGTAAAGTATTTTTATTATTCTTTGTAGTAATTATTTCTTAAGGAGCAGAAGGAAGTCCCAGTATTCAACACAATTTATGACCTGAGGGAGTGGTCATGGAAATTGACAGTTTACAGCAGAGCCAGCTGGGGCTAGGAGTAGAACAGGCTGTTCATATATAATGGTTCTGGCCTTTGCATTATTATGAGTGTTTGTTTGTTTCCTTTTTACAAGCCTTCCCCCAAGAACTTTAGACAGAGAACTTCAAGGAGGTGTATTTTCAGGAGAGCTTAGTGGTGACATTGGAAAGAAGTCTAAGTGAAATATGGCCAAGGTCATTATAACATGGCCTTGAGTCTCCTAACTGGAGGAAATAGGCAGGAGGTGGTGGCAGAGAGGGAAAGATACTGAGGTGTTTCTAACACAGGCACAGGAATATGTGGCAATAATAGAATATTACCAACGTTTTCCTCTACAATGAGTCATTGCCAAATGTAAGTTGAAGTTTTATGCAGCACCAAGAAAATAGCAATTTCTATTATTTTTATGAACTTGTACTTTAGAAAGGTTGGCAAACTGATAAGCAATGAATAAATGCTCACTGACTTCACAAAGTACCATTGTGGCTTTAGTTTAGCTAGGTGTGTCACCATAGTGCTACGTGGATGTCTTTTCAAGGGTCTCCTTTGTTTTAAAATAATTCAAAGCGATTTAACAGATGACAAAATATCTTCAGCTGAAAGAGAAAGCAAATCATGCATTATGGTTCAAGAATAGATAGTAGGTTTTTAAACACAAGTCAAGAATCAAATCATGCTAAAAAATGAATTTGGTTGTGAAGCTGCAATGACTGCAGATAATAGTCCATAATGAAATTAGAGACAGATGCACCTCCAGTGTAATAAGCTCTACACTGCTAAGTATCAATGCTGGCATTTCTGTTCATCAACCTTATCCAAAATGTATTGTTAATGAATCTGTGAAAATATTTGCTATCCTCCTCCAGGCTCTCACTGGTTGAGGTATGTATATTGGGCAATGACATTTAGAAAGGTGATATTGAAACTTGTTTTACTAAAGGGGTGAATGGTTACATTTTAACCAGAATTCCTTTCATATGTATGAAGAATTGCTACTTCAAAGAAAAACAAAACAGAGGTGCAGATTTTTGTTCCTACATGAATTCTTTTTCTATCAGTATTAAATATGATTAACTATTTGGGATATGTTTGCAAGAGCTTGGTATTGTGGTATAGCTGTTAAACTAAGTTGGCTTAACTAACACTGAAAATAAAAGGCACAGAGTATCTCCTCTGCACAGGACATAGTTAAAGCAACACTTTGCAAGGACGAATGTCAAATATAGGCATAAGTTCCTTGTTAGAGATATGTTATTGTACAGACATTATCAGTAATGCCATGTATTTAATTTAAAGAGTTTAGTGACTAAAGTCCTTTGCCTTCCCTTTCCATCATGCTCAAAGATTTCTTCTGTGGGCATCCTATAATACTTAATCCTTTATCCCAGGA
Source organism: Orientallactaga sibirica (assembly GCA_036365145.1). Taxonomy (NCBI): domain Eukaryota; kingdom Metazoa; phylum Chordata; class Mammalia; order Rodentia; family Dipodidae; genus Orientallactaga; species Orientallactaga sibirica. The sequence continues at coordinate 72,432,450 of JAEOAD010000004.1, read as the reverse complement.
AGAGACCTAGATGCCCCCAAGACAATGTAAAAAAGAAGGGACCTAGGTTCTTTCACACGCACTGCTAGTAACATGGCTGCCTGAGCATCTTCCCACGCTTAATTCAAGGGAGACCATGAAAGACTCCACCATGTGCCATAGATATTTAATTACTTTAAAAATGCAATTCATCCACAACCTATTGCAATTTCCTTATTATCCTTAGGAAAACTCTATCTTCCATTTTGAAATCAGAAAATAAAAACTGCCCACTATGACAGTTGAAGGGGATGCTAGGGCCACATCTCATTGAAATATGTTATCAGCCTCATTATGGGAATGTACAGGGAGACACTCTAAGTTTGTTGAGTCAGAGGAAAATGACAGCATTTGCAAGGGCAAAAGCAGACGCTGATCATTAGCTCCACAGACTTAAACAAGGGATGTAGGATACTCAATGGAAGTCTGGGTGTAAACTTGACAAGGCAGGGAAAATGGATTTCACTCCAGTAACAACCAGCTCATCACTTGAATGTAGAAACACCCAGATTTCCCTCTTGTTGAGTTCTGTGAACAGAGAGGAGGGCAAGAAAGAGAAGCCACTCAGAAGGGGGGGCAGGTTCAGAGACCAGACTGCAGATTTCCAGGGAAAGAAGCTGTTTTTCTCAGGATGTTTGAAAAGCCACTTTTAAGCTATCGCTTTCAGTTTACTTCAATACTGAAGTAGCTTAGAAAGAAATCTTTGATATGCCAGATCAACCAAAAGTTTTAAAATATCCTTTTGTGTCTCCATTTATAATGCAAATAGCAAGTTGGCATTTTGGGTTCATTTCACTAGACTCTCTGAAGTAGGTTAACATACACAGGACGAGGAAGGGAAGGCAGTCCCCAAAGACAGCATATCTTTGATAGTTGAATAATAACAAAAAAATGTATTTAGGTCTTTTTAAAATACCTTTAACCTCCTAAGAATATTTAAAAAAATATGAGAAGAAGACATCTGAGAAGAATGCATTGTGGCTGCCCTTGCTGAATGGCTATAGATACTGTTCTATGGGTTACCCAGGACTTAAATATTTCTTAAGTCTAGCTTTTATGAGCTCGTAAAAAAGATTTTGCTTATGTGTCTAGGAAAGTTCATATCTTTATATGCTGTCAGAACTGAATTTAACATACTGTTTCAATATGTTTAAAAAGACCAACAGATATTTTGTTATAGAAAACAAGCTGGGCAATCGCCTTAAACCCAAGTTTACATTTTAGTTTTATCATACATAAACACTGCCTAGCTGAAATAGTTTTAAAAAGTGGTAACTTATGTTTGAGAATGATGGGAAGAGACTGAATTCTGCTTTAAATGGTGCTGCCACTGTAGTTTCGCATGAGAATCCCCAATCTTTTTTCAGACACACTAAAAAAGCCAAAATTAATTAATGTCAGAAACACAAATGAGGGCTGGAAATGATCATAGGGCCACGCGAAGGAGGGGAAGGCGGAGGGCAGACACTCCTCTGTAAAGCTTCCCATATATTTTGAAGCCTCAGATTTTTTTTTTCTAGGTAACTGAAGTGAAAATGCACTTGACAAATACCACCCTCCCCCTCACCTCCTCACCAGTGCAAGCAGAGCGCTAATGTTTCAGGAAGCTGAAGCTGAAGTGTTCCTAATAACCACTGGATAAACAGAAGTTTTACCATCTTGTGTTTCATGATGGAGCTTTTCAAAGGTAAACAATTTATAAGGAAAAGAGTGGGCCGTGTCAGATGTGAAAGCAGGGAGAGGTCTGATGGGCAGAACTCAGAGGTGCGCTTTGTCAGGGATGGAGTTGGGCCCGCCTGCCATTCTAAACTGTTTACATAGATTCCTGTCTTCATTGTTCCTCTCGGGCGATGAGTATCTCTTCACTTCCTTCCTCCTTTCCCTCCTGGGCACGACTGGGCTTCTTCCGCCTTGGCTTCTCTCAGGAATCTTCCCGTTTCCCCCACTCCTCCCACGAGTGACCCGACCCTTCTCAGGCTTGGTGGAAGCACTGCTCTGCGCGGCCTTCCATGTGTGAGCCCTGCTTAGAGACATTTTCTATATTTCTTAAAGGCTGTAGTTTAGGACAGTTTCCCAGCGACACCCTTCCTTTTTGATTTGATTTTATTTGGTTTTGTTTGTTTTTTCGAGGTAGGGTCTCACTCTGGCCCAGGCTAACCTGGAATTAACTTTGTAGTCTCAGGTGACCTTGAACTCATGGCCATCCTCCTACCTCTGCCTCCCAGAGTGCTGGGATTAAAGGAGAGCGCCACCATGCCCGGCTCTGATTTGATTTTAATTCAGTTTTCCAACTCTAACTAGAGAAGGTATCATTTTCCACATCGCCACTTTCTCTGGAGTTTCATTTACCATGGTTGCTATATAAATGACCAAGTACTAGAACTGTTTGGTATATCTAAGTCACACACATGCACCAAAAAAAAAAAAAAAAAAAAAAAAAGAACAACTCCATGAAATATATAACTTGTCGTGGCTGGTATAAACACTTATCTCCCCTTGCTGGTTTCAGTGTGACTGTTACCAGCAGCTCATGAATGCCCCTTCTCTGAAGACTTGTCTTCTGGTCGATTCCTGACTGGGAACAGGTCGGAGAAGCATACAAGGTGGCTTCAACGTGCAGCTAATGCTGTGGCATGATTTTGTGGCCCAGGGCTTCAGGATCCCAGTAGCCTGCCTCTAGCAGAGCCCACATCTTTCTAGGCAACTCTTTCCTTCCTGTCTCTCCCCTTCTCCCATGAATCCTTCCTTAACCAAATCACTTGGACAAAAATTCCTGCCTTAGGCTCTGTTTTTAAGGAAGTATACTAAGATATACACTTTAAAAATAGAATCTTATGGCTACAAGGATAACATGGTGGTTAAGGAACTAGCCTATGAAGCCTAATGACCCAGGTTTGATTCCCCAGTACCTATATAAGCCAGATGCACAAGGTGGTGCACGTGTCTGGAGTTTGTTTGCAAGGGCTAGAAGCCCTGGTGTGCCCATTCTCTTGCTCTCTTTCTCTCTGTCTCTCTCTGACTCTTTCACTCTTTCAAATAAATATTAAAAAAAAACAAAATCTTTGAATTATTTGACCCAATGTATAGTGAGCTTTAAATTTTTCAGTTAAGGTATTAAGTTTTAAGATGGACATTGATAGGAAAAAGCATTAGATTTAGGAAAAAAACAACAACATGAAAGTTGTTTTCAATTATGGAAAAACTGAAAAAGTAAAAGAGATAATAGTTTTCTATTGTAAAAAGAAGAAATACTCTTTAAGGAGGTGTGTAAATATTTAAAATGCTACTAGCCTGGAGAAAATCCAGTAAGATTCTAGCTTTCTCCTTAGTTGATTTTCCTAATATTTAATTTTTTTTTTATTTCAGAGAGAGAGAAGAGGCAGATAGAGGGAAAGAGCAAATGGGTGCACTAGTGCCTCTAGCCACTACAAACAAACGCTAGATGCATGCGGCACCTTGTGCATCTGGCTTATGTGGGTACTGAGAAAACAAACCTGCTTCCTTAGGCTTTGCAGGCAAGTGCCTTAACTGCTAAACCGTCTCTTCAGCCTAGTCTTCTTAGTTCTTATTGTAGCTGGTTTTACATTAGCCAAAATAGTTTCAGTCACATGACCCAAGTGAATCTTATAACTGTTGGGAGAAGCAGAGGTAATCATATTCCACATATAGAAACTGTGTTTCAGGAAGGTTAAATGAATTGCCCTATCTTCTGTCTAGTAAGTACCTGACCTCAAGTTGATTCTCAAATCCAAGATTCTGTGAGCAATATAAGGTAAGCTCTGCAATTAACTTAAATGACATTCATATCTTTATCACATATTCGTCTTCAAACTCTACAGTTAAATATATTTGAGAGGTCTTAACAATCCCCTTACTAACCTGGAGTTAATCTGAGTTAAAGTAGTTGTTTCTTTTTAAATTTAAATTAAATTAAAGTTTTATTTATTAATTTGAAAGAGAAAGATGCAGAGAGAGAGAAAGAGAAAGAGAGAAAGACACACAGAGAGAAAATGGGTGTGCCAGGGCCTCCAGCCACTGCAACCAAACTCCAGATGCATGTGCTACCTTGTGCATCTGGTGGGTTCTGGGCAATCAAACCTGGGTCCTTAGGCTTTTGAGGCAAGCACCTTAACTGTTAAGCCACCCCTCCAGCCCTAAAAGTGTACACATTAGTTATCCCTTGTTTTGTAAGAAATGATTCCCAAATTCAGCAGTTTGAAATGGCAACATTATTATAGCATAGTTTCTGTATCTAAACATAGGTGGCTCAGGTACCTGTACCTAAGGGACTCTCACAAATCACAGTCAAGTATTGGCCGCAGGTGTGGGTTCATATGTCTGTGTCCGTGGGGGACCTTTGGAGCTCATCAGGTAGTTATCAGGAGTCATATCCTTGGGAGCTATTTGGGAAGTCCTCACTGGCTATAGGCCAGCGTCCTCCCCAGTTTCTTGCCACATACCTCCTTCCATAAACACCTCTTAATACAGCAGGTGACTTTTCTCAGAATGAGCAAGTGAGGAAAAGCAAGAAAGAGCCAAAAGTCTGGAAGCTAGATCCTTTTTGTAACCAAGTCTTGGAAGTGGCATCCCATTGATTCTACTGTATTCTCTTGGTTAGAAATGGAGCACTAAGCCCAACCCATGGCCACCCTCAATGAGTGTGATTCCACATGGACATGATGGCAGGAGCCAGGGAATTTTGAGAGCCATTTTAGAGCTGCCTACCACAATGTGTCACTTGGCTTCCTGCAACAGGGACCTGCAACTTGATCCAACCACTGTTTTCTCTGTATGGAGGCCCTGGATTATTTTCAATATGTTAATTTCATGGGTTTAGGCATATGTGCTGTAGTTTAATGCTTTTCTCACTTGTTCTTCCTCCCACCCACTCTTCAATTTCTCTTCTCCTTTTGCCCTTCCTTTCTTGCTTCCGCTGCCCCTTTCATTCTAACTCTACTCACTTCTCTTTCAGGCTCTGTTTTGCTTTCTCCTCCTTTCTCATGCTCTCATGGTCACCTTCCTTTGAGAATCCAAATTCTCTCTTTGCTCCTGCTACCATGGCCCTTGCTGTTTCTCCATCTGCTCACAGGGACCCTGGCCAACCAGCAATTTTAGATGCTAGCTTTTAAGTTTCTAAAGAAAGTGATTCAATTCAACTATTGGGTCTAGTGTTTTTACCAAGTTCCTCTACAAAGATGACACCATAATGAAGTGAGACAAAATTTTTTTATAGAACATTGAAAATCCCATTTTAGAAGGTTGAGGGAGGGGGGAGAATTTCCCCCTGCTATTTCTCTATGCATAAGTCAGATCTGAGTTTTATCTCATGCCTTGTCTTGCTTATTTTATTTTAATTATTTAAAATAATATAAAACAAAGACATGACCTAGGAAAATGATGATATTGATGTTGATGCTAACATCAGAGTGTCCCAAGATGACAAGAACAGCAATGTTGATAATGACGTAGAAGAAAGCATAATATTATATCACTTATCTAAAATTAGTTGTTTGGTCCTAGAAACAAACTTTCCCACTCACTTTATATGTAGCCTAATTTGAATAAATGAATTTAGTCTTAGAGCAGAACTAAAGAGATTGAATACTTAGTACTTTTAGCCACTACAGTTAAGACAGGTAAATGTTTCCCCTAGTTCTGATATGAAAATTATTAGTAGTATTGCTATATTTATTTTTTTTAGCCATAGAAGATACTCTCGAAGAAAGAAGACTAATTTGCTCCAGCAGAGAGCGTATTTCATATGTGGGGTTTGTTGAAGCAAGTACTTATATACTGATACTCATTCCATGGCCTAGCTTTTGTTTTGTTTCTTGTTTTTGCATCTTAGGCAAAGATTCTTGGGACAAAAATGTGATTAGAATGTGTTCAACTTGACATGTATGCTAAGCCAGTTGGCACATTTTGACCAATTTTATTGCATGACTTAATGCTAGCAGACATCAAACAAGTAGAAGAAGTCAAGTCACTTGAAGAATAGTTGTTTAGTGAGTTAGAATGAATGAAGTCTTTAATAAGTGCTGGCATCAATCCTGTCCTCATTTGTTGCTTGCTATGCCCTGCTCTGCATCTGAGATGCCCCAGGCACTCTTTCTGAGGACACTTGACCTACAAGTCATATTTCAGAAACTGCAGATTTGGTACTTGCTGATTGAGTTTAGACTCTGAGGAGTGTGGGTTGTTGGATTACATGTAGACGAATGACCCATCAGATGCTGAAGGCACAAGCTTAAAGTGCACTAGTGAATTAAGCCATAGCATTTTTGGAAAGGGAGAATTTATTATGTCATTAAACTTGATTTAGTAAGTTTTGCTTCTTTACATATGCCGCACAAAGGGAAAAGTAAGAAATGAATTTGAAACAAGTATTACCATTTTTCTTCTCCTTTCTCAGGTAAAGGATACTCGCATCAAATTAAGAGACAAGAGTATTTTCTTAGGTTTAAAATAAAGCCATTAAAAAAGAATGATAAATTGTAAAAACTGAGTATGAGTGCCAGGCCAGGCATAAACTTTGAAGGTTCTGAAACCATGTGCTTTAGTCTAACACAGAGGAATATGAGGCTTACCTAATTTGATGATACCCTGAGTAAAGTTTTCACAGCTTGGCATGACATCTCAGAAGCTCATGATACAAAGATGTCAGCAATAATCATGGTTGATGGTTAGAGTTTAATGTGAAACTTATGTGTGAATGAAATAGCAATCACAATGGAGAGTTTCTGCTTCAAATATAGCAATTGCCATAATGTGAAGAATATTCTCTTTATTTAGAGATCACTGTCAAACATAAAAGACTTGATACTGGTGCTTTCTACTTATAGCTGGCCGCTGCCTTATGGCGGTAGATTATAAAGAAGTGAGGCATGGTGCCACACATCTGTCATCCCAGTGCTCATAGGTGGAGGCAAGAGGACTGAGAGTTGGAGGCCGGTCTGAGAAACATAGGAAAACTCTATTTCAAGAAACCAAAAAAAAAAAAAAAAAAGTTCACAGAGATAACTGAGGAACTCTAGCTTTTATTTATCCATCAAAACTAATTTGACAATCTTCTTAGGTGTTGTAAAATGCATTCTAGCAGAGGATTTAAAAATAGACTTTTTATCATGTTTATAGTGTCAATTCTAATAATGTAGGCTCTGAGTATGTATAATCTGATTAATTAAATTCTAGATAATAAAGTACATTTTATATTAGTAATTAGTATGTAGCATTACTTTAGAAAGTATGTAAACCCTCAATAGTGTCTGGTAGTTTTGTTTTAAGTGAGTAGATTCCATAGCATTGACTTAGGGTAAATATGAGACTTTGAGATAGGGCTTGTCCAAGGGATTAAGCAATCAGATTTAATTATAATTCTTTCCTTCCACATGATACACAATACTCCATGCTCAAGATGAGCTTAGCAGAAATGAGCAAAGGGGATTTTTCTTTTTCTTTCCTTTGTTTATAAAAGGGGATCACTTCTTATCATTATCATTTTATGCTGATTTGGAGGCTGGAGAGAGGGTTCAGTGGTTAAGAGTGCTTCCTGCCCAAAGTAAGCATGAGGGCCTAAGGAGGCCTGAGACTATCAAAGTTCAAATCTCCAGAGCCCAGTAGATTTTTTTGAGTGTTCATCAGAAATACCATTGCAAGCATCTCTAGGTATTAAAGAAAGTAAGCTTTCATTCATACCTTCAAATCTATGGTTGTATATCTACCTCATTGAAGTTATTGTGGGATGAATCCTGTGAATGCATATAAGTTCCCCAAACAGTGCAGGGAGGGTAGAAGAACCTCTTCCTCCCTCTTTTCCTTCCTTCTTTCCCTACTTTCTTCCTTCCTTTTCTTTCTTGATTCAGTGCTTCCCCATTTTTAATGCTCACAAGAATCATCTGTGGATCTTTTTCAGATGTAAATACCAGGCAGCTCTGGGTGGGAACTGAGTTCCTGGGTTTCTAACCAGTACCAGGTGCTGTTAGGGTCATTAGTCTGAAGAGTCTTATTGTAGTTACCTTCCATTTCTGGGAAAAAACACTCCACACAAAGCAGCTGATGGGAAGAACAGACTTATTTTGGCTTACAGTCTCTAGGGGAAGCTCCATGATGTCAGGTAAAAGATAGTAGAGCAGAGGCTGAGCATCACCTCTTTGTCACAGCAAGTACAAAATAACAGCAGGAGAATGAGGTGAATGGCAAGTGGGAGCTAGCTGTAACAACCCAAAGTCTGCCCCCTAGAACACACCTCTTCTAGCAAGGCTCCACCTCCGAAATTCACACCAGCTAGGGACCAAGTCTTCAAAACACATGGGTCTATGGAGGACAGATGATTCAAACCACCACAACTCAATTGTGGATAGCAAATATTTATGTATTGACTTCTCTGGTCATTTAGTGACATCTGAGTTTTCAAGTTTATAAGGTATGCATCTCAATTGGGCCATAGTTGTCTTGTACTGATGGTCCAGAGGCTTATGTAAGAGAGTTTCATACTGTTATTTTATATATTTCTTGCCCATAAATGCTCTTGCATTCTGAAGGGTTATATGATTTGGCACAGTATGATTTGGCACAGAAATAGTTTTGAAGGGTAATCCACAATCTAATGTATAGTATATAATTGCACTAATCTTCCAGATTAAAAAAAATATATTTTATTTATTTATTTATTTGAGAGAGAGAGAAAGAGGGGTAGAGAGAGGGGGAAGAGGGAGAGAGAGAGAGAAAGAGAGAGAGAGAGAGAGAATGGACGTGCCAGGGCCTCCAGCCATTGCAAATGAATTCCAGATGCATGTGCTCCCTTGTGTGTCTGGCTTACATGGGTCCTGGAGAGTTGAACTAGGATCCTTTGGCTTTGCAAGCAAATGCCATAACCACTAAGCCATCTTTCCAGCCCCATCTTCCAGATTTTTATTCATTAGGAACCATTAGGGAATTAAAGAGAAATGCATCTTCTAAGGTAGTAAAATTGATATTGTACATTAAAATCTTATCTTGTTTTAATTTAAATAAAGTTTTCAGGATGAAGCTTACATGTCACATCTCCGTGGAAATGCTTTAGGATTTCAATTAGGGAAGGTATTTGGTGATGTTTACTTCCTGAACTGCTACTTGTGGGTGCTAGAACACTGTACTGTTAATGCATCTCACCATAAGCTTTAACATACTGACTACTGTTGCCCATACTTATTATTGAGTACATGCTGTGAATATCAACCATGTGCCTCCCCCACTCTCTCTCTCCAGGACCTACATCATTTTCTGGCTATTTTGCACATATTTCTAGATACCAGTACCACCTTATTTTGAATGTCTTTCCTTGTGGTATATTTCTCTCTCATCAGACTTTCTTTTTAGCCCCATTTGATTATGCTTCTATTGATAAAGGAACCACTTGATTTAGATAAGCAACTCAAATGAAACTTGTGAAATAAGAATATTTATTAGTGTGATCACAAGTCTCTAACAATGAATGAAAATAGAGAAAACCCAGTTGGGAATTAAGATGCTGAAATGATTGCCCACTATGAAAAGAAACAAGCTTGCAAAGACAAAGAAAAAAAAATCAGCAGCTTTACTGTTTACTGTCTCTTCTTTTGAGTGTGATCTTCTTCTTAAATGTGCCTTAAACATATGACTCTGCAACGACGCCCTTAACTGTGTATGTTGAAGTATGGAACATATATATATATATATATATATATATATATATATATATACATACATACATACATACATACATACATACATACATATATACACATATATATTCAGATTATCATGAAAAACACAGCAGCCATAATGTTTATATATCTTTTGTATAAAAATTTCATGCAGACCATTCTCTGGCAAAAATCGTAGACCCTCACCAAGCATGGTGGTTTATGCCTGTAATCACAGCACACAAGAAGCCAAGTCAGGATTGTTGTGAATTTCATGCCAGCCTGGAGATTCTGTCTCAAATGGCCCCTCCTCAAAACAAACAAACAAACAAACAAACAAACAAACAAACAAACAAACAAACCTCATAGTCTCTCTCTCTCTCATTAAAAGAGCATAGTCTTCTAGCTCAGCTCTCTGGTTTCCTTGGCTAATATTATACCAGATGAATTGTCTGGTATATGCTTAAGGAGTATTGTGACAACTGACAGGAAGGAAGACGATTTAAGACATAAAAGCCTATAAAATCAGTCACAACACCAAAAATGGCATTGCAATCTTAAATCCAGAGATAGTGGTGCATACCTGTGATCCTAGCACTCAGGAAGCCGAGGCAGGAGGATCACTTGTCAGGAAAGCCTAGGCCAGCTAGGGAAACCCTGACTCCAAACAAAGACAAATGAAACAAAACAAAATTTAAAAAGACACTATGATTTGTTTTTAATCAATTTGCTCTGGAGGCAAATGGCTTCATTATAGGAAAGCCATGTTTCAGCCCAGTTCAGATGCAAGTGGCCATAGCAGTGTCCTGGCATATTTACAGCAGGTCGCATTTGTCTGTGGCTTACTCAGTCCAAAGACTATCAGCATGTTTGCACCACAGTTTTAAAATATCTCTATAAACATTATTTTTAAAATTTGGTAGAGGTTATTTTTAAAGAGATGTACATTTTCCTTGATTACACCCAGTGAATCAAGTAAGAAGGTAATTCCACTTTTTTAAAAATCTAAATCAAAGCATGGAATATGAGTGAAAAAGAGGGGCTTAAGAGTTTCAGTTTCATGGATGTTTTAGTTTTTATTTACATTCAAACTTTTGTGGAAATGCAAATATTATTCTTGCCTTGGAACATGGAGAAAAATGGAGTTAGGAAGAAATTCTGTCACAAAACTGGAGTTTCTAAGCTCCCACAAGGTTGCAAATGCACAGCATCTGTGGGTTAATATTTATTCTGTACCTTGATACCTGCCGGTAAGAAGCATCACAGAAACCCTAAGCACTGTGAACTCCGTGGAATGTCTAATCTTCAGGTTTGGAGCAGCAGACTGCTCAGGGGCTGTGGAGGCGGCCCTAGTCTAGGGCCGTGGAGCCTGTTGTGCTGGTGCCATTTCCTCATGAAATCATGGTTCTTACCAGTCCTTTTTGTACTACGCCCAGGTTTTACAGTTTGGGTAGCCAAGGTGAAGAATATATTTGCTATAACATTAGTGGAATTCTATGGTTTGAGTATATACCATCTGGTGTTGGTTAGCTGAAAGTTGACATTGGTAACCAATGCTATGGCAGCACTCTCTCTAGTGTGTCTCTAAGGCAGGACATGATGCATTTCCTTAACTGTCAAACACAAGCAAAGAACACCAATTGAAAAAACCTTCAACTATCTGGTATTATTGGGGAATGAGGTGCAGTTTTTGATTTAGCTGAAAGATAATCAGTAATGTACAATTCTACTCAGAAAGCAAAATCACATTGAGGTAATATTTCTCAGTTCTACGAGAACACTAGTTATTCTTGATTATGTATGTACGTATGTATATACATAAACATACATACACAATCAATGTGTAATATCTATAATTATGTATATATGAAATGTAGTATTTTAATGGCCACAAATTAACAATATAGTCTTTCAAAGATGAAGCCAGTGAATTTTTATAGGTCTCTCATAGAAATAAGATGATGTCAAACTGATGATTTCAGTAGAAAATAAACAATTATATAACCACTCATGCCTTCTCTCTGTCTGTCTTTCACCACCACACACTTACAGATTCTTGGACATTGTATTTTGGTCCAGATTTCACTTAGGATACAAGGTTGCATACATAGGCCCCCTCTCCTTCACCCCAATTCTGCTGAGGGCATTTGTGAGGATAAGACTTCAGTCAGTCTGTGCAGAAATGGGGAAACATGATATCTCAGGCAATTCCCACCAACCCTGAGGCTCTTACAATCTTTCTGCCCATTGTTTGCAATGATCCCTGAGTTTTGGAGGGGAAGATAGAAATCTGATTTGTGTTGCTTTATCTGCAGACTTTGGCTCACTATTTTTGTGAGGTCTGAGTGGCCACGGTGTCTTTTGCTATTTCCCTAGAAATTGTTTTCAGGCTAGAAATGAGTGCAGTATTTATGTCAGCACTTCTCCTGTAATGACTTCTGGACCTGGGCTGGTGAGATGGAGGTGACCCATTTCTTAGTAGATAGTTGGCTCTCTCTTCTTGATGTACTAATGTATTCATGTATTGATGTATCCTTGTTCTCCCCAGAATTTTCCTCCATCTGTAAAATAGAACAGATTCTTTAACCAAATGTGAGAACAGTTTGAATAAAAGTGTTAGATAAGCCTAGTCATTAAGATATATTGATATGTATATCCATTCTTCTTAGTTAGAGAGCAATGGAGGTTCTCTCTGGAGCCTATTGGTTTCCTGTTCTAGGAAACTGACTTGGTTCCTATGAGCCAAATATGAGTTCTCCCCCACTGAGCAGGTCTCATGTCCAACCCATGAGCAGTTGGTTACCTACATCAGCTGTGTGTCACTGTTGCACAACTGTATGCTTCTTGCTCAGCTGGTTGATTTTGTAACTGGCAGGATCTCCTGCTTAATCAATCAGTTGGCAACTGTTATTCTCCAGCCTCTCGCATAGCACTTTCCAGCACTATGAGGGCTAGCCAGGAGAAATGACAATTTTCAAGAGTGTTAGGTGAAGAATATAGAGAGATTGATATATAAATGGCAAATTGATAATGTTTTTGTAAAGAGGTTTACCTGTCTATTTTATAACCTGCAATTTCAATTGTGACTCTTTTAGATGCTGTCAATCTATCCTCACCCAACTTCCAAAATTCAATTATTTTCTTCTTCAGGCAAAAAAGAGTTTTAATAAAATTGTCAAAATGTAAGAAATATAGAAAAGAGCTTCAGTAAGTCAGGAGGAATAATTATTATAGGTATAACAATCAATTTAATTGACATGAGAAGTGTTTACTCCCTGCCCTCCTCCTCACAACATTGTCCTATTCCTCATCCCTAGCTTCATTCACAGAAATTCAGTTTCTATTATTTTTGCACTTAAAATAACCCATAAATCATGTCATGATCTTTTCTGAGTAGAACTTTTGAAGTTTTCAGTGTTTTGTGTTTCCTTGACGATTTCTTGTCTTCCTTCCTCCCTCTTTCCTTCTCTCCCTCTTTCCCTCTTTCCACTGAACTCCAGTAACTTATGAATGCAAAGCTGGTGGTATTTGAGGCTCTATTTTGTTTGGTCCCAGTGTTTCTTAAATTGTAATGGTAGTTATTGAAGAAGCTTGGGGTTGTGCAGGTGGTAGTTATTAACTGACGTGTTATGGTTCATGGTGAACAAGCAAGGTCAACAAACTTGTTTTTCATCATGGCTGGTTTTAATTTGAAAGGAAACTTGTTACCTATTTGATAATGCTTTACTTAAGTTCACCTATTTCAGGTAGATTAATAGCTTGTTCAAAGATGAGGAGCCCAGAGGCCCTGCTGTAACTATGTGCTTTAGGTTCAAGGTTCAAACTTCAGAAAGTATAAAAGTCCTTGTTTTTCTTCTACCTATTTGCCTGTTCATGCCTTAGTGAACATTTGTACTTGGAAACACTTGACCAATCACAGGTTTGGGATCTCACAGTAATATTGTGAACTATATTATATAATTAAAGAGAGAAAGACATACTCTACTAGTACTTTAAAGTGTAGAAGGCTTTTCAATTTTAGAGACTATCAGGTTGATGGAGATATAAAAAGAAACATATACAGATATGTATATTCCTAATTACTCACTACTAAAAGCTTAGAGTCTCTCTAAAATAATTTCAGGGCATGGGAAACTGCTTAGTGATTAAAAGCACTTGCTTGCAAAGCCTAGGTTTGATTTCTCGGTACCCATGTAAAGTGAGATGCACAAAGTGTTCTCTGCATCTGGAGTTTGTTTACAGAGGGCTCTGGCATGACCATATTCTCTGTCTTTTTTTTTTTTTTTTTGTCTCTCTTTCAAATAAATAAAATAAAATAAAATAGAATTTCAGTTAACTCCAAACACTTAAAGATAGAAATAAATAGCTGGTAAGAGGTTGTTCATACTTGGACCAGCTCACAATGCTGACAAATCATTTTCTTAAATTACTGTCAACATAAATATATTTATAATATAGCTTAAAATTTATGGTGAATTACTAGGCTTCAAAGTTTCTTAAGAAAGGATAATTTTACCACCTTTGTTTACTTTAAGTCATCAATGAAAAAGATCACTGGCACAGTAAGTTTGTTGGTTAACTGTTCATCTGGAGAAGAATAAAATTCAGCCCTGTAGCCTGATCCTCATAAATCTCAATGTAGCTGAAGTTTCAACTCCCATTTTGCTTCTGAGGCATTTAAATTCAATGCTACTACTTGAAGATTAAACCACAATGGAAATATTAATGATGCCTCTGTATTGAAAGCAGCCTGGCAATCTCTTAAATTGATAGGTTTCTAAAGAAACTGCATTTCAAATAAGTATCTGATATTTGGATCTCCTAACCAGTCTGAAATGTAGTTTACCTACATAGATTGGCTATCTAGGAGCTTGTAAACAAACTCATAAATTTGTCATGCTGATTATAGTGTTGGCAAACACAATGGCTGATCATGTTATAAATGTTTATCAACACCCGCACTCACCCACCTGCTAAGAGGTGCTACGCTTTAATGAAATTGTTTGAATATCAAGGCTGGTTGCTAAGATACAATGTTCTTGTTACTAGGGATGTGATGCTTGCAGATTTCTGTTATCAAATAATGATTAGAGATGTGCTAACCTCAAGGTGCTCAGTGCAGTGAAAGGTTTACTGAGCTACAAATTAGTAAACTGTCTGCTTGAGCAAGCACTGGCAGAAGAACCAGGCACCTCATTCATATATGACTGGCATTTTAAAGGAAGACAAGAGAAGGGCAGGGGGTGTGGCCATACGTGATGAGTCCTTGAAAGTTTCCCATGGAAGATTTCACCTACTTGCTTGCCAGGCATGATATGTCATTAGCCAGTTGGGGAGTTTATTGACCCATTGCCAACAATTACTTCCTTTCTTAGGAAAAATATTGGCCTTACATTTCCCACTGATGGGTTGGTAGGGGGTTATTAACATTACATATACCATAACTCTTTGTGACAAATAAAACTAAGTGACTCACAATCCCACTGAATGGAAATACAGTTTAATATGAGCACAATTTTTTAAGATGATGCCAGGTTCAAAAAGTCTATTCTAGCTGGGCATGGTGGCTCACGCCTTTAGTCCCAGCACTTGGGAGGCAGAGGTAAGGAGGATTGCCGAGAGTTCAAGGCCACACTGAGAGGACATAGTGAATTGCAGGTCAGCTTGAGCTAAGGTGAGACCCTACCTCGAAAAACAACAACAAACAACAAAAAAGTCTATTCTACCAATAAAATGCAATAGTTAGTATCGTGGATTCTCTAATGTGGTAGCCATCCATCTCAATATTGAGATTCAGTTTGCCATAAAGTTTCATGGCACATCAAATATCCCCATGTAAGTGTCAAAATATTTTTCTTTACTTTCATATGACCAATGAAGATGGCTAAAGCCAAGCTCTCCACATTGGCCCTATTGTTTTTCTTGTCAATTTTTCCAGGCCTACTTTCAGACTTTGAACACAACACGTTGATAGTGAAAATATTCACATGACTTTAGGATAATCTCTGTCATTTCCATATGCTTTCCATAGGGCTAGTCATGTCTCACAAACATGGAAAAACTGTTGCTGGTGTTACATATGTATGCTTCTTATATTTGTTACCTTATCAGAAATTTCAGTTATTAATTTTAGATCTGATGGTTGTTAAATTGATTCTTAAAAGTTATTCTAATAAAAACTTAAATTTTAGAAATATATTTTTAATAAAACTTCATCTTATTTATTTTGCATACTTTAATTGCAGAACAAAATAAACAACAAAATCACAATACACAACACCCAGGTGGGGAGAGGTTTCCTGCCTAGGCAAGGTCAGGAGAGAAGAAAACCACTAGGCTTCAGCAGAGAGAGCCAGGTAGGGCAGGGCCAGTCAAAGTTACTGAAGGAGCTTGGGAAACTGCACAGGGGCAGACTTCCCAGTGAGAATTCTAGTCTACTTCATGCATGAAGGATGCATCCTCATTGTCCTCCACTGGGGGAATCTCAGCAGGAATAGCAGTGCTGGGTTCCTCTGTGGCCAGCTCATCATCTTCAGTGCCTAAACCTAGCTTGATCTTGTGGTGGATGTGGTTGGAGTTGGTCTGGGGATCCTCAATTGAGAAGCCAGGAGAGAGCAGAGCTATTTCAAACAGCTGAATTTCTTAACTATATAAGGCTTTTCTTTTCTTTTTTCTTTTCTTTTCTTTTCTTTTCTTTTCTTTTCTTTTCTTTTCTTTTCTTTTCTCTTCTCTTCTCTTCTCTTCTCTTCTCTTTTCTTTTCTTTTTTTCCTTTCTCTTTCTCTTTCTTTCTTTCTTTCTTCCAATTTTTTTGTGGATTGCATTAGGTCAGCCAGGTCTATAGGTGTTATTTATTTGTAAGACACACTCATTCACTGACTATCCCCTGTGGGACTGAACTCTGTTTTTTCTAGCCCTAAAAGAATGTCTGAAGCTTAAGTTTTGACTCTTTAGCAATATAATTGTTTTTGTACTGCCAACATTTGAGCTAAATGAAGTGGATTTTTGTTTATTGGTGAGTAACAAAGAGGCATTGTGAAAGCTTTCCCATATTCTTATTATAGGACATTGTACTTCAAGTAGATTTATAAAGTGGCACCTGAGTAAGAATAGCTGTGTAGAGATGGATATGCAAGTGTCACTTGGATGGAATTGTGCTGGCCAAGGAGAGCGGCCTGAGCTGGGAGGTTCTCTGAGTAGATCCCCACTCTTCTCACAGGTTCTCATGAGGCCTTTAGGAGAAGAAGCTAACCCTGTATGATAAAAGTGGTCTCTAAAATCAAGGTGATCCAAATGACAACATCAATTACATTGGATTTTGAAGAAAAAGGAGTAAATAACCAAGTAATAATAATAATAATTATTATTAATAATAAAACAAAAACCACAGTGTGCCCAGGACTAGAGTTTTTGCAAGTGATGCCATGCACACTTATTTTCCTTGGAAATTAACTGATTTTGGTTTTAGTATATACATCTCTACTTTCTCCCACTTCTTGTTTTCTTGTAATTCAGCATTGTTTTCCTCCACTGGGCTTTCTTAATGCTGTACTCGCAGAGTACTTTATCTTTAGTCTAAATAAGAATATTGAGCTTACTGGCTCAGAAGCCAGATTATCTAAGCCAAATGGTCTGTACTATCTAATTTTTAAGGATATATTTTAAAATGTTTCTTATTCACCACTGAGAAATTATAAGATGGACTATTAAAAACAAAACACGAGGCTTGAGCCACTTAGAAAATGTATTCTATGCACCATTGTTCATATTTAGAGATGACCCTAAATATAGATGTACTGTGCTACCTACATATAATTCAGATCATGTCAAAGCACAAACCTCTCTCAGTGTGGGGTAGTGTAGGCATTTCGTTATCTACAGCAGCTGTTGCCTTTTTGAGGGGAAAAATCCCACTCCTGTTTAAATTTATGTTGCATTGAGCAAGTTGTGTTGCTGGTGATTACATGTGGCTCAGCTGTGTCACGTGGCCTGACCTGCAGTAACCTGACTTAATGCGGTCCACATGTTGTCTGAATGACACATTAAAACATTCCACTTCTCCACGGAACTGTGTGAGCAGGTGATTTCTGTAAATGGCAGACACACATACTTGTATTTTAAATCTCTAGTAGCTCAGCTAAGAATATCTTCAAAAGCCCACCCGAATCACTTCCCTTGGTTATTTTTGCAAATTGTTGGGTGACTGACAAAGACCAGGAAGAGATGCACAGGGGGAAGTTTTGAATTATTTACATAATTTGACAGGATGGAGACTCCTTAAAAAAATCCGCTTGGTGGAAGTTACAAACGAATTTCACTTCATGTAATCAGGCTCCTCAAGAGGTGGCCCAACCATATGATTAGCTTACTGCTGTTTGAATTCTAACTAAACTTAAAATAACATAATAATAATAAAAGTTACTATGTCCCAGCAAACAACTCCCACAGGAATGCAGACTTTTTTTCCCCCAATACTTTTATCCCTCTTCTTTGAAAACAGTGAGTACCATTGGTTCTAAATTGGCTTTGAAATGTTTGACCATCAGTGATAAAATTTTACATGGGGTCACTGATTCCTTGAATGACCAAAGGAACACATTACCAGGACAATTGGCAGCGGAATTCTCTTTTGCTATTAAATAAACTGGCCTAATGGGAATTGAACACACAATTCTTGTTTCTCCAGCATCATACTGACTTCAAGTGAGGCAACAAACAAGGCAGATGACTGAGAAAAAGAGAGGTTCAGAGTCTATCTTGCCAGTACAGGTGTGGGAGTTGGGCACACTGCTAATGTATCAATTCTAGAATGTGCTACCTGGTTGACTTACTGCATTACTGAGCGTTTCTTTTTCTGTATAATGATATAATACTAGTCACATCAGTTACATGAAGTGCCCTACAGAATGCTTGATATAAAGGAGAAAATCAAATAAGTCATCTGCGCTTACCTTTGTTAAGCTCAATTAGAAAAAGAAACTAACTCATATAAAAACAAACCAATACATTTACATGCTACTCCAATTTCTCCTTTGCTATTTTTCCCTCCCTAGACATGTCCAGGTCCCTATGAACCCTTCATATCCATTACAGGCATAGTTACTGAGACACTTTTGCAGGAGAAGAAAACAAAATACCATAGCAAAGGTAAAAAAATAAAGCAACAACCCCCAAAAAAAAAAAAACACATTGCTTACTGAAGACATTAACTGTCATTATAATGTAAAACAGTTTAGGACCAAAGCTATCAAGATCTATAACAGTATTTGCCTCCCATCACTGAAGACAAAATTTCAGGCTAAATGTCTAGAAAGGTGGTGGCTTCTCAATAGAGTATCCATTTAATAATTGAACAAGTTGTCATTGGAAAAGTCATTTTCTACGAATGCATGTCCATATTGGATGAAACATAGGAGATAACACAAGAAAGCATAGTGGCTTAGATTTGTGTGAAATAATGCTTCTACTATATTGGAAAATTTACTATTTGCCTTTCAAGGATCATGTCTAACTAACTTAACCACTATGGCTATTTCTTTGAATTAGTGTAGAAGTAAATAAATGTGAGTTGCTTTTCAGTCGTTCCTGAGGCCATGACTAGATTCACATTCTCAGTCACCATTTTCCTCTTTATAGATGGTCACATTTCCCTTCTTTCCTCTGACTTTAAAAGAATGTTGAAAAAGTTGGTATAAGGCTTTTCTGCTTTCCTCCATACTTAGGTTTTACTTAGGCTTCTATTTACTTGTTTTTTTTTTTTTTTTTTTTTTTCTGTGATTGGGTCTCATTTTAGACCAGGCTAACCTGGAATTCACTATGTAGTCTCAGGCTGGCCTCAAACTCACAGTAATCCTCCTACCTCTGCCTCCTGAGTTGTGGGATTAAAGGCCCAGCCAGGCTTCTTTTTTTTTTTTTTTTTTTTTTTTTGAGAGAGACAGAGAGAGATGGACATGCCAGCAGCCTCTCAGCTGCTGTGAGCGAAATCCAGATGTGTGCATCCCCTTGTGGTCAAGTGTGGCATTGCACCCTTGCATCACTTTGCATCTGTCTAAACCTGGGACCTGGAGATGGGAACCGGTGTTCTTAGGCTTAGAAGGCAGGCGCCTTAACCGCTAAGCTATCTCTTCAGCCCCAAGCTTATTTTTTACCTTTATATACCATGTTCTAGAAATAACAATGACTTACTGCACTTCCTTCCATGTGGTGAAATTGTAATTAAATAGCAAATATGGTTGTTGACACACAGTAGATGAGCAAGTGGAACAATGAATTTAGAACAGCAATTATGACAGAGAAAAATGTTTTGTAAAAAGTGCTACATTGCACTGAAATGCTTAGCACATCTCTTATGGTACTAGCATGCATTATTTTGTGGATTTTCTGAAACATGTAGCTTTATATCAAATATACCTATTTCCTAGATTAATAGAAAACGTTACCAAGTTCCCTTTAACAACTTTGAATCCCCATCCAACTTGCAACACATGAACAATGTAAATGAAATCTAAGTAAAAACTACAATGTAAGGGAAGGCAGGTTGGTTGGAGAGATAGGATTGACTTTCACCCATGTTTTACATGTGGACATACTATTTCTCTCCTAGAATATTGTGCATAGGTCTGAGTTTCAGAGCAGGGAACATTGTCATTTTCACTAATAGCTCACATGTATAGAAACTCATACGTCAAATCTATCTGGATGGGTGGGACTTTGTTTTAGAAAACCAGGTCAAATTTGGAAAGAGTTTTCGCTTATTGTCAGTATTGTCCTACTGTATCTGCTGGACCTTATCAATGAGGTGGAAGCCACAGAGGGAGAATTGCTTCTGAGTTCAGAACAATATGGGTAAGCCTGGCTGCAAAAATATAGGGCTACAATTAAAAATTCTCTTTTCAGACCCACATTTTTAAAGCAAGTAAGGATGAGCATTCCACTTATATACTGTCTCATCAGAGCTTGTTTTTTCAGTGCTGAAGAAACTGACATGTGATGTTATTTTCCTTGCCCAACTTGACACAACTGATTTGTGACACTGAATGTCAATGAAGTGCTTTGATTGCCAGTTGGATATAATTTTTAGCACATTATATTGCCTCTTAATTTACTATAAAAAGTCAGATGATAGCATTAACCACAACAATGAAGCATTTGTGTTATACGTATGTCCTTTCAACATTGAAGAGAAGTACTGAAGAATTCAAGAAGAGCTAAAACGTAAGAATGTACAATGCTATTGTACTTGAAACTGTCTAACTAGACAATAGTACAAGAAAAAAGTACCCCAAAGTAATGTGCTTACAGAAACTAAATTGTGCAATTCCCATTAAGAGAGGGAAGTGAGACTTCATGTAGAAAATGACTTTTGAATGGAGAATACTGTTTGCATAGTTAGGGAGGAAGTATACCCAATTAGGGGGGAAAACCTGATGTAAAAATCTGAATCCTGTAAGGTTGCCTGCTGCAGTGAGGCTTTCTGGTGGCTGGACAGTGTCCAGGAGTTTGAGAAAGCAAAAATAAATGCTAGTGTATAGAGTCAAGTGAGTTTAGGCTCAATGGTATATTGAAGAGCAGGTCTACCTGAATTTGAAACTCAACGTATTATGTAACAACTGGATAACTCTGACAGGTTACCAAACACCGGGAGCTTCAGTTTCCTCATCTGTATCATTGATACAGTACCCACAGAGTGTATCTAGTGAGAAAACATGAAATGTTAAAACAACCTCCCACACAACAGTCTATCATAAATCTACCTTCCATCCTTCCTTTTCTGTCTTTGTTTCTTTCTTTGTTTCTTTCTTTCTTTTTTTGTTTCTTTCTTTGTTTGTTTCTTTGTTTGTTTGTTTGTTTCTTTCTTTCTTTCTTTTTCTTTCACTAGTCTTTATAATGTATGACATACTATTCCAAAAAATTTATGTCAAATACATATATGAAATATATTTCAAAGAATATATGTGAAATTGTCTAAGATATATCTATATCTATATCTATCTATCTATCTATCTATCTATCTATCTATCTATCTATCTATCTATATATATATATATGGTGTATATACTGAGCTAGTTGCTGTCTCTGCACTAGGATCATGTAGTTAATAGTATAGAGAACTACCCATGATTTGATATAGGTTCTGCAGCAACTGAGTGAGAATACTGAGGCCATACATGTTGTTAGAGAGTACTCAAACCTCAATCAAGTTCGTATACTGTCCAAATGAATTAAACCACGTTGGTAGTATTTTGTGCAAACAGTATTTGATTCAACTTTTATTTTAGCCAGGAATTATCTTTAAAGTATGTCACAGATGCTTAGCTAAGATCTGTCTATAGAGCATGGCATGAGTACATTATATTTCCAAAGGTGAAACAATGATTCCAAGTATAAGGGTTACTTTTATTGAATAGTCAGCTTTATGCGCACTTAAAGTCTGTGAGGTATATCTATGGGCCTTCTCTGATTGATCCATGAGTTTCTGTTTCTCGCTAGTTGGAAAAGTAAGTGTAAGGAGATATGAACAGTAAGAAGTGTCCTATCTTAATCCTGAACTTTATCTAAATAATTTATATAGAAACACTTTAACTTGGTTCAAAGGGGCTGTGATATTTATAAAATAAGTTATATAATAATAAAAATTACCCTCATCTCTTTCTTTTAGCAAGTCACCATTAACTTGTGCTTTCTAGTTGAGCCCACTGTGCATCGTAATCACTATAAGCATGCATTGTTGACATTATAATTGGATGACAGCTGAAGGGTTTTGGATGTTACCTGTAGCTTGTGGAGATATAAAAGTTTTCTCCCTGGGTCTTGAAAATAGAAACTTTTGGGTTTTTGCAAAACTCTTACTTTCGATCTGAAATAATGGATATCTTTGCCCCTAGGATCATGAAATAGGTATTAATATAATCATGCCAGACTGGCTTCTTATGCCAAGAGGTAAAGTTTAACAAAAGTACAAATGCAACTTTAAAAATGAGAATTAAGAATTACCAGAAAAGTAAATTGAAACTAAGTAATAAAAATAGTTTCAGTGTGCAACCTTTTAAGACATCAACTTTCTTTTATCCTTTATATTTGGGTTCTTCAAGTTTAGCTGTAACATATGCATCATGGAAGGTGAGGCATACCTGTGTTTTGATCTTTTAGCTTTGTTCTGTGTGTATAGTCTTCATTCTGTTTGAAAATATGGTATAATAAGCATTGTTGTGGTAAGGATCTTTCCCTTCATGGGAAGTAATGAGACCACATTTGTTCCTTTTTCACTTTTCATTTGGACAATGCAAATCCAGGTGGTATCTGGTATTCATGGGGCCTTTTCTTTTTCTGGCTCTAAATATTAAAGATGACCCATCATATTTAGTGCCAATTTTTACTTTTTTTTCAAATATTTAAATATTCAAACACATAGCAGATAAATAACTTATGTTCAGAGTCTAATTTTAGATTCTGAAGGGGATCATTTGATGAGAATAATAGTGAAATAATTGGCAGAATAAACTCTGAACTATTATTAGTATCGATTGGTTGTAAATGGAGTCTCATTATGTTCCCATGCTATTTTTGAACTACTTGGCTTAGGAGATCCTCCTGCTTCAGCTTCTTATGTCTTTGGGACTACAGGGGCATACCACTGGAGTGGCTCTAGGGTCATATTTTTAGACTGTACATGTCGTTAATTCCTGCATTTAGGACAGAGAGAATAATCTGACCTTTTTCTTATTGGACACATTTTTTTTTCTTACTGACTAGTGCTTTAAGGATGCTTGTTTCTCATAGTAGCATTTTCCTTTTCCTCAAAACTCTCTGTATTTTTTTTTCTTTGCTTCCTAGTATATTCTTCACCAGGTATGAAATGGTTACCTCTTGATTGTGGACTACTCATATTTTAATTTGTCTTTACTACCATCTCATTGTAATAAAGAACACATAAGAATTTTCTATGTTCTAATGAACGAAATATCAGCCTTGTAAGACACTTTCAAAACGTCCATGAGAAAGTGCTGGGTTTCTTTACCCTCATCCTCCTGCTCTGTGATGGATCAACAAAGGGGCTGGCATCACTGCTGTCCTTCTCAGGGTGTCACACTCAAGTATCCAGGCTTCCTAAAAGGGGGACAAAGAGTTCCAAAAGCTTCTTGTGTGTGTTGTGTGTGTGTGTGTGTGTGTGTGTGTGTGTGTGTGCACATGCGCACATGCGCACATTTTTAAGTGTGTTTGGGTGGTGTATGCTCATATATGTGCCCTGGCAGAGCCCCGTGTGTTTGTCCACAGTGAGGCAGGGGTGGGCTGTGGTGGCCAAAGCAGAAATGTTGGGTGTTCTGCTTCATTGCTCATGCCCCTTATTTTGAACCTGTTTCTTACTGACATGGTGACACTAGAACTTTTTTTTTGTTGTTTTTTTTGCAAGCCAGTAGATTCTCTAGTCTCTGCTCCCCTTTGCTGGACCAGGTGCTATGGCCATGCCTAACTGTTTATGAGATTTGCAAAACTCAGGTGGTTTCAGGGCCCCTCAGGCATACATGTTTGTGAAGGAAACACATTTAACCTCTGAACTATCTCTCCACTCCCTCCAAAAGGTTCTAAATTAGAAAGTAAATATTCCATCCTACAAGAAACATATTTATGATCACAACACCCTGGGAAAAACTAGATACATATATAACCAGTGGGGCATCAGGAAGCACAATCCTGGTGACAAGTGTGGGACTGCACAACAGAGCAGGGCAGTGCAGGGAGACTGCCACGGTGCCTTTGTGCTCAGTATAGGAGGAGAGACAGCTTTGTTTGACAGCTATGCAGATGCCTGGGGTCGGACTGTGGCTCCATATGGCTAGGTATGATCCAGCATAGGTGGGGCCAGTTAAGTCAGACTCCCGGCCCCATTCGACAAGAGTGGAGGCAGTGTAACCCTAAGACAGCGAACCAGGCTTTGGAGATAGTGCCCTGCCTTTGAGTCCTCCAGTCTGCTATTCACTGCCAGTGTCTTTTTTGGGATTATTATTTTATTATATAACCATTAATTTCTTCAATTTTGAAATAAAGATGTTAGTCATCATCATCATTTTGAATACCATTGGTTCCTTCCCTATGCTAAGAAAAATGTAAGCTCTAAGAGCGCAATTTCCAAGTTCTCAAAATACTCCCTGGTACAAAGAAGGTACTTTATGAATAAATAAATTTAAGTAGAGAGAGAGTCAAATGAGGCTATATATCAAAAATCTTCTGCACAAAGATTAATATGTATCTAGGCCATAATAAATCTAAGTTATTCTTATAATTCTGGAGAAAGATTAGGAGATAAGTTGAGATTTGCAGATAATAAAGGAAATCTTTCCTAGGTATGTTTCACTGCAAAGAAAGAGCTAAGGATAAAGTAAATTGTGGCAGATTTGGAGGTCTAATTTGATTTTAAATTCAAAAAAATTCATTTCTGGTCCAGAGAACTTCCAAAAATCTGGAGCATTCCTGTGGCTGACATTGTTTTGTAACTGTCTGGCACCATTCTGCTAGTTATTTTGGGGCCCAAATACATTGCAGGAAAGTGAAATATTTTGGGGCTCCTCCAAAGTTTTGAGTAATCTCTGGTTTGATAATTCTCTATCGATCTATCCAACATTCAATCATCCATCCATCCATCCATCCATCCATCCATCCATCCAGTTCATTAATACTTACTGAGTATGTATTTTATGCCAGGAACGAAACTTACTTTCAAAATTTATTTTCTGAAAGTACAGCAAGCAGTTTAACATCAGTACTGTGAACAATGATTACAAAGGCCTATAATTGAAATTACAACAGTACCGTTCTGACAACCAAACAGTCACATTACTTGACAGCACAGTCTTTCTCACAGAATGCTGTTTTATTTTGTATAGTTTTATAGGTAAAACAAACTCGATCAGAGAGCCTTCAATAATCCTAGGAGAGGTAAGGTGGTCATGAGGCCAGTCTTTCCATTGGCATCACATCTAGTCAAAGGCTCTGCCCTCATTAGCGAAATTTTTGATGCTAAGTGTAGATAATCATTAGTTCATGGGTTTAAAACAAATAATTTTGGGAATGCATCTTTCTTTTTATTCTGAATATTTGCAGATGGTTTAGCACAAATACAGAAAAATCTCTGTTGTATTTATTTATGATATGTCTTTGTTGGGAAACAATAATCTTTTTGCTTCTTAATCTAAATTGAACTGCAGTGTACCAATAAAACAAGTCACAACATAGAAAGTAAATTTTCTTTGTATAAATAATTAACTCTTTAAGATTTATTGGCCTTTCTCTATTTCCCCTTTTCTCTGAGTGGTGTAATCCAAATAAAATGTTGCATTTATTCTTGTCTGATAAAATATTCATAAAAGAAACCACTACCTTTGGATTTGGATTTGGAAAGCAGAGAAAACATGATTATGAATGTTGACCCTTGCCCAAGTACTACCTAAAACCCATTAGCTGAAACCAGACATCTATAGGGAATCTAATTCTATGTTTACCTTTATTAGTATTATTATTTATCTATTTTACTTTTTTTTTTTTTTTTTTTTTTTTTTTTTTGCTCCTTGGTCCTTGTTAAGATTTTCATTGCCTTTAAGCTATTACATGATGATTTAGAAAGAAACAGAGCAAGTGATTATAACACATATGTACCATGACAAGTAAGCCAATGCTAGCTAGGAAATCTCCTTGGAAGACCTAGGTGGCTTTGGAAATAATGAGGGCAATCAGGAAAGCAGATCCAACTCCTGATGAACAGATTGTATTGCCAGAAAAGTGAAATTTAGAATTGAGATTTAGATCTTTTTTAGTTTGGTGTATTTTGTTATGTGGAGACAAGACTGTATACCCATGTACAGGGACAACACACTACCACATCCCTTGGCTTTGCAAGTGTTTATGTTCATCTTCAGCATAAGGTGTTCTTGTGCCTTTGATATCTATCTAGAGAATTTCATCATGATCTAGGACATGCTAGTGTCCATCAAGCCATCTGACTATGAGGTGGGTTACAGGAAGTAAGCCTTCTCAAGATCCCAAAGTCTGTAATGGTTTGTAATGAATATTAAGCAAGGTAGGCCTCTGACACTCTCCCACCTCTTCCTTTTGTTGCAGTACCCAAGACTGAACTCAGGGCCTTGTTCATGCTAAATTAAGTTTTCTATCAGTAAGTCACACAACCCAGTCTTATGGTACTTTATCCCCTACCCTTTGAAAAAATGAAATATTTGAATGTGGATGATCACAAAATGAATTGCTTCGATGTTCTTTGGAATATGTATGATGTAGGGTGAAAAAAGTTTTGCGACTTGACTCACCAATGCAACCATCTTTCTGTATAAGGGGAGATTCATAGGGGAGTCCTTGGTCACCTATCTTCGGTGATATTTTCACTGGATGTGTTACATATATTTTTGTGTGTGGCTAACTTTTTTTTGAGAAACTGAAAATTTTGAAATCATACCCTTTTTAGTTTTTCATTTTGTATTTTTCTTTTTATAAAAAATAAAATAATTAAAAAGAAAACAGAATAAAATAATAATAATTAATTTTTAAGGAGATCAGTTCACAATACTTGAAAGTCTGAGAGCCAGTGAATTGAACAACAACTGGTCTATTATTTAAAGTCACCTATTGGCAGAGCTCCACAATATCACCTGTCCTGTCCCAGCCCAGACAAATGGCATAGTTACAAGAGTTACGGTGCACATTTCTAAACTGTGTTCAATTTGACCAGAACAGCAATCCCAAAGAGGATCTGAGCCAACAGGAACTGACAGGGCCTTTGCAAGCGAAGTGTCAGCATTTGACTGCCTTACTGTGTCACAGACACATTTCAGTGTCAGCACCAGGGTTTTGAGTCATTCTTATTTTCTGACCTGGAAGAGTCTGAGTATTTCAAGCTAATTGTCTTTTCTTTGTTAAATAGTGGTTGAGTCTTACAGGATGAATTTCTTCATTCTATTGAAGAAATGATGATATTTTCTAGTTAGACATTGTAAGCCCTAGAGAAAGATGTAAAAATTTACATAAGAAAAATTAAGGAAACATGATCAAATGAAAAATAAAAATATGTGTTGACTTTTTGTTACATACCTTTTAATTAACTTGAGATCACATTGACTATAAAAATTTGATATGTGATATACTTTTGACTGGAGAGATGGCTTAGCAGTGAAGGCACTTGCTTGATATCTGATATATTTTTTATGTTTAACAACATAGAATGTATGTTCCTTATGTTATGTAGCAGTCCTCATGATTTTTTTGACTTGTATATGTAATGTACATGTAGCGTGTGTATGTTTGGTGTCTGTGCATATACATGCTTACCTGGTAGGATGTACTGGGGTGTGCTTACCTGGTAGGATGTACTGGGGCGTGCTTACCTGGTAGGATGTACTGGGGTGTGCTTACCTGGTAGGATGTACTGGGGTGTGCTTACCTGGTAGGATGTACTGGGGCGTGCTTACCTGGTAGGATGTACTGGGGCGGGCTTACCTGGTAGGATGTACTGGGGCGTGCTTCCCTGTTGTGGTTGTTTTCCATTGCTCTTCCTCCCTTTCTTGATTTGAGTCAGAGTCTCTTACTGCTGTCAAAGTTTGAGTTTTTTTTTTTTTTTTTTTTTTATTTCCCCATGAGCTTTGTTTACTCTTTGGTCTCTGCTCCTGTATGGGATTGAATGTGCATGGCCAACTTTTTATGTGGGTCCTGGGAATTTAACTTGAACAGTCTCTCAAGCCTCCTCAGAACTCATGCTTGCTAAGGAAGTGCTCATAACCATTGAACCATTTTTTCTGACCAAGGAACATGATTTTTTAATGACTGTATAATCTGTTTTATTCTGTTATAACATCTTACTGGGCATTTAATTTATTTCTAGGATTTTACTTTCACAAATCATGCCTTGATTCTCACAACATTCATCTTTGTTTTCTTTTTTATAATGACTCCCAAGAAATAGAATTAACATTGTACTTTTGAATTAAGAAGATAAATATTTTTAGACCTGAAGAATGATTTGAAGATTTCATTATAGGGGACACCAAAAAATTCCTTGTGCTGGGAAGGCAGAGAAAAGAGGATTCTTAGAGTTGGCTGGAAAGCCAAATAGGTGATTCAATAAGAGACCTTGTCTCAAAAAAAAAAAAGGTAGGCTGGGTGTGGAGGTGCACACCTTTAATCCACTCAGAAGAATTTCCATGAGTTTGAGGCCATCCTGAGATTACATAGTGAATTCCAGGTCAGCCTGGGCAAGAGCAAGACCCTACCTTAAGACAAAACAAAACAAAACAACAACCCCCCCAAAACAAACAAACAAATAAACAAACAAACAAAAAACCAAAACAACAACAAAAAAGGTGGAAAGCAATCAAAGAAGACACCCTATGTTGAACTCTGGCCTCCAAATACACTTTTACACATGTGTGTGTGTACCCTTCCATGTGAGTCCCCATATATATGATCAAGTATATATACACATCCACACCATACATGCATGCATTCAAAGCAATGGGGGTAATAAAAGGAGAAGGTTGTTTATGAGACATACCAAACAATCCAAAATAAATAGCTGACCAGAAACACATTTTCTGTTAGAACTCTTGGGAATCCAAGAAAGGAAACAGTATGGGGAAAGAATATAAAACTGATTTGTGACATCCATGGAACCAGATAGGCAACTCCATGTTTCTGGGATAAATGTCCAAAACAGACACAGTTTATGGGAGGAAGGCATTTATTTTAGCTTACAGCTCCAGGGGAAGTTCCATCTATGGTGGAAGAAGCTGGTTCCCATTCATAGATCCAAGTAAAGAGAAAAAAGTCAGCACCAGCCAGGAAACACAAAAGCCTGCAAACACACAACAGGCATCAAGCAAGGACCCTGCAGAATTCAAACCTCTGTGCACACCTTTGGGCTGGAATTCAGGTCCACACTGCCCCTCCCCCATGTCCAGTGACATCTCCCCTAGCTAGAGCTCTGGAGACCCCAGCTACAAGCTATAATGAAACTCCTGCCTCTATAGGGGACATACATTCAAATTACCGCAGCATGTGACTCGGTAGTTTTGCCGAGTGGTTGGAAACTGCTGACTCAGGTGATTACACATTCACAGGACTAAGACCTACCTTATAATACAGAGGAGTTGTAAAGTGGGGACTCATAATCGTTGTACAGTAACGATTGAATTACTTTATATTTATACTCACTGAAGAAATCACAGTTTTTACCTGCTAAGATTTTGTGTGGTTCACAGACATAAAAACTAATGCTTCAAGATATTGTTAGAAATAGTTAGCTGTGAATTCAGGTGATAAGGAAGGTTGTATTAAAGGAATGACTAGAAAAAAAATGTATATCAAATATCGGGTTTCATGTAATTTGTGTCTTATTATTTTGTGCAATTTTAACCTGCAGTTTTTCTACCCACACCTTAACTGGTGAAACATGATGAGAGGCCAACATGCTGTGTAAGCATCATTGCAGTGCTTACTGTTCAATATGCAATCCCATCACACCTCCGGCTCTGTGAGTTGTAGCCATGGCTTTCAATTAAATCACCAGACTGACACAAATCTGATTTTGGACTGAATTTCATATATTTAAAATACTAACCCACTATTTACAAATCCCTAATGAGACACAATCAAATAATTCAAACAGCCATGCAAATAGTTATATTTAACTATATATAGAGCCAAATTAAATAGAAGTACATTTTTATGAGAAAATATGGGTAAATAGAGCTCAAAAGCATCTACTTTGTTCTATTCAATAAAGAGAAAAATTTACAATTTTTATTTTAAACATGTATTTTATTTTGTTTTATTTTAATAAAAACATTTTATTTTAAACATGTTTGAAGACATGTAAAATTAAAAAACTAAATTTATAGCCTTCATAACTCAAATACCCTTGTAGTAGTTGACAATCTCTCTTTGGCAGGCCCACATAATAAGGAATAAAACCCACCTACATCTCTGGCCTCTGTACCCCATACTGTCTCTTTTGGATGTTTGTGTCCAGGTGCTTCAATTAGGTGTGCATGTGGCAAAGTCTGGCACTGATATTTCAAACTCTTGTTACAGATAAATGTGTGGGACTTGCTTATTGGATGAATCCTACATACTGTGTACAATTCAGAAGAATATAAAGCAATAGAAATTTACCTGATTTCTAACGAGGCTCTGTGGTTATTTAGTTTCCTTTTTGTTTCTTATTTATCATCAAAGATGGAAAATAGATATTATTCCATGTCTGTAAACACAGAAGGACATTAACAAATAGTACCATTAATGCATACATATTAGAACTTTTCAACAATTCAGGGAACTATGTTATGCCCTCACTGAACAAAAAGTAGAAGTGCCTTTCCAGTAGAAAATTTAAAGGCAAATAGATTGTGTTTTGTGACTTGTGTGAAGTGTTATGTTGTATTTTTCTGATAGTTACACTAGGAGCATCATATGTGTTCTTGAGTTGCAGGGCAAAGAAAGACAATATGTATTCCCACTTACACTTGAGAATCATTGACCAGAAGGCATCACAGGGCTTCAACCAGACTTCCAAGGAGAATGGGAATCCAGTGATATGTCAAAGAATGACATGTCTTGGAGTTGGTGAATGCTAGTAAACTCTAAAATGGAAAATAAAAATGGAAATTTAAATTATGAGATCAACAAGTAATTATCAAACATACAAACAGCATAAAAATATAAAGTGAGGCCTGGGTAGATTGCTTAGCAGTTTAACTCCCAGAACTCATGGAAAAAGCAGGGCATAACCATGAACATCTGTAATCCTCTTTCACTGGGGAAGGCAGAGACCAAAGAATGATTGGGGCTTACTGACAGATAGAAACTCTGGGTTGAGGGAGAGACTTTGTCTCAGGGAAATATGTGTGTGTGGAGAGAGAGAGAGAGAAAGAAAGAGATCAAGCTGGGTGTGGTGGCACACACCTTTAATCCTAGCACTTGGGAGGCAAAGGTAGGAGGATTGTCATGAGTTCCAGGTCAGCCTGAGCTAGAATGAGACCCTACCTCTAATAATAAAATAAAAATAAAAGAAAGAAAAAATAAAGAAAAGAGATCAATAAAACTCTATCTAATTTAGATATCCTGAGTATGGCCACTTTAAAACACATTTTATTTCATTTATTATTATTAATTTTAAATATGTAGCCCAAGTTGGCATCAAACTCCTGATCCTCCTGCCTCCACCTCTTTAGCAATTTCCTACTGGCTAAAACAGTTCTTAAATTATCATAAAATTCCATGTATATATGTAGTATGCACATACACACACACAATTTTTTTTTTCCTGAAAGATCCTTAATTTGACTAGGTCTATAATGAGACTAGTTTTGCATATGTTATTATTATTTTTTAAATTTTATTCATTTCATTTAATTTTTTAATTCACAACTTCTATACTCACAGACAATAAACCATGATATTTCCCTCCCCTCCCCCCATTCCCCTTCAGAACTCCATTCTCCATCATATCCCCTCCCTCTCTCCATTAGTCTCTCTTTTAATTTGATGTCATCATCTTTTTCTTCTATTATGAGGGTTTTGTGAAGGTATTGTGAGGTCATAGATATTGAGGCCAATTTCTCTCTGGATAGTTGCATTGTAAGGAGTTGTAACCTTCCTTTGGCTCTTACATTCTTTATGCCCCCTCTTCCACAGTGGACCCTGAACCTTGGAGAGTGTGATAGAGATGTTTCAGTGCTGGACACTCTTCTGTCCCTTCTTCTCTGCATTATGTTGCCTTTTGGGTCATCCCAGTGGTCACCACCATCTGAAAAGAGAAGCTTCTCTAACCAGAAGTGGGAGTAGCATTAATATATGAATATGAACATTAAGTGTAGTGCTTTCAGGACAGTTTGGTGGGAATAATATATGCATCTAGCAAGACGAGAGCAAGCTTTATACCCCTAAGGCTCATGACCTCCCCTGCCATAGACTTTTGATTAAGTTTTTCAGTACCAGGCATGTATTCCCTCCCATAGAGCGGGCCTTCAGTCCAATTAAAGAACAGTTGGTTTCCCCAGAGCATACATGCCACTATTGCACCTGTTCGGTCATTTGACCTGTCTGGCCAAACTTGAAGTTTCCAGTGTCAACTGTTTTCACTGCTGATGATTTCTGTATGGCTGCATGCAGTGCAGCTTTTTCCAGCTTTCAGTTGGCTAGTCTACAGGGAGAAGGTTTTCTGCTCAGCACCCGCTTGATTTCTCAGTGACCTTGCCCCTCAGGCAAGTGAAGTCTTCTGAAGTAGGGTCTTACCATCTGTTTCTCAAGGGAAACCAAAGGCCTTGGCAATAGCCTGTAATGTTTTGGAGGCCACAGGGACCTCCCTGGCCAACAACTCACTGGAAGGTATCCCATCCCTGGCACTGAAAATTTTCTAGTAATCTATAGCTTCTGGATGTGCCATTATTCAAAAAAGTAGGTTTACATACGCCTTATTCAGAATATCTTGAATTTTGATTGACCCTCCCCAACCATTCTTTTATACATTCTCTTCCCCTGTCCTTGCTTAGGCCTTTCCCTTGCCTGTAATCTATTCTTCTATTTCATATATATATATATATATATATATATCCCCTTAAGTCCTTCCTTATCCTCCCTCCCTTACAACCTTTTTTCTTTTTATTACTTCTAATTTTCCATTTTGAAGGTAGAATAATTATAATAGTGAATTGGCCTGATGATTATGAGGATGGGATGGGGGAGAAAGGGAGGAAGGGGAAAGAGGATGACAATGTTTGATATTAGTGAATTATTTTAAACTGTGATCCAGTCTCTGTGAATTAGGTATCGCTATTTTTAACATTTCACAGAGGAGGAAACTGAGGCATGGTGAGGTTAAAGAACTGCTCAAGATTGTATGGCACAGCCGTAATGGAACAGGAAGGCTGTTTTTCCCCTTCAGGGTATGATACTTTAAAGCTGATGTATATTTTAAGATTCCTCTAAAACATTTTAATACTTCATTACAGTGAGAAGTGTCTATGCCTCCTAACCTTGAGTTGGTTTCAACTTTACTTTCTTGCCATGAAGAAGTTTCATGTGTTGGTATATGAATTACTCCAGAGCTATGAAATGGAACATGAATAGAAACAAGAAATATGCTGGATACTTTTGGAGCACTATACTTATTTTTCAAGGATGCCATGCAGTCACATTGTCTGAGAGTTAGGATTTGACAAGACGATTAATTTGCTTTTTATTCTACCTATTCATGTATTCCCTCTCATTTGAAGCAGAATTCCTTTCTAATGTCAGCACCTGCATCATCCTTAAACATTCTGTTAGTTTTTGTTTTGAGATCTTGAGCAAGAAATATGAAGCATTGCTCTGAATTCCAAAGGATATTCACTGTAAGAGTGCTTCCCAGAATATGCAGAGTGGGTCATGGATTTTGGTGTGCTATGGCTATGTACTGAAAGCCATATGGCAAAGATACTCTCACATGTTTTCATTCTATTTTTCTCTCTTTCTCTCCCTCCCCCTCTCTCTGTGAATGTGTGTGTGTGCATGCACACATATATGCAAGGAATTTGTGGAGAATATGGCTCTAGAGTAAAGAACTATGATAAGGGCTAACATCTTCCACGTTTAAAGGCAGTAGTGAATTTCATATAATCTATTGCAGCAACTTTGTTAATTGGTTCCTGTGCCAAACACTCAAAATGCACCGAGAATCAAGGTGTTTTATTATAGAATTTATAGGTTGGTGGGAGAGGAAAAATAACTAAATTATGATACCATCAAATGTTAGTCGAGCCAAGGAACAAGTTAGAGTAATGCCTGGCACTAAGAGATCTCTGTAGCATTCTCAAATATGTTCCCACAGAACAGATGTTTCGTTGAGATCCAAATGATGGAGTCATTTCAGAGGCTTCTTTCAGAAAGGATGACATATCCATCCCTTAGGAGAGCCAACAGAAGAGGAGGCAGATATTGCAGAGACAATGAGGTCCAGGTGTTAGTAATGGAGATAGAGAAGAAGCACCTTCAGAAATGTTTATGAGAGAAAGTCAAAGGGACTTGGTGGCTTTGATTTGCTGATTATAGCATGAGTAGGATCAAAGGTCACCTTATAACCCTGCCTTGTACACATGTTGGTGCCCTTCTCAGCTGTGGGGTCACTTATTCAGGGCTGTATTTGGAGTAGGAACACCTCTCATTTGGATTTGGAATATTTGAACTATCAGTGCATTTGAAACATTGTTCACTGTTGAATCCTTGGGGCTTAGAGGAGCTTCCTATACTTGGGTTGATACTAAAATTCTTTTGAATAATTTAAGGAAGACATCTTTTCCCACTTAAGTTAGTTTACCTTTCTTAATAATATTTTAACATTATATTCATTTAGCTTCTAACCCTTAACATTCCAAGTATGACAATACACAGATGAATCAGTGACATTGCAGAAAATATAAAGTTCTTAACTTTTTTCCTATAATGATTGACATATTTTATTGCTATCATTAATACAATTTTCCCTGGTCTATCAAAGTCTCCATGTGAGTTATTTTTCCAAAAGGAAATTTATTTAATTTTGGGATTAATATAACTAACAACTTATGTTTTTACTTAAAAAGAGAAGTCTCTTTTTTTTAAAACAGTTCTTTGAGTTTTTTTGGTTATTGATTCCATTATTTGAAAAGAAAGATAATTTTGTCTCATTAGAGCTGCTTTTTAGTTAAAAATAATTTTAATCATATATCATTTAATTTTTATGACCTAAATTAAAAAGTTTGGATGGGCTTCTTACTCAAGTAAGGAAATGTAAAGTTTCATAGTGGAGCAAATTATATTCCATTTTGATATAAATTTGTCTATAATAGACATGTATGGAAATTCTTTTCTAAAATTTACAATCTGTACACCATATTAAGAAAAATCAAAGATAAAAATAGGATTATTCATCTTGCATATGACACAAGGCCTAAAGGCATTCATTCATAATTATGTACTTAAAATCTAGTGCATGTTGGAAACAATTCTATATTCTAAGGATGGAAATTATATTCTACCATGGATGACAGACAATAACCAAGCAAAATGAAAATCCTTAATATTTTAGGTAGCAATCGTGCTGTGGATGAATGCATGGTATCAGGGAGGAATAATGACATCTTAGATGGCAAGAGAAGGCCTCATGGAAAGGGGAACAGGTTAGAGAAGCAAATTTCAGTCAAACATCTGGGAGGCACCTCCAAGCAATGTGCTCATTTCCTGCATTGGGAAGACAAGGGACAAGGTCTGTTTCTATTCTTGGAAGAGTGTAATGGCCTAGGAATCTGAAGCAGAAAGATGGAAGAATTAATCAGTTCAGAGAGGTAATGGCTCTGGTAATATGTTAGAGAGAGATAATCTAAAACTTTTCAGGTAGGAAAAGGACATTGGCTCTTCCTTTGAGTACTTTCAAAAAATGTATGTGGGCTCACATTGATGGAAAGCAGGGGTTAACTTATTTCTGAAGAGGATCACCCTGCCTCCACTACTAAGAATACACTCACAGCAGGTTGGCCACTGGATCTGTTAAGACCTATTTCAGTGATTTACACAGGCAGGAATGATAACTTGTTCTAAGTTGTTTTCTGAGGAGATAATGAGAAGGGATTTAATTTGGAGATATTCTGAAGATAGAATCAATAGGATCTCCTAATTGATGTGGTACAAACTATGATAGAAAAAGATAAGTTAATGATGCACTATGGCTTTTGGCTTGAGGAATAAAGAACAGACCTGTTCTTACTGAGACTGGATAAACAATGGAGGGAAAGGCATTTATATTTGGAGGGATGGTTATTAAGAGCTCAGTAACATAATTAAAGCAGAATTTTAAGTCTAAGCAGATAAATCTTTCCGGGTTCACCACCTAAATACTTCCTCTTTTCTAACCCTTAAGATTCCAAGTATGGCAATGCACAGATGAATCAGTGGCATTGCAGAAAATATAAAAATGGGCAGGGAAAGAGGTTTGCCACCTGATTGCATATAAGAGCTTTAATCATCTTTTCTATAATATAGCATTACTATATGATATTTTTTTGCTGCAATAGAAAATGTGTTGTACTCATAGATTGTATTTAAAAGACTAAGATTTTAGTTCATGTAACTTTTTGATTGAACAAACACAAAATATGTCATCTGAGTTAAATTTTATGACAGAAGTAAGAGTGACAAGGAAGTATAAGATTCAGTCCTTGCTCTACCATGGCTCACAGCCTGGAGGACAGATAGATATAACCAAGGATGAGAGTCTTATCACAAGAGGATGGTCCCAAACTATAAGGAGGAGAGCCATGATGAATTGTCAGGTGAGCTGGGCTGTGGATTTCTCCTTTAGTGCTTCTGAGAGTCTGGATTTTTTTGGTACTTATTTTCTTTTATGAATCAGGAGTTTAAGTACTAAGAGATTGCAGGGTTTTGTATCATAAGACTCTTCATTATCTGAGCTGTGTTTCTTTCAGGACTTGCAAAATCTTTGGTCATGGGATCCCAACCTAATATTAAAAAAAAAAAAAAAAGCTCCAAAGTTTCTGTTCCTTGTTTGTAATTCTCCTAAGCATGATTATCTAACTTCTTCTCTAAGAGGCATGACAAAGCAGAGTTCTTACAAGAGAGGTATCTATGTAAGCTGAAGGTGTCCTTTAACTTCTTTGTAACCAGGTGTTTCAGAAGAAGTATGATTAGCATTATTTGGCTTGAGGAGAACTTCCCCATTGGTGAAAAGTTGAAGAAACCTGTGTGTGTTTTACTTTTATTGTGACCTGTTGAAAGGGCTCTATGGATACCTACATTCTTTCTTGAAGCTTGAACTTGTGTCCTTAGATGTTTGCTTTTGCTGTCTTGGTGTAGATTGGAGTTTCTATAGGGTTTACCACAGTGGACTAATCGTTGCCAACTGGGCAGTTACAACCTTCTCAGAATTTACCATAAGATATTAATGGAAATAAATAATTCATCTTCCTACCTGCAAATTTATGCATGTGTAATAATTACCTTGGATTCATAAAGACAACTTGAGTAATTGTCTACTGAACCCAAGATTGTCTCATCTTTGAGTTTTCTCTTCAATGTCTTTTGATTTCTAAAATGTAGTAAAGGGTAGGGACACATAGGAAAATATAGGGACAGGGGCTGGAGAGATGGTTTAGCACTTAAGGTACTTGTTTGTGAAGCCTAAAGACCCAGGTTTGACTCCCCAGTACCCCACATAAACCAGATTCACATGGTGGTGCATGCATTTGGAGTTTGCAGTTGTTAGAGATGCTGGTGTGCCCATTCTCTCTGTCTTCCTCTTTATTTCTCTCTCTCAAATAAATAAATAAAAATAAAATATTTAAAAATAAAAGAAAATATGGGGATAATAAAACAATGAAGTAATAGATGATGTTAACCTGTTTGTGTCATAATTGCATTGTAAGTCCCCATTCCATGTTAGAGTCGCTTCACATGGTTAATTTGTGAGGGCTGAACATTAAGGTTTTATATGGGGTAGGTTAAGAGGAGATTTCACCCCACTGATTCTGTATTTGGGGAAGTGTGACTTTGCTTCAGGGTTCCACCACACTTATGGAGCCCACACCCCTGCAGCTACCAAGAATTATAGAAGTCGTGGCTTAATGTTCTTTCTACCTAAAATTCTCCTCCCACCACCTCCCCATCTGGAGCTAACCTATGACTATTGCTGTCTTATTCTCTGAATCTACCTTCAGTCACCTAATTAAGGTTTAATTGTAATTACTAAGAATGAAATTATTTTGTGTACACACACATGTTCATGTGTGTGAGAGAATGTGGATACATGCTTGCCACAGTGCACATGTGGAGGTCAGAGGATCACTTTTTGGGTGGGTGGGCACGTTGTAACCTTATTTTGAGGAAGGGTTTCTCTCTGTGTAGCTTGCTCTGCTGTTGTTCTTTGCTGTGCTCATTGCAGCTTCTATGAAATTCTCTGGCCTTTGCTTCCCATCTTGCCACTAGAGTGTTGGGATTATAGAGGCCTAACTCAGCTTCTGGCTTTTTATATGGCATCTGGGGAGGATAAAACTCAGGTATTCAAACTTGAACAATAAATGCTTTATCTACCGAGCCATCTCCTGGGCCCCAATAACATAAACTTCTTAAAACACCAAAGAGACCAGTAGAAAACTTTCTATTCCTAATTAGACATCTTTGATATGTTCAGAAGCATGTATTCAGAATTGCTAAACAATTGCTAAACCTTGCCATGGACCAGCAACTAGGGTGGTTGATGGGTACTAAGTATGACTGAGACATGGTACTTGCCCTCCAGGCACTTATATTCTAGGGAAGAAAATGGCTGTATAATAATGAAACATTCCAGGGCTGGGAACATGGCTCTGTGGATAAAGAATGAAGTTAGAATCATCATCACCTATGTAAAATGTAGAATGGTGGTACATATCTGTAATCTCAGGGCTGCAGAGGCAGACATGGGATCCTGCCCTCAATTTTATACAGAAATCCAGGGAGCGATAAGGCAGGGAATCTTATGGCACATTGGATAGCTTGTGCATTCAAATTGATAAGATCAAGGTTTGGAGTGAGATCCTATCTCAGAGAATAAGGGACAGAGACAGAGATAGAGGAAAACACTTGATGTTGACCGCTGGCCTTCCCATGTATGCATATACACATGTGCTCCGGTGTGGCAGTCAACTTTGCATTGCTGTGACAAGCATCCAACTAGACACAGTTATGGGAGTTAGGGATTTATTTCAGGCATACAGAGTCTGGAAAAACACCATCAATGGCCGTAAAAGCTGGCTCCCATTCACAGATCCAAGCCCACAGCCAACACCATAAGCAAGCCATGAATCGCCACAGGTCAAACTGCTCTGTCCACACCTTTGGGCTGGAATGAAGACCTACCCCCAAACACACTTTAGGGATGTACTCTAAGCTCTGCCCCTAGTGACACATCCTCCAGCTGGGTGGCAGGAGACCCAAGTTACCAGCTCAATTTTAATAAAACACCCGAGTCTATAGAGCCATACATTCAAATTATCATATAAAATCTACCACACAC
Source organism: Orientallactaga sibirica (assembly GCA_036365145.1). Classification (NCBI taxonomy): domain Eukaryota; kingdom Metazoa; phylum Chordata; class Mammalia; order Rodentia; family Dipodidae; genus Orientallactaga; species Orientallactaga sibirica. Next base: position 72,392,696 of record JAEOAD010000004.1, on the reverse strand, counting down.
TGCAAACCACATACATATGAACATGCATGCAAATGCATGCATATCACATACCCATAACACTGCCCCCCCCAAAGAAAACAATATCACAAAACACCAAGCTTTACTCATGCATTGCATGTCAGGTATTCTCCTATTTGACTGAAAATATATAATTAATACTCATACTGTGCAAGGCCTATATTGTTCTCCACATTTAGCGGATGAGAAAGCTGATGTTCTTATAGCTCTAGTCACCTGTTAAGTAGTTAAAATAGGCCTCATATTTGTACTATCATATTCTATGTCTTGTTCTATTATTTTGAATACCACTTTCTTTCTTTTTTTCTTTACAAGGAAGATTTTTATTTATTTTTTGAGTTTATTTATTTATTTGAGACAAAAAGAAAGAGAGGCAGATAGAGAAAGAAAGAGAATGGGCATGCCAGAGGCACGTGCTATCTTGTGCTTTTGGCTTATGTGGGTCCTGGGGAATTGAACCTGGGTCCCTTGGCTTTTCAGGCAAGCACCTTAACCACTCATCCATCTCTCCAGCCCTTGAATACCACTTTCTAATACAAGGAAAAATGATGTTTTAAGAGAAATGTGAGATGGGCTAATATATTCTTGGGTCTATTTCAGAAGCATTAAGAAACTAATTTTTATAATGTATCTTTATCAAGTCATTTTTTAACTTATTGTTTAGCAAGGAATAGGATAAATTAATTAGAGCTACTTATTTTCTCAAAAAAAAATCAAGATTTCCTTTATTTCAAGGTTTTTCAAGTTTTTATTAATTTATCAGGAGATTAACTCTGGACAAACTTTATATGTTTACAATGTCATACTATCCCATTAAAATAAGGACAACTTTTGGCATTTTGCACTTAAAATAATATGACGGAGGCTCTGATACCAATTCCAGAGGCATCAGTAGGCTCAAGGGGTGGTTTTCCAAAGTTACTTTCTAGAAGTGGACAGCACTGGCTTATTGGTTCGAGTTCTGGTATTTTAAATGAATTATACTTACATGTTGGTAAGGTATGTTTATTGCAGTGGAGTGACTATGTGAAGAGTTCTGGTTGTGTGGGTGTACATGTCTATATTGGGGAGGGGGAAGGTCTGAGTCTCAATCTTTAGATCCAGGAGGAAGAGAATAGCTTGCTTAGGCAGCACCTTCCAAGAGCTCAGAATTCATTCTAAAGACAGACAGACAGAGTGAGAGCAAGAGCGAGAAAGAGAGAACGGGAAATTATCAAAATGAGGAAGTGATTCCTTCAATTATCAGAAACAGGAGCAAAGAAACAATGGCTGAAATTCACCTCCCCATGGGGGAGTGAATCATCAAAATAACCGGTGGAAAACAAGGTTGTGCAACCTTGACCAGCATGTGTCACCGGCTGGTGGAATTTTTAGAAAGGCAGCAGTTTGGGTTCATCTCTGTGGTTCGTGATTGCACACACCTGTTTGGGGCATGGATTTTGCAACCCCCCAAAAAGGGGAAACTGAACTCACTGCTCCTCCTGAGCTGTGCAAAAAAGCAGAAAACCACAGCTGCTTGAGCAGTTAACAGATATCAGTAAAATACCCACGTTACATAATTAAGGATAACGTTCCTGAAGCATATGGGCTAGAGGTATTATATTCTCATTAAAACTTTAGGTAGCAAACAATTTAGCATATTCTTACACACTTCTAGGGTTGAATTCTATAATAAATGGTTGTAATTAGGCATGTTCTAAACAGCTTATTAAATAATACATGAAGAAATGGCTGATGAAATATAGACAGTTTTGAGGCTTGTGTACGAGTGACATAGAAGCATTGGATGAGTCCTTGAAGATCAGTTTGCACTGACTCGGTAAAGCAAGCACTTTGGCTAGCTTTAGTAAGGCTGGGAGAGGCCCAGCTTCCCTGTAATTTTAAAACATACTAATTGATAGCTTCATATTGTTTTCTTTTTCAATATATGATATGTGGCCATCTTTTACGAACAGCTCTCCCTGAAGAGGAAAGAGTGCTTTGGACCAGGGCAATACAAAAGTCACATGCATTTTATCCAGGCAGAGATAGATCAGTTTGCTGGGGAATATAGAGATGTTACTGCCAGACATGGCCTAAATCAACATGTGAGGTATGACACTTTCAGGAAGAGTGTTACTATCTGTATGGTACAGAAAAGTGAAGAGAAATGTCTCTTGAGAATCACCGAGGCAGGTGTGTGTTCCCAGGGGAAAAGGTAGGACACCTACCCCTGAGCTATTACATGAGAAAAAAACATTCTTTTGGTTCTGTATCTCTGATTGCTATTCAAGACAGTGTTATCCACAGAAATGAGTTTTCATGATTCTAGGAAGACCACATTCTTTCCACTAAGGCCAACCAGATAGCTTGCTTTCCAGTGCACATAAACATGCAAACTGGTAACAGAAAAAACATGATATTTGAAATGCCCTCCAGTACATACTTGGGGGACCTGGCAAGGTTGACATAGATTTTACTGATTTGTCTGCTTAGTAGGTAAGTGAGACTGCCAGCCTGGCAGTTTGCATTGGCAATAAATCACTGCTAGACATTTTATTTAAAAATTGGCACTGGCTTGGTAGAGGTGAGGGATTGTCAATTTGTTTTTATTTTGAGGCCAGGAACAATCATAACACAAACAGGCCACCTGGAAACTTCAGCCTCCATGCAAAATCATGGCTCAGGTTTGTGGCTATATTTTTGTATTATTGGAGAGAGCAGCAGGTCTAAATCGGAACCTAAGGATTCCTGACCAGGGGGACCCAGGCAGTCCTGTGCAGCCTGGAGCAAGTTGGTTCTGGAATTGCCTTATAGGAATGGTATCACAGAAGTAATGAAAGAGACAAAAATTGCTGCTTTCATATATTGGGAGATGCCCATAGACAAACTGTTCACTCTATTAAAACTCACCCCAAAACACTAAAAATTTGATGTCCTCTCACACTTTTTCTGCCTGCCTCCCTGCCTCCATCCTTCCATTCCTCCCTCTCTCATGTCCTCTGTTTTTCACACTCTTGCCTTATCTGTCTTGAGAGTTCACTTGTAAAGCTGTAATAAATACACTCACAGTTTTGAGTGATAAAATATTTGGAGGTATGGGCTCAATGGCAGAGTGCTTCTAGCATGTATGATGATCTAAATTCAGTCCCTAGCACGCACACACATGCAAGTGGTAGGAAACAAGAACAAAAACAAAAACGAACGTTTACCTTGGATTCTTATCTACTCCAGTGGAAATAGTTGGGAGCAATCCACTCACTTTTATGTTTCCTCATTTCTTGAATATACTGAAAGCTTTGAAATACTCATGAACAAATATTTTATTCTTTTGCATTTTAAAATATGAGCTTTTTTTCTAGGAAAGTTATATTGCATATCCTTCCATTTGTCAAACTATAAGGTCTTCTTGCCTTCAATTACATAAGCTATTCATAAATAAATCCTGAATGCATTTCACCTTATCATCAGGTAAACTGTTAGAGGGCCTGATGAGGACAGAGATGTTCTGATTCATCCAAAGATTCAGAAAGGGCTAAATTTGTTCACTTTTGGAAATGTCTAATTTCTTGCAGCTACAAGTATTTAAATTGGATTCAACTTGTCCTGTAAGGATTTTATCCAGTTTTTCCTAGCTTTCACTTGTGTGGTTTTGTTTTCTACAAAGGTAGGAAAAAAATATACCTGATTTCTGCTTGGTAAGCCACCTAATGTGAGGTAATTGTTGTGAGCAATAAAGGAAAGCATCCTGATGGTATATGATGGCATACTGAAGCACTCAGCAGTTCTCCTGGTACTCAGAACATAGGTGTATTTAAAGATATGGGGCTTATGTCTGTAATCCATTACTCAGGGGAATCACTGTGAATTCAAGAGCAGCCCAGAGTACATAGTGAGTTACAGGCCAGTCTGGACTAGAGTGAGACACTGTCATAAAACAAAAAAAGATACGGGGAATTAATTACTCATAAACATTTCATGCATTAAATATCCAGATGGGTTTTTCTTTGTTTTAAGATATATACAATCAGTTTTTCTTTGTTTTAAGATATATACAATCAGGTCGTTTACCAACTATGGACCAAAATTCTCTTAGGAATATTATGGGGTCTCTGCTATAATGCACCACAAGTTGCCAGCTAGGATTTGACAACATTCATAAAATAATACAGAGAAAAGCAAAACAGAAAAATCAGAAATACCTCCAAAACATTCACAAAAAAATCCCCAAATCATTCTATTTTACACATACCGAACGGTTGCATGAAATGTCAGCTCTGCACCTCTTTAGTCCGAGAGCTCCAGATGCATTATCTATGAGAAGAAGTAGGAGATACAGTGTTGAAATATATTGGGTAGCCTCCAAAATGATGCAGGTAATTAGCAGGCATTTATATTTTTATGATTTACCTACAGGTATGTTTTGGAAACAGTAACATAAAGATTTTCATCCTGGCATGTGGCTCCAACGTTTGTTTGGATTCAATATACAAAGTTATTTAGAATAAAATTTTCAGAAATAGATTTTTCATGCTTGATGGCTGTAAGTGCTAATATGTAAGTATTTACAGGGTTCTGGGATCTTCCAATTAACTTATTAATTTCATATTGTTGAGATTCCAGTATTTTCCTTTGTATTTTGTATGGCTGTGTGGGGCATAAATTGTGTGTGTGTGTGTGTGTGTGTGTGTGTGTGTGTGTAATATGCATGTGAATTAAAGTGTCAGTTGGAAATAAACCTTACTTTATATATTCAGAATTCAAATATTTTACTGTTATATTTTTTAAATCCATGTCTTTTTTCAACCTGAAGTTTTAAAGAAGATAATATAATTTGTTTAACTAAAATTAATCAATATAAGATATATAACACATAAAGATAAGTTGGGGGTAATATTTTAAAGATATCTTCCAAGTAAGATGTCATTAATACACACAGAAAATTTTAAATACAAAGAGCACGTCCTTGCATATCCATTGGAGCACTTGCATGCTGACTAACTCAAGCAAAATTAGTCGAGAAAGGGGGTTGGGGGGAGAGGGAACTGCCCTGCTGCTGCCAACTTCCCCAACATGCCCAAGAATTTCTTTATTTAGAACCTCCCATGTGCTATTTTCTTTTAATCTCTGGAATCTCAGGGATTTTCCCATCCCTCTACATGCTTGAGACATTTTAGGCGCGGTAAACCCCTGTTGGAATACTGACTCTTCTATTTTTAAGGTGTGGGCAGTGACTGATCCAACGACAAAGGAGGGCAAGATTCCCAGCATGCACTGCAACTCTGAAGACCAAGATCAGGAGGCTGGAGAATCTACTCAGTGGGCCACCAAGGCCTTTCTTCAGGCGCGCTTGACAGTCAAGAGATTTTTAAACAAGATTTCAAATCAAGAACTTTGTGAAAAGGTGGGCAGAGGCTTATATGGCAGCATCAGGAAAACACAGTGTAATTCCTGATGGTTCATAGACAACAGCTCATCTTTGCCCAAAGCCCAAGAAAAGATAAAGGTTTAATCTTTCTTTTTCTTCAAATGTTAATACGTACAGTAGGCCTGGATTTTGGCAATACGTTGGCTTTCCCACAAATAATGGCAATTTGGCTCCTTTTGAGCCAGCTCATGATAATCTCAGGAGCAATTATCCTAACGCTGGTCCTTCGCATTACATGTGTGAAACTATTAATGTACATTCAAAGTTAAAGCATATTTACATATTGTATTTGTGATTTAAACCCACGATGCCTTTACAATAAAGCACAATGTGTAATTTCAGAAAACCCCTTTTTACTTATGAACGTCTGAGTCTGAGATTCACACAAACCACACTTTTGTTTGACTCCAAAATGTGGGTGCCAAATGAATCTACTGCACTAGGCTTATGAACACTACTGCAACTGTGCAGCTATGATTTCTCTACTGGGAGAATTGTTTCAGCAGATAAACCATCTGGCTTGAAACACAGCCCTCTTTGAAAATATTCCCCATTATGTTAGCCCAGAAACAATGTGTACAACTATGCTCCAGTGGAGGACATGGTTAACAGAAATTCAATGTCAAACAATATCTGCTCTGTAATCTTTTGCTAAATGTGAAAAGAGGTAATCAAAATGCAAGATTTTAATTCTTTAAAGAATCATTGTGTGTCATAAGATGAAGAAAAATCAGGAAAATGTTTAATAAAAGAAATAAAACTTTTTTCTTTAAGAATCACCCATGGAAAATGTGGTTCCTTTTGTTTCAAGTACATGAAAATATCTTATTAATATTTTTCATTCTTTAATTTCCTTTTTACTGATGTTTTCAAATATGAATTGTTTATTTGTGGTAGGAGAATTCCTGGATTCCAGTATTTATAGCTTGAGATTCAAATGAGAAATTAGGTGACTCAAGATGATTTATGAACCAGAAACACTATGGGTTAATTAAATGACATCAGATAGAAATAGTGCAGTGGGAACAATAATATTCATAACCAGTTAGAGGAAATTTGATAGAACACCCTAAGAATCCAAGCCAACATGGTGTTACTATTATGGAAACAAGCTAAAGGGGAACAGGAATTTTAAAGATTATATTATTGGGCCTGGGGAGATTGCCCAATGGTTAAAGGAACTTTCTTGCAAGCCTGTTGACTGAGTTCTTCCTTCTCAGTGTCTACATAAGGCCAGATGCGAAGTTGCACATGTGTCTGTAGTCCCAAGGAGCCTATAGCAAGAAGAGGTGGAGCCAGATGCTTACAAGATGCTCGTAAGCAGCAGTGGCAAGAGAGAACCTGTCTCAAAAGGAGGGGGGAGAGAATACCCCAAGGTTGTCCTTTGACCTCCACACATACAATATGACACATGTGCGCCCTATACACACATCATGTATACACAAACATGCACATATATGTGATCAAACATAGAAAAAAGATATTATTTAGATTAGAAACTGTTTAGTATGACATTCAAAAGAGAATTTGAGCGATGTTATAAAGAAGTTACTGAGAGTAATGAATGCTGCTGAATATGTCTGACTAAACAGATCTGTGGGGGGAAGGGAGTGGGATTGGGCCATTGGTTGTGGTGATTGTAGGACCATTTGCATATTACTGAAATAGTGAAGATCAATAAGTCCTGGGAATTACTACAAAGCACAGAGAATGATAAAAGCTTTAGGGAATAGAGCTACTTGGTCAATTTGTGAGAAAGTGATATCATAAGGGGGTAATTCCCTGAGGCAATAAGAAATGTTCATATATAAGAAACACTGATATTTTTCTTCACAAAACTACCTTGTTCATCAAAGATTCTCATGCTTGGGCTGGAGAGATGGCTTAGTGATTTAGGTGCTTGCTTGCAAAGCCAAAGGACCCAGGTTCAACTCCCCAGGACCCACATAAGCCAGATGCACAAGGGGACGCACACATCTGGAGTTTGTTTGTTTGCAGTGGCTGGAGGCCCTGGCACTCCCATTCTTTCTTTCTCTCTCTACCTGCCTATTTCTGTATCTCTCTCTTTCTCTCTCTCTCAAATAAATAAATAAATAAATAAATAAATAAATAAATAAATAAATAAAATTTTTTAAAGTTGAAAAGTAAAATGGACTTACACACACACACACACACACACACACACACACACACACATATGATTCTCAAGGCTGTTCTGTAATGTTTTCTAAAGCCTTGGTTGTTCTTTCTAGCTTCTTCCTTTACCACTCTTGTGTTAGCTATGCAAATATTCAACCCTTAACAATCGTTTCAACTTTATCCTTTCAAGAAGCTGTGCTGTTTATTTTCCAGATTAGAGAACTAGAATTAATAAAATTAAATCACATTTTTGATAGCCAAGTACTGACATTAATCAAAGGCTTTATTCCACATGCTGTCATTTCTAAGTAATGGTAATTCCTAAGTAATGGTTTTCAACAAGGAGGCTTGCTGAATCACATTCATTGACTTAAGGACCCAGGAGGATCCTGAGAAGGGCTGACCTACAAGGCATTGAGAACATAGAAGTGCAGCGCTGCACTGAGGGTTAGGATAGCAAACAGCACAAAAGAATGCATTCAGTCCTCATAATATAATGAAGAGCTATGGAGTTAGTGAATGGAATATGAATATGTAATAATCTATATTGATTCCTTATACTCACCTTAGAAAAAAGGAGAAACCTTACTAATACTGGGGTCAATATCAGTTCTGTTTTACAGAGGACAGAATGAATAGGAACTTGGTCTCATTACCCCATTGTTTCCCTATACATAGATTCCCTTGGTAGGCTGGGAAAATGAACTAGATGTTACTAGAAGCTCTGGGGTTTTCTTAGTGTATTCCTGGGTCATTAGCTGGAGCAGACACTCTATTTCTATGTTTATGACTAGGAAGTGAACTCTGGATTATGTCTCTAGCAGGAAAAGAACAATCAGCAAATTAATATATTGGACTTGTATGAAGTCTTCTTTGTAAAGGTTAATTATCACTGATACTATAAGGTCTGCTGCTGTGAGGAGAGTGCTTAACACATCAGCATGTTTGCATTCCCCAATATCCTCCCCCTTCCTCTGTGAGTCACGCAATTCTATTTGGTAGAGACAAATCTTGGAGAGGAAATTTAGATACTGTTAGATATTTACAAGGTATTTGATTTTCTTAAACTTCCTGATTCTTTTGCAATCCTGGAGAGTGTATGTGGTGTGCATGTAAGTGTGTGTGTGTGTGTGTGTGAGAGAGAGAGAGAGAGAGATAAATGGCTGACATTCTGACATTAAAGTTTAAATGTTAACATTTTACTAGAAACATTCAGATATAGATATAAGGCATAAGATAAACTCTTAAGTTTTAAGAAATAGAACCCAAGGAATTTTCACTGTAAAATTTAAAGAATGACTTCTTTGGAGGAAAATCAGAATTAGATAAGGAGAAATTTTGACACTATAGCCATAAAATTGAGTTTCTTTATGTTTTGGGAGCATTTTAAATAATCAGCTTTTAGAAATGAAAAGGTGTTTTAGCCTACTGACCACAGTTACAAGGATGGAATTCTAGGAAATGTGGGTTCTTGTCCCCATAGGTAAGTGAACGATGGTGAATGATTTACTTTTTTGCTGCCTTGTGGATTTCTTCAGGTAAATGGTGTCTCTTGACCCTTCTAAACTTGATGAAGAAAAGTCAGTGTAGCATATCCAGGTAGATTCCCTCCCGGTCATAGATGAAAGAACATGAAACCCAATAATCCAAAGCAGATGTTATAATCTGATGGTCATCACTGTTTTTCCAAGTAAATTAAGCTATCATTGAAGTTTATAAAAACAAGTACAGAAAACCAGCTCCACTAACTTGCTGAGGTGTCAGTGTGGAGGGCAGGTAAGGTAGATTAATAACAGGCCACTCCTCAGAAGGTTTAGGCTCTTACTGTCAGAGGGTAATAATTAATGATCAAGTGTTAATGGAGATACTGGGCTGTTGATGTCATTAATTCAGCTCAGTGGAGCCAGTTCTGCCCAGGACCTGCCACAGCTGTCACTGCATTTGCTTAATTATTCCAGTGCCTTCAGGCTCTTTTTCTTTCATTTTTTTCCCTGTTACCCTTTTTTTCCCTTACTAACTATAGGACATTATGTTTTCACTGATGCAAAATTATGAAGAGCATCCTGCTCCCTGGGCAGTGACAGGCCTAAAATACATGGAAACCCAAAGGCACCAAAGAAGAACATAACTTTTTCTCTTAGATGAAAAGATGGAAAATGCTGAAGAAAGGCCATTTTTAAATAGCCTGATTGTGCTGATAATTTGGGGGGTTCTTTAAGGATTTGTATGTTGAAAGTGAACTCTGAGCTATGTAAAATGTCAAAGTGCTCACACTCTTCCAACATTCCAACAAAGGGGACACAGAAAATTGACAAGAGTGTTGGTAAAACATAGGGCCATACAATCATCTATCCATGAAGGAACCAGAACGTTAGCTTTGCTAGACACATTGAGGCCAGGAAAAACATGGTGAGGAAAATGCCACTCCTATTAAAATTCCTCTGTGGGAGTATACGAATCTGCTTGCTGTGCTTTGAGAACCTTCTTGCATTTCTTTAGCTTTGTGTCTTTGCCATCTATTCCATTGCTTTCAGTTTAAAGAAAACCATTATTTTCTGCTTTCTAAATGCTATTTGGACCTTTTTTCACTTTCTGATTTAGCCCAATTATCACTTTTTTTTTTTTTTTTTTACTTTCTTGTTTCCTGATTGAAATAGGGCATTTATTTTATTTTTTATCCTTTTAAAAAATTTTTGATTTTTAAAAATCAAATTGTATAATTAAAAAATGATTCTTGATTTATATATGTGTGTGTGTGTGTGTGTGTGTGTGTGTGCATGTGTGTATGCGTTTCTACTTTTGATGAATCAAACTAGCACAATGTGTCTTGAGCTTCCAGATGAGAATGCTACTTGACTCACTTCCAAACTGAAGTACTTAAAAACATGCGAGGCACTACAACAATTTTAAATCTCTCTTTACGCTGCACATGGTGATTTAAAATAATTGAAGCTCTTCAAATTTTTATATGCCCTCAAATTTGGAAGTGATTGGTTCTGAGCATGTGCAGGACACAGCGATTTAACATTATTAGAGTCTCTCCAATTTATCCTAAGTGTTTCAGCTTGAGAGTGACAGGGGAACCTGGGCTGTGGCAGTTAAAAGTGATTTAAATTATCATTACCCTCAGATGTTATGCAGGTGATCAGAATTATGGACACTAGTGTACATTTTTTTTAAATTACTTATAAAATGGCTGATTTTTTTAGGTCCAAAAGATATTATTAGCCAACCAGAAGAAGCATTTAAATAAACCACTTAAAATGCACCATAACCCCAGCCCCACAATTTTACTTTCACTGCTATAATCCCAGTTGATGACCTGAATGTAATCACAATTTTAATGCCAAATGCTTAAATTTGGCATGGAAAAGAACTACAATCTTCTAGGCCAAACATAGAAAAATAAGCATTCCGTCAAATCACCTGATGCATTCTGGTGATGCCACAGAAAGTCTGAAGAAGGTTATACTTATAAATTATGTCTTTGCTTTAGGTAATGAGGTGGGAGTTGTTGAATTACTGCATAAATAGAGCACCTTTATTAAAGATTATTTAACTAAAAGGTAATTTTATAATATGTCTTAAATGAAATGTGTATCATTTTTAAGCTCTTTTGCTTTGGTGGAATCTGCACCAAATGAGAAGGTATATAATTATGAAATGTATACGTTGAAATTTTAGATGTTACTTGGTTACTTCATGGTCATTTAACATTCTTAAGGTCTTTTACCAAAGGGTATTCTCTGAGTGGGCACATTTAAAATTTTCTGAATGTCCTGATGCCAAGACACTAACATGGAAGTAGATTTATTATTGAAAAAATATTAGATAAGAACAAATTCAATTATTAAGAAGTCAGCTAAAATTCTTAACAAGTTTTATTTGTGCCTCTAAAAGCCACATGGATGCTCTTTTACTTGATTTAAAAGAAAGTGACAAAGGTCACATTCCAGCATATTTCTCAGTCACTTCCTTTCCTCAGTAAATGTTTTCATTTTGATAAAAATTAGGATAAGTTGATTATGAATTTGATTTTTTTTTTTTTACAAACCAAAAGCTGGAGTCAAAGTTTGAAATATTTGGGCACATGAAAAACATTTGATCCTATGAACCAGCTTAATAAATCTTCATATTTTCATTATAACAGAAGTTTAACAGGATTAGAAATAGAAAGTGCTAATAATAGAAAGTATGTTGTATTTAGGATTTCTGTAACCTTAGGGATTTAGGGCCTTGAACTATGAAAGTCCCACATTTGTTATAGAAGTCAACCTTTGGACTAAAATTTATTATTACTTTGAAAATTTTCTTACGTTTATAAATTGTTAAGTATGTTTTTATTGATTTATTTGAGAGAGAGAGACAGAGAGAAAGAGGCAGAGAGAGAGAGAAGTGTGTGTATGGGGATGCCAGAGGATGCTGCCACTGCAAAAAACTGCAGACACATGTGCTGCTTTGTGCATCTGGCTTTACGTGGGTACTGGGGAATCAAACACAGCCACCAAGCATTGTAAGCAAACACCTTTAACCACTGTGCTATCTCTCCAGCCCATGTTTATAAATTTTTAATCTTCACTATTACTTTGTTCTTTTGTGTTAATTTTTGTTTGTTTGTTTGAGACAGGGTCCAGGCTAGGTAGGCTTGCCTCAAACTGACTTTGTAGCAGAAGAGGACCATGAACTTCTGATTGTCCTGCCTCCATCTCTTGAGTGCTGGAATTGTGTGAACCATCATGCTTAGTTTATGGGGTACTGAATATATAACTTAAGATTTTATGCATATGAAGTAAGCATTCTACCGACTGGGCTACATCACTGGATTCTTTTGTGTTGAACTTTAAAAAAAAAACATTTTATTTATTTACTAGAGAGAGAGGGGCAGAGAGAGAGAGAGAGAGAGAAGAGAGAGAGAAAGATAGATAGAGAGAAATGGGCACACCAGGGCCTCTATCCACTAAAAACGAACTCAAGATGTACGTATCACCTTGTGTTGGCTCATGTGGTTAATGAGGAATTGAACCTGGGTCCTTAGGCTTCATAAGCAAGTGTAATAACTGCTAAGCCATCTCTTCAGCCCCTTGTGTTGAATTTAAAAAAAATATTTTATTTTTATTTATTAGAGACAGAGAAAGGGAGAGAGAGAGACAGAGAGTGAGAATGGGCATGACAGGGCCTCTAGCCACTGCAAATAAACTTCAAATGCATGTGCCACCATGTGCGTCTGGCTTACATGGGACCTGGAGAATCGAATCTGGGTCCTTAGTCTTTGCAGGCATGCGCCTCAACTGCTAAGCCATCTCTCCAGCCCCCTTGTGTTGAGTTTTGATAGGCTTAGCAAAGCTTAGAAGTTTGTTCAATTACTTACAGCTGTGCTAAATTAAAATTAAAGCACCAGTGTTATGCTATTAAATAATTTAATTAAGCCTTACTTAGGTCATAGGTAGAATGAGTATAGTCTATGCCGAATCCATAAGAATGCCTAGAAATCATCTTCTCTCAAAGCATGGCACCACCAAAATAAAGTCCTTGCCCCCAGAGTTTCAAATGGCACTCAATGCCTTCTATGACCTTCTGTTCCTTCCACAATCTAGCCAAAAACGGGGAATGATCTTATGTTTCCTATTATCGCTCTTATAGCTTGAGTATTAGTTATCTCTTCCATCTTTCTCTTCCTAAAACCCACTAAATGTTGTGTTACCTCAAGAGTTTGTAACTGTTGTTCTCCATACTATAAATGTTTCTCTGTAAAATACATGGCTGCCATCCATTACTCCCTCACAGGGCTCATGTTTCTCCCAAGGTCCCATCACAAGGATCTTTTGTTATCTCTTCGAAGGGCAGGCTCTGTTTTGCTGTATGACTTTGTTTGGCTTCTCTTCATATCGTTTATCACATCTGGATATATTTACTGTTTGTTTTCCAGGTATAATATAAAATTATTGATATTAGGGACTCTATCAGTCAGGATTCATTCAACCAAAGGACCCGAATCAGTAGAGCATCTATCATCTCCCTCCCTCTCTCATCTTCTGTTGGGATTGAGTTTTATGATTGGGGAAGCCTGGCTAAGCAAGTCTGAAACCCAAGGAACAGGTCCTCTTGAAGGAAAAGTCAAGGTTAGGTTAAAACTTTCAGATAGTCAGAAGCTGCCCTTGCAGGCAGGATTTCTTCTTTTCTGGGGAAACTCAACCTTGCTTTTAAGGCTTTTCAGTATATTAGATTATTGGATCAAGCACCCAGATTGTCTTGGATGATTTTCCTGTGTAAGTTAACTGATTGTAGACTTTACCTTTTGTCTCTAAATTCCCTTTATTTATATCATATCTAAATCAGTGTTTGCTTAAATATATAGGAAATCTGTCTTAGTCCAAGTGACAAAAACACATTACATTGCAAATACCTTTTCTGGGACTGTATTTTCTAAGGTCTTTTATGGGAGTTTACACTGTCTCAGAAGCATTTAAAAATATTTATTTATTTTGAGAGAGAGAGATAGAGAGAGAGAGAGAGAGAGAGAATGCATGAACGAACATTCCAGGGCCTCTAGCTGCTGCAAACTCCACACATGTGCCACCTTGTGCATCTGGCTTTATGTGGGTCCTGGGAAATTGAACCTGGGTCCTTTGGCTTTACAGGCAAGGGCCATAACCACTATGTCCTTGCTCCAGCCCTCCGAAGTATTTTTGAATAGTTTTTTTTTTTCTATGTGCTTATGATAAATGCTTGGGACAGGAGAGAATTCTTACAATGTTTATGTGTGAAGTAGGTGCTTGGCTGCATTGGCACTGGGATGAGGCAAGCAAATCTACTTGCCTGGACCCTTGTCTTCTCTGAATGTACTACGAAATCTCTCACACACTTATTTTGTGGTTCAAGCTCGTATTCTTCGGAGAAGAAAGTATACAATGTCTGCTTTTGGGGAGGGAGGAATGCATAACGGTTTGTTAGGAATAAAAGAAATCCTCATTGCTGATGAGAAAAGAAAGAAATGTATAAGCTGAGAAAAGAGGCAGGAGCCCATCTTGACTCAGAAATGAATTTGAATTTGTCTATCTGGTGCTTCTTGGGGACAGGTGGAAACCCCCATCCAGCTGAAGGTCCTAGGAAGGATTTTGCTGCTGTGAGTCAGAAGAGGAGGAACTCTGCGAAGGCCCAGGCATGTGGCCCTCTGAGAATGAGGCTGACTTACATGAGAGTAGCTACATGTCATCCACTCAGAGCTGATGCTGACCAACATGAAAGGCCAGTTTCTGACCAAAGGAGGGAACAAGGCATGGAACAAGGCATGCATAGCACAAGTGCTGTCGGCCTTCATGGTAGGCGCAAAGCTGACAAGAGATACAGGACACTGAGAAAGCTCTCTGGCTGTTGTTATTTTCCCTCTTTTTTCTTTTTCTTTGGAGTGGTGTTAATTTTAGGAATCAAACCTAGATCCTCATTCATAGTAGGCAAGCACTGAACCACTAAGCCACATCCCAGCTCCTCAGGCCTCACTCTGAACACAAAGAGATAGCACTGACATCCTTGTACTAGAACAGTAATATGAAGCTTGAAGTACACTGAAGTTAATGTTTACTAGCAACAATACAACCCAAACTTAGCTCAATTTCTTGCTAAGTTGGCTCAAACCATATTACTCCAACCTCATAGTAGAATCATGAATATTATTGACTCCACAGAGCCTCTACCATTCTTCTACATACAATGTGAATATCCCCAATAAATAAAGATATAGAACACACAGACAAAAGAAATATCAACCCACGTTATCAAGATATAAAACAGCTGACAACATCAGAGATATAGGTGTCCCAAATGCTTGAGCTACTATTTACAAAGGATCTTCAAATGTGAAGAGTTTATATGAACAGTTGGGGAATTTTTCAAAGAATATGAAACACTCTAAA
This sequence comes from Orientallactaga sibirica, assembly GCA_036365145.1. Classification (NCBI taxonomy): domain Eukaryota; kingdom Metazoa; phylum Chordata; class Mammalia; order Rodentia; family Dipodidae; genus Orientallactaga; species Orientallactaga sibirica. Next base: position 72,377,222 of record JAEOAD010000004.1, on the reverse strand, counting down.
AATAATGACTAACAACATGGGAAATATCCCCAAATTTCAAATCAGAAATCCAAAATCTCAAAGGATCCCAACCATAAGGCACTTAGGGTGTTGCATGCCTGCCATCCCAGCATTCAGGGAGGAGGTAAAGCCAGATTTTTGATTCCTAAAGTCCACCTGACATGAGATAGCAAGACCCTGTCTCAACAAAGCAAAAACAAACAAACAAACAAAAAAACCAAAGGAACAAACAAACAAAAAAACACCACACCCATACCTGAACAAGTCATAATGAACAAAAGAACAAAGGGAAGACCTTTGATATATTTCTTATAAAAAATGGGGTCAGGGATGAGGGAAAAGAGGGTACCAATACATGATGTATCTGCATGAAATATCTTGTTAATAATAATAAAAACATTAAAAGAATTCTGAATAGACCTAATTAGGGTTTTTCCCCCAAAAAATATGACTCAGAAAAGCCATGAAAAGAAATGCATTACAATATTTGCAAAAATTATGCAATCTAAAAGCCAATGGGCAAACATCTTCAAAGTACCAAAAAAGAAAAAAGGTCACCAGCAACTCAGAATGGTATACACATAAAAGATCTTTTAAGAATGAAAGTGAGACAAATGTATTTTCAGAAATGATAAAGCTCATAGAATTCATTGCCAGTGTTCCAGAATTACATGAAATTTAGATGTTCTCTACGAATATGCTGCCAAATGCAAAAGTAGATCTCTACTAAAGAATGATCAGAGGTAACAATAAGAAGTAAGGAAGTTAAAAGATATATGAAATATTCAAGGACTTGAAGAAAATTGATCATGTACAGCAAAACACATTGTAGTTAAATGTAAAATACAATATACATAGAATATACAAAAAATGATAGAATAACAAAGGATGGTAAAGAGGATTTGGAATTATATATTTTAATTAAATATGAAATGGTATATTACCTAAGGTAGTTTGTAATAAAATAAAAATGTATACTTCAAATTCTATGATTATCCTGAGGAAGATAGATTGAACAAACAAATCCAGTGATGGAGATTAAGTGAAATAATACAGATAAATTGTAAATCAAACAGAGAAGAGAATGGAAAAGGAAACAGAATAATTTGGACAAACAAAATAAAAATGTGAAAGATTTTAAAAGCAGTTATATTAATAATTACATTAGAGATAATTCATTTGATTAGCCCTTGGAAAAGGTCATTAAGAAAACAACATTTGTTCTTGGAGATGGCTCAGCAGTTAGAGGCACTTGCTTGCAAAGCCTACCATCCCAGGTTAATTTCCCCTGTACCCAAGCAAACCAGATGCACAAAATGGTACATGCATCTGGAGCATATTTGCAGCATCAAGAAGCTTTGCACACCCATACTTTTTCTTTTTTATTTCTTTCTGCTCACAAATAATAAAAATATGTTAAAACAGCAGCATTCAAGTACTATTTAAGAAAAATTCATTTTAAATAAAAAACATATAAATTATTTTATTTTTAGAGGATTGAAAAAGATATATCATGAAAAGGCTAATCAAAAGAAAACTGTATTGGTAGGTAACATTATCAGAAAAGAATCCCTTCCCCTTCCTTCCTTCCTTCCTTCCTTCCTTCCTTCCTTCCTTCCTTCCTTCCTTCCTTCCTTCCTTTTCTTTCCATATTTTAGCATATCCCTTGTGCAGCCTCCCCTTAGGCTTTGCAGACAAATGCCTCCTCTCTCCAGCCCTTGTTCCTTCTTTTTTCTTTTTTTCTTTTCCTTTTCTTTCTGTATTTCTTTTCTTTTTTTCTTTCTTTTATTTTTTTTCTGTAGTATGGCAGTTGAACCTAAGGCCTCATGCATATTAGGCATACACTTTAATACTGAACCATATGCAAATACATGAAGCTGATAGACTTGAGAGGACAAACAAACCAGCCCACATAAACATTATTCATCAACTGGACTTAATGGACATTTTTATATAATGTATCTGTGTAGGATTTGATGGGTTCAAAAAAGGTTCTTGAACTCAAAACCCCTAGTTTCTGTCTGTTTTACCAAAAACTTAGGATAAAACAAGACTGAGAAGCATAATTTATGAACTATTACAATTTACTCTGTAATATACAATGGAGAGGGACCAGGAAGCCCCACGTGGTCTGAGTCATTGGAAACAAACTCTGGAAAATGGATTTAGAGAAGAAAGTGCAGGGTGCTCCTGCCATGTGGAAGGCAGAAGGGAGGACATTTATCTGCAGGTTTGTCAATCACCATCTTGATATCTGATGTTGGTTCCTTTCAGGAGAGATGAACAGACAACAAAGAGGGCTTGCCCACCTGGCATTGGAGAGTTGTGCCAACATATATTAGAGTGAGGGCTAGTCTGGGATCTTGACACCAAATCAGTCTCAACCAGAACTCCAGGATCAGATTTAAACCTTAATTTTAGAAGAGCTCTTTCTGTGTTCTATTTGTTTCTGATAGAGTTCATGGGCCATTAAAAAAGCATCCCATCTAGTAACCTGGTTTAGAGTAGAGAAGCTAGCTCTTTGGTGGTCAATATATATTGTAATTGGTTCCATTCATCTCCATGGCAATGTACCGTGTGGGCTGCTGTAAGGATGAAGAGTGCAATTTGTTTAGTACCCAACTCCTGAATTAAGAAGGAAGATCCTTCAGAGATGCCTGTTGGGTAAAGTGAGAGTTTTTATATGCCAGATAACAGATGGCAGCCCTACAAACATTTCTAGTCCATTGCCTGGTAAATTAGTCTTATTTTTACTGCCTCTTTCATGCACAGATTCTTGGGGACATGCAAAAGGAGCCCCGAGTGCCTTTATGAGTTTTCATCCCATTCTGAGACTACAGACACTGTTTTGGCATAGAACCTATCAAACTGTTTTAAGAACAGGAAAGATATAAAATAAGATTTGTAAATATTTTATGGTTCTTCCTATTGAGAGGGGCCAGAGAAAACTTGTCTGTCTCATTTTTCTGGCCATCATGGGAAAAAAGCATCCCATATAACCTTTTAGAGTAGTGTTGGTGGTCAATATATACTTTTTTCCATTCTCTCCTGAAGGTGTTTAAGAACAAAACCCAGCATTAGTCTTAGCCAAAATTTAATCAAAGTTATAATTTTGGTGAGAGGGAGAGAAAACTTGTCTGTCTCATTTTTGGCCTTAATAATGGCTCTCTAGCTGAAATTTAATCAAAGGAGATTCTGGAGACCAGGGAGAAGCACTATGGGACCCTCAGCTTTGGTGTCATCTGTTAGCATGAGTCTGTACAGTGCTGAACAGGTGCCCTTCCTTCTTTTGGTAAGCCTGGAGGACTGCGTCTCCTCTGTTGTGACTGTCCTATTGCAGATAGTACACCAATTATTTTTGTTTTTGGGTCTCCATGTCCTCTCTGATCTGGAAGACAGGTTATTTATCAGAGGGACAGTATAAAATATATTAGAAGTGTCCCATCATTTACTGAGGCATTATGACCTGGGAGCAGGAGCCAAAATATTGGCCTTTTTAGCAACAGTGATTCTAATTGGATATGTATTCTACATAGGTTATTAAAACATTTAGAAAGGAAGTTATACCAATCTTGAAGGTTGTAGATATATAGCACAGCTGATTAATGAAACATATCTAGTTAAAGATGGCACAAAAGCTTAAAGTTATTCTGTCTAGCATCTAAGTTCAGTTGTCCTGTAACAGTGTATCTGAAGCATAAAAAGCAGGCATGCCTTATCATTTTTATCATTTAAATATCCAACAGCCTAGCTGGGTGTGGTGGAGCATGCCTTTAATCCTAGGACTCAGGTGGCAGACTTAGGAGAATCACTGTGAGTTCAAGGCCACCCTGAGACTACATAGTGAATTTCAGGTCAGCCTGAGCTAGAGTGAGACCCTACCTCAAAAAAACACAAAAAACAAACAAACAAACAAACAAAAAAAACCAAAAAAAAAAACAAAAAAACACCCAGCCCAAATTACAGGGAGACTGTGTTACCAGTCTTGAAAACACTACTTCTACTAACAAATCTAAGCCAATTTGTCCTAGAAACTATTGGGAAGACAATAAGACATCCTAAAACATCATCATATCAAAGTCTTGGCACCTGTGTTTGAAATCATCTTTGGTTAGATACCTTTCTGGGAACGAATACCCAGGTAAGGCTGAAATCAAAACAGTAGAATTGAGATCTTTTTTTTTTTTTTCCAGATAAAGACTATTGTTTGGGCATGAGGCTGTATCCTGGAGCAGGAAATATCTTTTTTTATATCATTTATTTTTTTATTTATATTATTCTAATTTTACATTCATATTGGTGACTCCATTATCCTCCTCCCTGTCCTCCCCCGTCCAAAGGGACCCTCATCAATGGGGAATGTGGGTCATGCATTGTGGGGGTAGTCAAGAGTTATGGGGGATAGGCCAAGTCACTATGCATAATGACCCAGCTTGTGGCTCTAGCACTCTTTCCGGCCCCTCTTCCACGAATTTCCCTCAGCCACGTTGGGATCATTTTAGTTCTGCTTCAGTGATGAGGTTTTGGGAGCCTCTGTGTCTCTGGATATCTGGCTTAGTAGGAGTTGGATGTTCTCTGTGTTTATCTCCTTTAGCCTTTTTCTGGTGCCGTGATCACCAAGCTGTACCCTTGCCCTTTCCCTGGATTACTCTATGGTTTCAGCTGGGGCCCTGGTGAGGTGTGATAGGCTGATCCTCCCTTCAGGTTCGTCATCCATCTGAAAAAGATAAGCAAATTCCTGGAGCAGGAAATATCTTAAGCATTAATTGATTTCTAAGCAATGACCTTGGAATACAAGAAATGAGACAGTTACTTAACCAAAGTCTTGACAAAAACTACACATAAAAATTGACTACACCTAAAAGTAGATCATAACTTGCTTATTGGTGAACTAAAATAGGAGCTATCTTTAAAGCCATAATGTGGTATAAGATACTTATTTTAGGAAATTAAGTACTAAAAGTGAACCTTTACTTAGTTACCCAATAGACTCAGTTTCCACAGAAGTTAAAGCCTTGACAAATAGAGGATTATAGTTAATTTGGCTTCACCTTAAAGCCATTTTTTTTTTTACAACTCTAAAACCATGAACAAGTTGGCTTCCATGAGCTTTTAATGGGTGATCTGTAACAATTAAGACCCAGTTTTTCTAATAGTTGAAACCTTGACAAATGGAGGAACATAGTGTACTTTACTGAGAACCTTAAAGCCAGTTTTTATAACCCTTAATCCATGAACAAATTAACATCAGTGAGCTACTAGACTCAGTTTCTCTACTAGTTAAAACCTTGGCATCAAGTAGACATATTTTAGACTCTATCTGTTTAAATGCTTTTCTTATTTTAACCATCTTTCTTTGTTGACAATTTTTAAAGTCTGTGTTAGAGTTAAATTTTTGATCAAAGAATCATTTTAGTTTGAGTTTTTTTTCTTAACACTTAAAAATGCAGACTTTAATAAATACAAAGTACATGATGAGGTGAGCTTGTGGAACAGCTAACCAAGTTGTATAAATTAGGTGATACAAGTATCCACTTAAAGTTTCTATATTTCCTTTTTTTTTTTTTTTGTGCAGATAATGATCATTCTGGACCTCCACATTGTATAAATTCCATTTCTTCTTGAGAGATGAGTTTCCTTCTGTATATCTGAGGTAAGGTTTTGATTATGTCTGCAGTGTCTGGTGGACCCTGATGCATCAGCAAATCTGATGCTTTACTTCATTTAGAATGTTGTATAATTATAGAGTGGGGTGGGAGCCCTGCTGATTTCATAACTTCGGAGGCATTGAGTTTAGGATTGTCTCTTCTGTTAGGAAAACTTATCAGTGGAGCATGTGGCTTCATGACCTAAACCACTTTGCTGGAGGATGCCATCTTGCTGCCTGTTTTGACCCCTGAGAAGGGGCAGCTTTTTATTTTATGAGGTTTTAAAAAATATTTATTAGCCGGGCGTGGTGGCGCACGCCTTTAATCCCAGCACTCGGGAGGCAGAGGTAGGAGGATTGCCGAGAGTTCGAGGCCACCCTGAGACTACATAGTTAATTCCAGGTCAGCCTAGACCAGAGTGAGACCCTACCTCGCAAAACCAAAAAAAAAAAAAAAATAATATTAATTTAATTTATTTATTTAAGAGAGAAAGAGGGAGAGAGAAAACGGGCATGGCAGGGCCTTTAGCCACTGCCAAAAAACTCCAGCCATATGTACCACCTTGTGCATCCAGCTTTATATGGGCGATGGGGAATTGAACCTGTGTTCTTTGGTTCTTTGCCAACTTAATCACTAAGCCATATCTCCAGCCCTAGTTAATGGCTTTTTAACTAGGATAGTGTTGACCTTGGAGGCAAACTGTCCCATCTGAAAGAAATGGCAGATGAATAAAAGAATCTAAGGACAGGTTATGTCCCATCCTGTTCTGCATCTTTTAGTTGGAGGGGAGCATCCCTCCAGAAATGGATTTGGAGGAGAAGAAATTAGGGTTTCCCATCTCTAGCTTACAGGAGCCCTGCCCCAAATTTCCTGTTTTCTCCCCAATCTATAGGACATATACTGTAGTCTATGTGCCTCCTGGAGCAAGGGAGGTCTGAACTAGGATATCTATGCTCATTCTACTCAGCCAGGTCCCACAGTTGAGTTCTCCCTGATCCTGACCCTGCCACAGACCTGGTCTGTGTTTCAGGATATGTTTAGGTCTCTGGTGGGATTTCTTTTATGTTCCAGATGTTTTAAAAACGTAATCATCTTTTTCTTTATGAGGGGCTCTATGGTAGTACCTGTTTTTATTCTGATACACACTTTAGGCAAGCCTGATGGTTGTCTTACTTAAGGAGTTTGTAACATGGTCAAATACTTTGACTCAGTTTACCCATTTAGTCTTTCTGTCTAGTGAGAAATTTTATCTGACAGAGATGACTTTAGATGATCAGAAGAGAGGAACTATAAAAAGAAGCAAAGTTACGTGTTGTTCATCACTTCATTTTTCCTTGTCAGAGACAATTGGCTATTTTGTTTATGGATAAGGTCTGGAGGAGACATGGCTTAAACTTGCTTGGGGTCTGAGAGCAAGTGGGTAACAACCCTTTTCCCAGAGTCCAGGTTGCCATGAATTTAAATATCATTTAATAGTCTTCCAATAATACACAAAAATAATAGAAAATGACAGAGCAGAGAGCTAAGCATCCTGCAATATCTTTTCCTATTTTGAATTCTTCTATTTTTCTTATAATTTTTTTTATTGATAACTTCTATACTTACATACAAAAATGCATGATATTTCCCTCCCCTCCCCTATTCCACTTTAGAACGCCAATCTCCATCATATCCCCTCCCTCTCTCCATTAGTCTCTCTTTTAATTTGATGTCATCATCTTTTTCTTCTAGTATGAGGGTCTTGTGAAGGTATTGCTAGGCCCTGCAAGGTCATGGATATCACGGCCAATTTCTGTCTGGACAGTTGCATTGTAAGGAGTCGTACCCTTCCTTTGGCTCTTCCATTCTATCCACCCCCCTTGAAAATCAGTGTGGAGGTTCTTGAGACAGCTAAAAATAGATTTACCATATGATTCAGCTATAGCACTCCTAGGCATATATCTGAAGGACTCTTCTCATTACCTTAGAGATACTTGCACAACCATGTTTATTGCTGCTCTATTCCCAATAGCTATTTGTTTTTAACTAACAAAATTCAAATGAACAAGAATCTTATCCATGTGTAATACACAAAGTGGTTGAATTACATCTGTGTTGATGACCTTGTGACCTTGGGAAGGATTTTGCCTGTGTCTAATTTAAGCTGAGTTTAGATTAAGTCTTTGTCCCTATATGAAAATTTTAGAGTATCTTTAAGAGCATGTAAAGACAAGAACCTTTAAATGTAAGCATGGTCCTCATCTTCATTCATTCTCATCATTATCCTTTTGTTTCTATTAAATGAAATTGATTTTAGGTAAAATTTGGTCTTTTTTGATTTCTCTTATAATCTTTCTATTCAACATATGCACATCTTCTTACACATATTTTTACTTTCTTACCCAAATACCATCAAAATAATCTTTCTTAGCAGCATTCTGTATATTCAGCATTGAAAATTTCAGTTTCATTTTATCCTTCAACTATTTCATCTCATCATAATCCACAAAACTTTTATTAATCATCTTTCTTATAAGACTATTAAGAGAGAAATCACATCTAATTTATTTATCTCATTATCAATTGACAGAGAAGTAAACTCATTGGCATAATTTACTATCAAAGACTTAATCATCCTATCATAGGAAATCTCCAGAAAAACATCCTTAGCAGAAAAATTTAGAACTAAATATTCGTAGCATGAATATTTAAAGTTTTTAGAGGTCCCCCTTTTACTATTTATGTCACCCAAAAGTCTCTATAACTGTAATCTAGGAAAAGTGGCAACCAGACTTGTCTTATAATATTTACTAGTATACACATATAGATTTTATATTACCCATTAATTTGAGACATTCCTTTTTAATAAATCCTATAAAATATATTTTTAAAAAGTATAAGTACAGAGGGTTGGACAGATGGCTTAGCAGTTAAGACATTTGCCTGTGAAGCCAAAGGAACCAGGTTCAATTCCCCAGGACCCACGTAAGCCAAATGTACAAGTGGCACATGTATCTGGAGTTCATTTGCAGTGGCTAGAGGCCCTGGTGTGCCCATTCTCTCTCTATATTTTCTCTCTGTTTTTGCTTGCAAATAAATAAATAAACAAAAAATTTAAAAAGTGTAAGTACAGGTAAAACATGGTCATTGCCCAAATATAATCCTTACCAATAAATTTAACACACCTGGAAATGTTTTTATAAAGAGAAGCTAAAGCAGAATTTTATTGTTTCTGCCTTGAAGAAGGCTGACCTTTACTTCCTGGTTCAGATGGCTCCTAAATGACAACTTGGAAGTTGTCTTCCAAGTGACAAAACCATTACAACCAGCAGTATCCTGTCATTCCCACAATCCCCTAAGGTACCTGAAGAAGTATGAGCCAGTACACCTGGTAAAATTTTTTTGTTCCCCATAATCCTCTAAGCTTGAAGTATTTAAACCTGGAATATAAGCTCAGTAATGCTACATCTTAATCACACTTATCATATCATGTAACAAGTGAAGAAAATCTGTTTACATGAAATTTTAGCTTTCTGTAAGTCTCCCTTTTTTTTTTTTTTAAATCTCACATAAGTTCAAGATCTACATTTTATTAAAGCTTTAGTAGCCTTGAACCAGAGAGAAAATAGAGAAAGAGAACCAAAAATTACGTATTGTGGTCATTTGGTTTTAAGGTTTGGAGGACATGTGGTGTAAGGTCTCAGTAACATGTGTGACAAAAGCAAGTCCATGGGGACATCAAGATTGTGTCCTGAGCTAGGGCACCCATGGTGCTATGGCAACTGAAGTGGCATAGAGTAAAAACAGTTTATGCATAAGGTACTTTAATGTATTTGCCTTATCTTAGTCACATGCTCAGGTTTTAAGCATGTCTTTGCCTGAGGAAGTATTAACACAAAAGATAAAAACTGAAAAACAAAAAACAAAAAAAACAAAACAAAAACAAACTTGAAATATATAGAATACCAGCAAAAGCTTCTGGAATGAATAAGATGTAAGCATTCCTCAGCTAAAATCTGTTGGACTATTTGGATTAAGACAGTTATACTGTAATTTGCCACACATATTTAGAAACCAAAAGGTGTCTATACATAACATCTCATTTCTTTCAAGCAAGAAACAAACCAGGAACTCCCGGATCCCCTGCTCCAGAGGGTGTACATATATAGTGAGTAGGCTAGAGTTCCTGCTTAGTTCCCCACCTCCCACTTCCCTGGTCCCTGAACCCTTGATGCTGGCTTGGGGTGGCCTGGTCCTTGCATGGCACTATGGATGCAGGCCTTTTGCTCAGGTTTCCTGATTGGCTGGCCCTTGGGTAACCAAATTCCTATTCCCCTGAACCAGAGTGTGCACAGGTCACTGTAAAAGCTAGACTCTTGCCCCTGGCTCTCTGGCTTCCAGGTCCTGGTTACCCAACCCCTGATCCATGCATGCTGAAGAGTGAATGCAAGTAGAGTGAGGAGGCCAGATCTCCCAATTCCCCACCTCCAAGTTCCCCATGTAACTTTGATGTACTTGTAATCTCCATAATCTGAGTATCTGTGGTTATAACCCCATGTTACACCAATCCGGTTCACATTGAAAACAGAACATTCACTGAAGTTTGTAAAAGGACAAGCTACAAGGACAAGAAAACTGAGAGATCTCCACCATGGATGTCTGGTCCCACAATGGGAGCCTACAGTGAAATCATAGAGAAATCGACAGAAATTGAATCCTAAAATGAAATCACAACAACAAATATGACCCTGATCAAAAGAATTGCTGAACTGGAAGAAAGCCATCAAAAAACCAACAATCATATAAATTAAATTGAGCAGAATCATCTCTTAGAGCACTCAGATATTGTCACTAGGCTTAACTTAATTGAAGAAAACCATAGAAGCATCAAAAGAGATATAAATGAAGTTGAGTCAACAAATGAAATATCTCAATAACCAGCTGATTGAGCTTAATAAAGACATGATCAAATGCAATAATGAATTCCAGGAAGAATCAAGAAAATCAGACCTGAACTGGAATCATAACTCATAAAAAGAGATGGACACGATGCTAAATGACACAACAGAAAACAAAATTCAAATAGAGCTTTTAAAAAACCTCTCTAGGGATGGAGAGATGGCTTAATGGTTAAGGCACTTGCCTGCAAAACCATCCGACCCAGGATTGATCCCCTAGAACCTACAAAAACCAGATGCACAAAGTTGTGAATGCATCTGGAGTTTGTTTTCAGTGACTGGGGGCCCTGGTACATCTATTCTCTCTGGCAATTATTAAAAAATCTAACAACAAATGTTGGTGAGGATGTGGAGATAAAGGAACCCTCATTCATTGTTGGGGGGAATATGAACTTGTACAACCACTTCGGAAATAAATATGGAAATTACTGAAAAGGATGAATATAGAGCTACTAGCAGACCCAGTTATTCCTTTACTGGGAATTTATACTAAATGCTACATGCTTCACTACAAAGATATTTGCTCAACAATGTATATAGCTGCTCAACTCATTATAGGTAAGAACTGGAATCAACCCAGGTGCCCATGATTGGATGAATGGATAATGAAGCTGTGGTAAATTTACACAATGGAATTCTGCTCAGCAGTAAGGAAAAACTGTTACCATGAAATTTGTAGAAAAAATGGACAGACTTGGAATAGATCATACTCAGCAAACTCATACAATGAAAGAAAGACAAATACCTCATGATCTCACTTATCTGCAGTTCCTACCCTTGACCAGCTCGAGTTGCTAACATATGTGATAGACAGCTTAAAGGGCAGACAATAGGGATGGAAGGATTTGAGGGGAGGAGACAGGGAGGGTGGGAAAAACAAACACAAAACTAAATCCAAAATGAACTGGTATCATAGAAACCTTAAATCTTGGAGATAGACTAAAAGATATAACCCTCAACAGGAGTAAGGGGGGAGCACCTGAAAGGAAGGGCCCTGGTTAAGGCACATGCCTGTGAAGCCTAAGTCCTTGGTTCAATTCTCCAGTTCCCATGTAAGCCAGATGCACAGGATGGTGCATGTGTCTGGAGTTCATTTGCATTGGCTAGAGGCCCTAACATGCTCATTCCCATTTTCTCTCTCTTCCTCTCTGTCTCTAATATGTAAATAAATGAAAATTAAAAAAATAAAAAATCTTAAAATTTTTTTTTCTTTGGCCCATAACTCCAGTACCAGAAATCAGTTACTCCCTAAAATTAACTGCTGATTGGAGAGACCTACAAGCTCTCCAAAATAAGACAGGTCCCTGTCAAAGCACTTGATTACCCACCTGAGGCGAAGGTAAGAAACTATTGTTGAAGACACCATATGCTGCCAACACAGAGCATGGAGAGACCTGGCTGGAATCAGGAAGAGAGCCAATCCCCAGTTAGCTCATCTAGTGCTGAGCACTAGGGTAAAGTGGCCAACAATGGTCTGAGCAACCAGAGGTTTAAGTTTCTTAGAAGCAAACACCCTGACAGGATGTACACGCCATAGTGGTATACAGCCTTGGTGGGTAACTAATAGCTTTGTGATTGGCTAAGAGACCCTTTCAGTGTAAAGGAACCCATGTCTGGAACTGGGAGCCAGATCAGAATCCTATGGAGACAAAGATTATGTTCTCCAGTGTCAACTCTCTCACTAGTCTTTAGCTAAAAGAGGAGTTACATACATCATATTATCCCTAAATTAATAATGCTTACCCCATTTAATCTATGCTGAGTTCACTATCTATTGGAGAATCTGTTCTTTTCCAGAAGGTAGTGAGATGGGAGGAGATAAACTACCCCTCACACTTCACCAAGCCACAGCTGAAACCACAGAGGAACTGGGGAGACAAGCAAGAGTGCTGCTTCCAGGGTGAAGTAGACAGACAGACACTGTGGATACTCAACACTTACCAAAGGAGAGATCCAGAGGCTCCTAAGAGCTCATCACTGAAGTCAACTTAAAACTCACCCACCAAGGCTTCAGGGAATTTTGCAGAAGAGGGGGCAGAGAGATTATCAATGCCACCAGATGAGAAATCATGCCCAGAGGCATTTCCTCCCCACCCTCTCCCAAAAAACTGACTAGTCCTCCAACAAAGTATAACCCACAACTCCATGGGGGAATACCTGCAACCTCACTCAGAAGGGTCCCCAGCAGAATGAGGGCAGGGATGAGGAAAAAGAGGGTACCAACACATGATAGAGCCATACAAAATATATTGTTAATAATATTATGAAAATAAAATAAAACGAAGGAAAAAAGAGAAACAAACCAGGAAATAGCAGATACTGTCACTAACATGTGTCTCTAACCATTATGCCACCTGAACAGAAAGCATCAAATTAACATTATTTACTTGCTTTTACCAAGGAATTGAAAAGCTACCTTTGGGCTGGGAAGATGGCTTAGCCATTAAGGCGTTTGTCTGAAAAGCCAAAGGACCTAGTTTGATTTCCCAGGACCCACTTAAACCAGACGCACAAGGTGGCACATGTGTCTGGAGTTCGTTTGCAGTGGCTAGAGGCCCTGGCGTGCCCATTCTCTCTTTATCTGTGTTTCTCTCTCTCCCTCTCTCCTTCTCTCTGTCTCAAATAAATAAATAAAAATAAAATATTTTTAAAAACTACGTGTGTGTGTTGTGTGTGTGTGTGTGTGTGTGTGTGTGTGTGTGTGTGTGTGTGTGTGTGGTGTCTGTGGGGTCAGGCTATAAGAGTTTATGACATCTAACGTAAGTTGAAGCCCTGCAGGGTCTGGCTGCCACATGGGCCCCTCTCTCCACTTCCTCTGTATCCTCTAAGGGGCAGGATTATCTCCCCTCCCAGGCTCCTGGAGCATCCACTCAGCAAGAAGGTAAAGGCAGTGGGATAAGCCGGCCCTGTGCTGCCAGTGACTGCCATTTATGAAGCCCATGGCTACCTGAGAGGTATTGGTTTCCTCTGGCTCTGGTGAGAAGGCACAGGCAGCAGGCTGAACGGCCTTGGTCTTTGGTGCCAGCATCTGCCAGGGGACAGAAAAGGCTGCCGGTTGTGTTTTCGTCTCCATTCCCCGTAGCAAAGTGGAGAGCGTGGCCTCCTTGCATGCCTGGTGGCGCCTGCCTCCACAACCAGCAGTTCCATCCCACTGCCTGACAGGTTCTGGGGGCCAGGTTACCTGTGACTCTTCAGGGGAAAGGAACAGAAGAAGCCAATCTACTAAATTTCAAGTAAGCCCTGTTTCCCAGCGAAAGTAAGTAGAGGAGGGAATGCCCACAGAGCCCAGCAGATACTCCTGTGGGGAAGCAGGTTCTTAACTTCCAATGTTGAGGTCGGGTCAGTGTTACCAAAAACTTGGGATAGATAAAACGTGACTGTGAAGGATAATGTATGAAATGTTACATTTTTTATTAAGAAAGATATGAAGGAGAGGAAGGGTTTGGGAACCAAGGAAGGGAAAATGGATACACACACCCACGTTGCCCGACACAGCCCATGTTGGGAAGAGAACCTGAGCCTGAACCAGGGAAAGGGATTTAGAGGGAAGAGAAGAAAGTGCGGAGGGTAGAGCGGGTAGAGAGAGCCCATGTGCGAGTGGTGAGGGAGGTTTACCAGGTCCTAGACGTTCAGGAGAGACGAACAGACAACAAAGAGGCCTTGCACCTGGCAAGTGTCTAGTTATAACATTATTGTGGTGGGTTTTACCTTCAGGCTCAGATGAGCTAAAGCGAGGGCTGATTGATCAGGGTTAGGGGCTGGCTCAAGAAGATGCCAGCCATGAAGCCAAGTTTAAGGCTGAGCTTAACCAACCAAAATTCCAGGATCAGATTTAAACCTTAATTTTCGGAATGGGGAACTCCTTCCCAGAGGGGGACTTAGGTTGTTTATGGAAAAACAGATTAGGCAAGAGATAAGGAGAGGCTAGATTCTTCTCTGATCTCTAGCAAAGTGGAGACTGCAATAACAGGCCCAAAAACATTTCTCGGGTTTACTTTTGGGGTCTAGTTACCATATCTGCCTCATATCCAAAGCCATTTTTACAGGAGGATTATAGGCAATAAAATAAACCTTACGTCTTTTGAAATAATTAAAATTGTTCAAAGTAGTATGTTCTTTATGATACCAGAATTTACAAAGAAATCAGAAAAGAGTGATAAAGAGAAAATGCCCTAAATATTTGGAAATCAAACACAGTGCCTCTACATAACTTATATTTCACAGAGGAAATAACAGAAATTAAAAAATGTTTTATGGGACAGACCAAGGTAGTGTTGAGAGGAACATTTATGGCATTAAGGATTTACTAGAGAGATTTAAACCAACACAAGCTACATCTGAAGAAACTACGAAAAGTAGAGCAACCACTCTTGAAGCAGAAGGAAGGAAATAATGAAGACAAGAACTGGGAAACAATTAAAAAACAGACAAACAATAAGTGGCTAGAAGAAGGCTCTGTGGTAGCCTTTAATCACAGTACTCTGGATGCATTTAGGAAGATCACTGTGAGTTGGAGGCTAGCCTGGGACCACAAAGTGTGTTCTGGGCTAGAGTAAGACAACCTGTATCTCAAAACGAACAAACAAAAAGAAAAGCAAAGAAGGAACTCTACAAATGTAAAAATAAAAAAAAAAAAAAAAAGAAAGCTCAGTGGTTAAAGGCACTGGCTTTCAAAGTCTGCCCAACCAGGTTCCAATTCCCAAACCAGTCACGTTAAGCCGGATGCAAAAAATTGGTGCAAACATCTGGTGTTCGGTTACAGTAGCAAGATAACATGGCATGTACTTGCAGAAATCTTCTTATGTTATTTTATGAGGCCAGTGTTACCCTGAAATTCATACTTGAAAAAGATAAAATAATAAGGAAACAAAACTACAGGGCATAGCCTTTGTCAATATCGGCCTGTAATACCAGCACTGGGGAGACAGAGGCCAGAGATCCTGTAGCTTGTTGTTTAACTAACCTACTCAAATCAGAGTTCTGCATTTACTGAGAGACCTTGTCTCAAGGAACAAGATGGGAAGTAATTGGGTAAAATACCTGATATTGGCCTGTGGTCTCTGCACACATACATGAACATATGGTATATAATTATACATACATACAACATACGCACATGAACATTTCATGACCAACATAGGAAATTACAAAACCACACCCCACATTTCATTAACCTATGGGCTTTAAATAATATATGTTATTTATTTTTAGGTCTTTTGTATGCTTTGTCTCACTCATTTCTCATGACAGTTCTATGTGGTGTGTACCTTTATACTTCTTACAAATGAGGAAATGAAGATTTCAAGGGACTGTGTGGGTGTAACACGGTCAGACAGTGAATGAACAGCAATGGATGATTCACTTGTCTCCAGTCCAGGTTTTTCCCAAAGTACCATGCTTTGATCTTTCCCTTTGTATTGCAACGTGGGCCTGGAGTTTTGCTGATGCTCCTGGTCCATTGGTTTTGGTGATTGTGACCCTCTCAGTTCCTAGTCAGTTTCTACTGGTGGTTATACAGAGGTTCCCAACTCCTTTTCTTTCTTTGAGTGGATGCTGCAATCCATTCTAATTACTAATAATGTGATATTCCTGTTCTCAAAACCTATAACATTTCTCCTGTTGACTTTTTCTCTACCATTTCTGCCCAGTTTTATGCAGTCACTCATGTGTCATTCATCTTTATAGCTCACTCTTCTCTGAACAGGACAATCTTTGTTGTATTAGCACATCCATACTTTGATTTTTGTTCTTCATGCTTTGGACTGAATCTTACTTTTCTAACTTTTTTTTTCTTCTAGTACACTTCTGAAGTATTTTAAAGCTCTTCTCTTCCAGTATATTTAGTTTCTCCCATTACATATGTAATGAACTCAATGTATGTGGTTTTTGTTTTGGGAGTAGTCAGTTGTTTTAAAATATTTAAGTAATATTAAATTGGGTAAAATGACAAAGTATTTATAAGAACTGTCCCAAACAATTTCTATTGCAGATGTATGTATCTTCTAACTACTTAGTGTTTTGTGCATGAAAAATTGGAGTGTTTTCTGAATGAAAGATTGTATTACTGATCCTCGCTAATGGGAAGCCCTTATATTTACTTTTTAAAATCAGATTTTTTGTTTGGTATATTTTTTGGATCCAGTACTCAAAGTCTTTTTTTGTTTATAAGTTAGCCAAACTATTGCCCAAAATCACTGCAAACAAGTGTTTTACTTTGGTTATAAGCCCAAATTTCATGAAACTGGTCTCATATTAATTATTTCTAAGGAAGTCAATCATGAGAACAATTGTAACATTCTATGATGTGCTTGTGCTGTGAGCCTCTTCCTGCCACATTTTGTTTCCCACCAACAATAAATGATGCTCTGTCCATGCTTCCTCCCTGGATTCTTCTTTTGAGGGAGCTGATGCTGACACTGGATTTGAAGCATGTATTCCCAGTTAAAAGTTTAGTAACCAAAATGAAAGATGTGCCAGCATGCCCACATTTAAAGTTCATTCCGCATCTACAGTTATTGACAAATGCTTTTTTTCCACATAAAATTCCAAATGCTTTCTATCCTATTTCCTTCCCCTACATATTTTAAAACATGCCAGGAAATTTTATCCACATGCACTTTCTTTCAATATATTTTTGAGTCAATTACTGTTTGTAAAGGTTTATATAATATTAACCCCCTTATAAAGGAGGGCCAATGATATGCTTTTAAAATGTAATTTTCACTGTTAAGTAGAAGTTAATTTTTGTTCAGGGCAATCTCCCTTGTAACCAAAGTTGGGTTATAGTCAAACTAGCACTTCTGAATTGGATTTAAATTTCTTCTTCACTCCTTTACGTAACTTCCATCTGGAGATGCATGAAGTATACAGCTGGGAACTTTCTCAGATAAGGAATGGCCTTAAGTAACCCCCTCCCTAAGACTTACTCTCCTCCACAGCTAAAAGGCTTTCTATAACTGAAGTCAACGTGCTCCTGATTATAGCCCTGACACTGAGCATTTACTTCTCTATATTCAAGTTACCTGAAAATCCCTGTCCCCAGTTTGGCAAAGATATTACATTGAACGCAGGAAAAACATGAATGGATAATCAATAAATTACTTAAACTTGTTACTCTAGAAATAGGGCCTTAAATGTTTTTTTTTTTTAAATTTTATATTTGAGTTGTCTGTTGTAGTTGATGTGTGAAATGCAGGATGGAAAAGTTTTTAATAGGAAATATATTTAAATACATTAAAGCAGTGGTTCAAAAAAATTTTAAAAAAGCAATGGTTCATGTAAATGGCAGATAAAACTTACTCAAATTACTATTGATGAATTAAACTACCTTATGTCCTTTATCTTCTGAATTAATTATTGAAAATGTGCTTTATGATATTCATACTAATAAAATGAAAGTCCTTTTGCATTTCTAGGTGTGGAACTTGTAAAATTTGGTTAAATGTTCTTTAAGCTTGGAACTATCCTAGAAGACAGTTAAATCTGATGCTTCCCTCCTGTGGGGAATAATCTCTATAAAACTTTTCCAGTAAAATTTTCTCCCTCTTCTCTTCCTTCTCCTCTATCTCTTCTCTTCCTCCTTCATTTTCTCCTTCTCCCCCTGCTTCTCTCTCTCTTCCACTTCCTCCTCTTCATTTTCTTTATTAAGTTTTCATTATATATATTCATTATGATGGTTGTGTTTTCAAAGATAACATTTTCATATAAGTATATATTGTACATGAGCATATCACCTCCATGGCCCCTACCTGTTCCTTTCTCCCTCTTGCTATTCTCCTTTGTTCTCCTGACAGTTTTGCCTCTACTTTCTTGCCATATGTACACATGTGATTTTATGTATCTATATAAAATCTAGGACTATATTAGAGAAATCAGATGATATTTGTCTTTCTGTGACTGGCTTAATTCACTTAATATGATTATTTCCAGTTGTGCCAATTTTCCTGTAAACTACATGACATCATTCTTTATGACTGATAAAAAATTCCATTGTGCATACATACCCTTTACTCCTTACTCAGTCCTCCATTGTGGAAACTCTAGGCTGGGTTCCATAGTTATTGTAAATAGTGCTGGAATAAATATTGATGTGCAGGTATGTATGTGATATGTAGATGTGGAGTCATTTTGGAAAATATTCATGAATGGTATGGCTGAGTCTAAGGTTGTTATAGTTTTAGTTTTGTGTTTCCATAGTGGGTGACTAGTCTATGTTCCCACAAGTAATGTATAAAGGTTCCCTTTTTCCCACACCCTCATCAGCATTTGATGTTATTTGTTTCTCTGATGGCTAGTAAGGTTGGGCATTTAAAACATATTTTATTTTTGTTTATTTATTTGAGAGAGTGAGAGAAAGAGGCAGAGAAAGAGAGAGGGGGGAGAGAGAGAGAGAATGAATGAAATGTTCCAGGGCCTCCAGCTGCTGCAAAAAAAACTCCAGATGCATATGCCATCTTGTGTATCTGATTTACGTGGATCCTGGGGAACTGAACCTAGGTCCTTTGTCTTTTCAGGCAAGTTTCTTAACCTCTAAGCCATTTCTCCAGCCCAGGTTGAACATTTAAAAATGTATATTTGGCAATTTGTTTTTGGTTCATCTTTTTGAGAACTCTCTGTCCATTTCATTAAGAATTTTGTTGGTTAAGAATTTATTGGTTTGATTTCTTGTAAGTATTTTTGAATTTTTTTTGTATATTCTAGATATTAATCTGCTATTTTTCCACAAATGAATAGCTGCCTAGTGCCCTGATGTTATAGGAAATTAGATAATATCCAGTGGTGCAAAATATGATGGTGAGTTTTGAAAAGTGTCAGTGTCTTCTAAAGTGCAGCTTGGTTTCCGTTTGTTCTAAAGAAGAGCTTAAAGATTTGCATTCTGTTTTAGAATGCAAACACCAAGTATGTTAGAAAAATTTATACACAAACTAGCAGAATTTTAATCTACCAGGCAAATATTAAGATCAGATTTATATTTTAAAGGCAGTTTCTAATTGTCCACAATAAGACAAGTATACTTAGATTAACAATAGATTTCTAAGTCCTTGATGAATATTTTCATAATCTGCATTTCAAAATGTCCACCAGTAAGTATTTGCTCATCTTTAGAACATTTAAGTCTATCATGCCATCTCCTTTACACTTCTATGAGGAATTTCTTCCATTAAAAAAAAATGTTACAAAAAGAAATTAAATAATACTCTCAGAAAAAAAAATCTCCAAAGTCAGGACACCCCAAGTGGAGGCTAACACTTAATTCCTCACCTTTTGTGCTTATTCCTAGGTC
Organism: Orientallactaga sibirica; assembly: GCA_036365145.1. Classification (NCBI taxonomy): domain Eukaryota; kingdom Metazoa; phylum Chordata; class Mammalia; order Rodentia; family Dipodidae; genus Orientallactaga; species Orientallactaga sibirica. The sequence continues at coordinate 72,357,354 of JAEOAD010000004.1, read as the reverse complement.
TCAGATCAGTATGGTAGGAGCCATATGTGCTTCACTAAAGAGATACAATGGTACAAGTTATGCATGGAGTGTCAGCTCACCAACCCCCTCCCCAAATTCTTCCCTTTGCCCTGTTTCCTGCAACCATGGAGGAAGCACACTCTTGAGGTACACCCCTATTGCACTTTGCAATGCCTCACAATTCCAGTTATCTGGTCATAGTATTAGATGACTTGAAATCTACATCTATACAGAAAATAAAATAAAGTTCATGCATGTAGCAGTTCTTATGTGACTGCATTACCTGGTTAAACATGTTCAGCTGCATTATTAATTTTCTGTCTTGTTAAGTACTGGATTCATGACTGCAAGTGAAAATGCATGCAATGTAAAAATATGCTGGAAAACAGTTGTAAAGCCATCATTAGGTCTCAGTATTGCATGACTTCTTGCGAGACAGAGTGACACTTTTCTTAAACCAGGATCAGCTGTCATTTTCACAGGTTTATCCAAATAATTTATATTATTAATTATATATTCTAAAAATTTAGTTGACAGAAGGCTCATATAAGATAATGTATATAATACAAATGTGCAGATCAGAGGAAATGCAGCTTAGCATCTTAGGGTAACTGATATTATAATGAACTATTGGTCAGAACTGGAAAAACCTTTTCTTCCCTTCAAATGTTTTGCAACCATGAGAGTTTATTTTATATCAAGAGGTTGTGTTTTCAGTTTGTCAGTATGTATTCAGCTTTACTGTATAGAAGCTATGCCATAGAGAGAGGCAAGAGGTCTGTGAGGTTGAATGTTCTAGAATGGAATAATTGTTCATGGTTGTTTATTGTATTTGGTAAGTTCTACATGTTATACTATGTTTTCAGTTATGACTTTACTACTTATTTTAGAATAACAAATATTAAAACATTTATTAGGGCAATATAGACCTATAATAAGTTTACCTTTTTTACTGGAAGATCTATTTAAAGTTTATGCAGTCCTAATTTCTACACTGGGAATACAATTTTGTATTCTAATATTGTAAAATTTAAGCTTTTTTTTTCTAACTTGTTCAAGAACTTAGGTGTATAGAAAGAACACTTAGTTACATTTAAAAAATTCCTTCCCTTCTCCCTCCTTCCTTTATTTCTTTACTCCCTCCCTCTTTTCCTTCCTTCCCTCCTTCCCTTCCGTTCCTTTCTCCCCTTTTCCCTTTCCCCTTAAGTTAAATCCCCAAACATTCTTCCCTCCCTCCTTTTCTTCCTCCCTCCTTCCTTCCTCCCTCCCTCCTTTGCTGTCTCCCTCTCTCCCCTTCCTTCCTTCCCTCCTTCCTTCCCTCCTTCCTTCCCTCCTTCCTTCCTTCCTTCCTTCCTTCCTTCCTTCCTTCCTTCCTTCCTTCCTTCCTTCCTTCCTTCCTTCCTTCCCCTCCTTCCCCTTCCTTCTCTTCCTTCCTTCCTTCTTTCTTTCTTTCTTTCTTTCTTTCTTTCTTTCTTTCTTTCTTTCTTTCCTTTTTTTTTTTTTTTTTTTGGTTTTGCGAGGTAGGGTCTCACTCTGGTCCAGGCTGACCTGGAATTAACTTGCTCAGGGTGGCCTCGAACTCCCTCCTCCTACCTCTGCCTCCCGAGTGCTGGGATTAAAGGCGTGCGCCACCATGCCCGGCTTGCTTGCCTGCTTTCTTTCTTTCTTTCTTTCTTTCTTTCTTTCTTTCTTTCTTTCTTTCTTTCTTTCTTTCTTTCTTTCTTTCTAGACAGTAATCAAAGCTTTTTTGGAACTCATTATGTAGCCCAGTCTGGGCTTAAAGTAATAATTCTCCTGCCTCAGTTCCCTGACTACTATGGTCATGTGTTTGCTGCTGTGATTGGCTTGGATACATGTTTCACATTCATAATTTTATCCTACCAATTTTATCCTACAAATTTCAATTATTGCTGATGAACAATGCATTAAAATTATTGGAAATTTTGTCTCAAGGGCACTAAATATACAAAAGTTGACATTATTGGATTGAAAATGGAGTAAGAAATGTTCTTTTACTACATAGTATAAATAATAATATGCTTGTAAAGGTCTTCAAATTTTAATTATAGTTTTTGCAAAAATCACATTTATTGCTCTGAATTTCACTGTCCTCATAAAAAGGAGTCAGGGATGTTTCTTAATTTTGGGTAATGATAAAGATTTTGCTGGTACTTTATCTGAAGTCCATTGTTTTTTGACATCCCTATTACCACTGGCATTGCAAATGTTCCTGTCATATTTTAATCTTTATCAACACCATCGGTCTCATTGTGAATGTTAGATCCTATAGTCACTTAGGTAGGTGCTCTTTCCCTGATCAATTTTTTTAGTGATCATTTACGTTTACTCAGTCATATCATTTATTTACTCAGTCTTGATATTGATTTAGCACCTATAAATGCTGAAGCAGAAAATACTACAGTGAGTGAAATAGACCCTTCACTGACCTAGGGGAACTTATTTGTTATGTATGTGAATCTGATGATTTCACATTCAACTATCATATTATAAAAAGTGCCACAGGTGCTAGAAAGATTGCTCAGTGGTTAAAGCACTTGCTTGCAAACCTGTTGGTCCAAGTTTGGTTCCCCAGTACCCATATAGAGCCAGAGGCAAAAAGTAACACAAGAATCTGAAATTCATTTGCAGTGGCAAGAGGCCATGACATGCCCATACTCATTCTCTCTTTTTCTCTCTCAAGTAAACAAATATAAAAAGCCTTTAAAAGTGCCACAAATTAGAGGTACACTGATGTTACAAAATCAGATGATGAGAAATATTGTCTAGTCAAGGAATTCATGAAAATATCCAAGGAAGTGATACTGGAGGTGACATCTGTAGAATGATGTGACTGATCTAGGAAGGAAAGAGTGTTTAATGGAAGGACTGCTGTGAGAGACAGGTGGGGGATGACATGTTAGAGGAACAGAGTAAAATGTAGATACTCCACAAGCAGATTCATTAGAGGGTACATGCAGAAGAAATGCCAATGTGATGTGTAGAGAGAAACTGTACAGAGCTTTTCATGCACGGGCTCATGTAAGCAAATGTATTCAGTCACTTATATAAGTTTATTACTAAGGTATTAGTGAGGCTTTAGTTTAGATAGAACAAGAGAAGTAGAATGTTCAATTATGAGATTATACTACTGGCTTAGATACAGTAGAGTAACAGGTTTAATAAGGATACTGGCATCAAAGATATGCTGAATTAGATGATTTCCATTAAAAAAGGGGGGAATCAATAAAAATTTAGGAGTTTCTGATGGATGGCTGAGATGGGTGATGGGTGAGGGAACTGTTAATGATTGTGGTTATATTTGTACTCACAATTTAGAAGACACTGGAAAGAAACTGACTTTCTAGTAGACCAGATCAGTTCTAAATATACTTTCTATATAATCCTGCCAGACAGCCAAGTGAACACGTGAACGCAGTTGTTGACCTGAATCTGGTGGTCTGGACTTAAAAGATTGTGATTTATCTCCTTAAAAATTGCAAGTATTGGAATCCATTCTCTGTAACAAAATACTCAAGACTGAATAATTTTTTATTATAATTTATTTTTTAATTTATATTATTCTAATTTTACATTCATAATGGTGACTCCATTATCCTCCTCCCTGTCCTCCCTCTTCCAAAAGGACCCTCATCAATGGGGAATGTGGGTCATGCATTGTGGGGGTAGTCAAAAGTTATGGGGGATAGGCCAAGTCTCTGTGCATAATGCCCCAACTTGTGGCTCTAGCATTCTTTCCGTCCCCCTCTTCCTCGCAAATTTCCCTGAGCCACATTGGGGTCATTATAGTTCTACTTCAGTGATGAGGTTTTGGGAGCCTCTGTGTCTCTGGATATCTGGCTTAGTAGGAGTTGGATATTCTCTGTGTTTATCTCCTTCAGCCTTTTTCTGGTGTCATTATTATCAAGCATGCTGTACTCTTGCCCTTCCCCCATGTTACTCTATGGTTTCAGCTGGGGCTCTGGTGAGGTGTGATTGGTTAGTCCTCTCTTCAGGTTCGTTGTCCATCTGAAAAAGATAAGACTGAATAATTTAATGAGGAATTGGTGAGATGAGCAAGAGTGCTGCTTCCATGGTAAGCCTGACAACCTGAGCCAGGGTGCTGGAGACAAACACTACCAAAGCAGAAATCTAGAAACCCTTGAGAGCTCAACACTAAAGTAGACTTAAAGCACATCTATCATGGCTCAGGGAATTTTTTGGAGGAGTGGGAAGAAATATTGTAAGAGCTACAGGATGGGAGGGAATATTCAGAGGCATTACTTCCCCCACCCTCAATGACTGACTGCTGCTCTTACAACCCATAACCCACAACCCCATGGAGACTACCAGCAATCCCACTGAGGAGAGTCCTCAGTGGAATTGGGGCAGGGAGGAGGGAAATAATGATATAAGCAAGAGGATAGAGCTTCCATGACTGAACCACATTTCTCACATAGCATTAACACATGACTGAACTAATTTCCCAACACAAGAAATTTGAGGCCATATTTAAACCAGAATGAGCTTCAATGAGATTGTCCAAAAAAACAGTGTGCAGTGAAGGGAGAAGGTAACACAAATAGCAATGTCTACAGGGAGAAGAGAGCAGGCCTGCAAGGAAGAGTAGCCAGAGGGGAAGGGGACCAGGAAAGAGATATGGTATAAAACCAAGGAAAATGAGTGCTTCAAAGAGAGAGTAGTAGAGACTTACCTATGTTTTTTAAAGATGTTAAATAAGATAGATATATAATTTTTTACTTTTAGTAACTCCAGGATGCCTCTACCTAGTGTGTTTGTGGGCAAATGGCAATACAAAAGGTAGAATGGTCTGGGTTGATGGCTGAGCAGGGGGTAAGAGAAGAGATATATAACATTTTGTATTGCTCTTTAGAGACGTTTAGTGTTTGGGTGTATATAGTTGTTTCTTTACTATAGATATTTTAAAAACTATGTACTTGAGTAGGGTTTTGTAGGGGGGTTGTCTTAAAAAATTCTCATAGAGAAGGCCTCTGTGATAATTTGACAACACTTTTTTTTAATTTGATCATAGTAGACATGACTTTATGACTGCCACTGAGCCCATAATGGGCAGACAGAATTGTCTTCCATATTCAACTTCAACTTCAACTTCAACTTCAACTCATGATTAGATAAACTATAGTTCAGTGTAATTACCTCTTGTACTGCCAAGTCTATTTGGATATTTTTACAATGAGGATATAACCTACATGTCTTTGTGAGCCACAATTTTAGTGGAGTACTCAAGACACAATGACTTAGACTAGTCAAATCACTCACTTTTATTTATCATTTCCTTTGAGATACAACCTGCAATGTGCCTTGTACTTTGGCATATTTTTTATAGTTATATGTTGCAGAAAATCAAATAAAAATAAAACAATAATTATTGAAATAACTGGAGTGAATTGATGTTTCTTTTTTTTTTATTATTAAGTAGGAACTTTGTATGGACACATCATATGTTGGTACCATCATTTCCTTCCTCCCTGCCCCAGCTGCACTGAGGGAACCTCCTTAGTGGGATTTCTGGTATTCACCAAGTAGTTAGGAGTTGTGAGAGCAGCTGGCTGTCATTGCAGGGAAGGCTATGTCTCTGGATTTTCCTTCTTACACCGTGGCTCTTACATTCTTTCCACCCCCTTTTCTGCAAACTTCCCAGAGCCATGGTGGGTGTGCTTTAGTTCTACTTTAGTGTTGCATTCTCAGCATCTTCTGGATTTTTGTTTTGGTGTGTTTTGAGTATCTTCCATGTCTGTCTGCATCATCCTGACCCAGGTTAAATTTGTGTGTATGCATGCATGACTGTGAATGGTTGCACCCATGCCACAGCACATATATGGACAAGCTTGAGCTGTCATTAGTGCCTGTTCCTTGTTGGAGACAGGGTCTCACTTGTTGTTTGCTCTGGCAATCACCAGATAAGCTGGCCCATGAGCTGTGAGATTCTTCTGACTCTGCCTCCCATTGCAGCAGATGTGTTGGTTTACAGACAATGGTGCTAATCATGTATGGATTTCTGTAAATTTGGGGAATATGAACTCTGGTGGTCAGGCTTTTGGGGTAAGTGCTTTTAAGCACTGCACTGTCTCCTCAGGCCCTGAATGGATATTTCTTAAAAAAAAAAAAATCAAACTAAGCTGGGTGTGGTGGTGCACACATTTAATCCCAGCACTCTGGAGGCAGAGGTAAGAGGATCACCATGAGTTCAAGGCCACCCTGAGACTACAGAGTGAATTCCATGTCAGCCTGGGCCAGAGTGAGACCCTACCTCTGAAAAAAAAAAAAAAAGAAAGAAAGAAAGAAAAAAAGAAAGAAAGAAAGAAAGAAAAAGAAAGAAAGAAAGAAAAATCCAAACAATTTCAAGTTTGGGGTTTTACAAAATTGCGATTTTTAAGTTTTCATGTTCAGAATTCATTTCCCCCTAAATTGAAAATCATTGCTCTTCAAGAGAATATTGATTTAAAAACCAATTGACTAAATAAAAGCCTACATTATATAAACAATTTGGGTTCTTGCATAGAAGTAAACATTACTATTTTTCTAATTATATGAGGCCTACTCAAGAAATATAGTGTAAGAAAAATAATCTGTTGTTGCTCAAACTTTCATGGTTCTCACAGCAAACAGAATGGCAGAGATCAAACATCTCTTGAGCAAAGAATATGGTTTAGATGGAGTTGCCAGCTTCTTTCGCTGCCTGCCAGCACTGAGATATGATGTTGTAATCTTTAGCACTGTTAAATCAGCAGGAATATCTGTAGCTAATGGTTATGCCTTTCTATTTTGCAGTTTGACTAAATAAATGGGATCTACTGTTAGTTCTAATGGTTTTGGAAAAGGGAGGCAAGCTACTGATTCCTTCCTAAGTGTTATGTTATGTTAGGTCTCACCATATGAAACAAATATCTTGGTTCCTGCTTCAAACTATGGCAGTACATGCTTGTAAAATTCCAGTGAGAGACCAAAGTGTCCCACATATTGTGGCAAATTTCCCATAATGTCCTCCAAATTGCGACAGAGTTGGTGGGAAGGAGAGGAGGAAATGATCTTCCTGCCTAGGGATTGCTCATGTGGGAAGGCTGATCGCAGGTTCCCACAAGGATGGAGAAATACATCTGGTGCATTTTGAAGCCCATCTCAGAGTGGCTGTTTTGTGTCTCAGTTTTACACACTGGGAAAGTATATGGAACACATGAATTTCTAATAGATGACTCTGAGCTATGAGTTTATATATTACACCTTTTTGCTATTAGGAAAGTTGCTTGCCAGAAGAATGGCTGCATTCTGTGCCACATGCACAGGGCCATTTCCCAAGACTGGAGGTTCTTAAAACAATTAACGTTGACACCACAAATTGATGCATCAGCATCTAAAAGGGTGTTCCCCAACAACTTAATTGGTGAATGTATTAGTATAAATTAAAACATGTGGAGAAGCCATTTGCTTACACTTTTCCTAGGCAAAGGAGAATAAAGCATGTTAGTGTCTAAAGGAATTTTCTGTGGTTTGCTTTTATTTATTTTTCCATACAAGGTGGAAAGAAGGTTTCTACCATTAATTTTAACACTGTAAGAAGTTTGTCATATGCTAAGAAGGATGAGTTTAATAAGTAATAATTTATCCTTTCTGTACTTTTTCCTTTGAACAAGGGCAACTGCTCTCCACTGAACACTTTTACCCTCCCAAGCTGAGTCTGACATAATTATCTGCATTGGAGCTAAGATTCATAATCTGATTGCCAATGTCAACGGAAATGAAGTCTTTCATGAAAAACAAAACCTGTTAAGTATACTCAAGGCTCAATATCAATCCCACTCATGTGTAATTAAAATACCAATTTATGATGCTTTTGTCTTTTACTGGTAAATCTGGAAATCCTAAATTTTTTTTTCATGAATAGATGTTTAAAGGAGAATAAACTCCAAGGACAGTTAAACAGATTTAGACTTGGATTAATATTTATTTCCATGAATAAAAGTTTGGAATGCTAAACTAAATTATATTTTAAATATTTAATATTTCTTTAATTGTAAGTTAAAAGATATCTTAGAAACTTACAATTATTCAATGGTTTTGCCATTCTGTGGGGATATGGCTCAAGACTGGTCCTTCAAGAGGGAGATACCATAATGTTTTTGTGTACTTCCTGCATCCTAGAATCTGGGGTAGCATAGTTTTTCTTACATTGAATATTTATTTCATGTACCAGCCCTATGAGATATTTGCCCTTCTCTTCAAGATGAGATTCACATACATGAAGTGATCTAGCCAACACCCCAGCATCATCAACAGGAGAAAAGGTTACACATTAGAGATTGAACAAAGAAGTACAATGCTGGTTAGCAAGGAATTGAACAATACCTAAAATGGCATCAGTCTTTCCAAATTGTATAATTAGGAGTCTGTGCAACATTTGAATGGTGGCTACATGCATTATTAGGCCAAGGAGGAAAGTAGGATTAGATTGGTACAAAGTTATCCATACAGTTGACTTTAACTTGGGTTCGAGGACTTAATGTATTAAGTTAACCATCTGAGAACAATTGGTGAATTGATCACTCAATCCAACAGTGATAGAGAGTCATTGAGGAAGAAATGTTGCAGGCTCCTTGGAATGTGATAGTGAAAGATAATAAAGTCCATGTGAAATACACCCAGCTGCTCATTGTGTGCTTCCTAGAAGACTCTCTCTTCATCAGGGAATCCAAGATGTGTTGATAAGGAATGCAGCAGCATCTTCAGTGACTGATCTCTGGAGGCTGCAGATGGTACACTGTTATCTGCTTAGTGGGATGATGGAGTCATACAGTGGTAGAGGCCACATGTCACTGCTTAACCAGCACAGACAAGATGAGTGCAATTATCTTAATAAGTTTCAAGGATGAAGTGGTAATAAATGCTTGACTTGCAGGGACTTGTGGCAATGATCTATCATTGTGAAATCTTTAGAGAGACAAGATGTATACTTTGTTAAGGTGTTGTTTTTCAGATGTGGAAAATGTCTATGTCTGGTGGGCAGAAATTTGATTTGAGTGGCCAAGGCAAGCATACACAGCTTCATAGTCTATTCCTGGAACTAATCTAGCCTATAGAACAGTCCCTTAACTGATGATGGGAGCTCTTAAAAGAAGTGAGCTATAGTTCTGACATAAGGATATATTTTTTTCTTCTATCTTTGGTTTTTCTTCACTCTCTGAGGTGGGAGTGCTATCCTGAAACCTGTGATATATGCTTATAAATTGAAACTCAGATAGCATGTTGTCTGTCTCATGGCCAAAATGCACAGTTTTTTAATGAAGGAGGATGAGAGGGGCCTCTCTATTGCACTTGATGAATCCACTTAACAAATGTCTGTCAATGTTCTATGAACTTGGGTTTGGTGACTCTAGAAGATTTAATTGTCATGAAAGGAATATTCTATCACAGATAACTGTTATGCTTTATGAAGTTGGCATGTCTTTTTTTTTTTTTTTTTGTATACAATGTAGCCACTGTACTGTCATGGTGGATCTATCTGGGTCATACATTGAAAATTGGGTTACTGCCACATAAATGGGGAAAGGATCTACATGTCTACACTTCAGACAGTGCATTGGGATTTCATGATGAGGAATTATGGCAGCCCAGAAAAGTCAGTTATCTTAAGAACATACATAATGAAGGCTAGGGTTCCTCATCATGAAAATTCTGGAGCATCCAAGATCTGGCAGAAGATGAACAATAATAGTGGTAAGTAAAAGAAGTCACAATTAGCCAGGTGTGGTATTGCATATCCTTAATCCTAGCACTTAGGAGGTTGAGATTGGAGAAATTACCATGAGTTTGTGGCCAGCCTGGGCTACAGAGTAAGTTCCAGTTCAGACTGGGCAAGAGTAAAACCCTGCTTCAAAATATCACCCTCCCCACAAAATAACCCCCAGCAACAACAAAAATGCTTTAAAAATTCTTTAAAATGGCCTGGGGAGATTGCACAGTGGTTAAAGGCTTTTGCTTATAAATCTTACCCATTTGGGTGCAATTCTCCACCCACCCACATAAATGCAGGCAGGATTTAAATTGCAGCAATAAAAGATCACATCATCTCCCTCCCCACCCTGCATCACATACCACACATTCAAATAAATAAATGAGTAAATAAATAAATAAACAAATAAATGCTACGATTATCAATTTTGTGACAAGGCTGTAGTAGCCACTATATTTGATGTTAATTATTTCTTTGTCCTCAACTTTCCCTTACACCTTTGCTATATATGTTTCAGGATTTTGTTGTACATATGGATGAATGACATGATTCTGTGATAATGTAGCAACAGATGGGACTCTGTGTGTTTCCTATGTCAGTGACATGCGTTTTTCATTTGGACAAAGGACAAATGTAGATGGTGAAGGGCAAACAATGGGTCTTTCCTGGCGATTCTGTTAGTCCCTCCATATTCACTCATTACCCTTTTTTACCCTCTTTGGTACCCCAGGAGGCTCAACTCCTGGTTAATGTGTTGCATTAATCAGTCTCCATGGCCCTCTGCCTTCTGTCAGAGTTCAGTCAACCTAAGACCAGGAAGATAGGGGTCAAGGACATCTTTATTTCTCTAGTTTCCTTGCCTGACTGATGATTAGCTGTGGACATATTTCTATTAAGTCATGTAGAAGAAAAACATCTTTACAGTCATCACTGTTGTGAGAGTGTTTCCCATCCTTTATGCATTTCTATCACCCTTGCTTACATATTTATAAATAATCCCTAATAAGTTTTCTCCAGTCACATCTCCTGATGTAACTGACCCATCGTAAGACTCAATCTTATTTAACATTTTAAGAAGTTATCTGGAAAGACACTCAAAGCAAGATCTCCAAATATGCTTATAGGAAACTTCTAATACGTTATGGTATGCTGAAAAGTGGCCACCCAATGCAGTCCATATCCTAATTATTGAAATCTGTGAATATGTCACATTATTTGACTGCCATGGTTAACTTGACAGGACCTAAATGACAGGACCTGTGAAGGAGTATATAGATAACATTAGCTTGCAGGTATGTCCTTGAGGAATTATACTGATTTAGTTAAGGCTATTAGACCCACCTTAAGTGCTGAAGGCACCATTTCATAGGATGGGGAACTGGATCATATAAAAAGGAGAAAGATCACTAAGTATCAGTACCTGTTGCATTCTAATTTATCATAGTAGACATAATGTAATCAGCTGCCTTGAGCTCCTGCCACCATGTCTTTCCTGCAAGGATGGACTGGATCCTGGAACTGGAAATAGACATGAATCTTTCCTCTCTTATAGTAAATATTATATGGTAGTTTGTCCCAGCAAGGAGCAAAGTAACCAAGACCTAAAAAAAAATCAAGAATGATTAAGGATCTTGAGAAGGGGCAAATATCTTGGTACATGTAGGTAGGAATATGTAACTACAAAGGTCCTTGTAAGAAGAAGTCAGGAGGGCAGAGAGTATGTGAATGTGACAGAACAAGCTAGAACAATAAACTTTGAAGACAGAAGTGCAGGCCATCTGTCAGTGGATGAAGGTAGATTATATAGAAACAGCAAGGAAATGTGTTTTCCCTGAAATTTCCAGAAAAAGCTAACAAGTGATACTGTTACAGAACTTGATTCCAGTAAGGACTTATGACCTCTAGAACTTCTAGGTATAATATTATCCCTTCTTTTTCCCCCTCTTAATTCTTCCTTCCTTTACTTCCAGGTTTCTTTTCTCACTTACCTATTTTTTCTCGTCATTTTAAACATTTTCCCAGATAAGCTCTGGGGATAAAATAGCATTAAAAAACTATATGACACATAAGCTTAACTTAATGATTACTCAAGTTCTTCAGGTTTTCAATTCTGAGTAAAATAGAGTAAGCACTCCAATTTGTTGTGCTTACCAAACTGAAGACTCATGGAACATATTTGAGAAGTCTGACTAGAAGTACCACTGAACTATGTGCTCAGTGTACTTTAGCCTGGATTTAAGTAATTCAGCACTGAAAGAAAACTTGTTCTAGAATTAGAACAATCTTTCTAATTCTACCTTCAGAAGCAGGATAGGGATCTTGTGACAGCAGCAGTGTTGTAAACAGAGCCAACTTATGGTTCATATTTTCACTAATGAATATTTTGTCCCTCTTTCTGTCTTCCTTCTGCTTGGTCCTGGGTATAGACTCAATCATGAAAAGTGTGTCAATATAAGGAATAATGTCCCTGAAGGTGGAGTTCCAGTAAACCAGACAGTAGCAGGGAAATCTTGGAGAAATGGATACTTGGTAAGAAATTTCATGAAAGTATTTGTGGTCATTTGGAGTCATTTTTGATCCTTGCATGCATAGGTCAAAACCTTAAATACTTTGAGAATGAAAATAAGAGATGGATCACTGATCATGTCCAGGACTGGTCTGTGGATGACAAACAAACAAGCACAGTATAAATCATACTGTACAGGCTCTGAAAACAATGATCAACAGAAGATTTTAGCCACTGAACTGATTTTCTGATAATGCAAAATACTACCATCATCCAGAGGTCTTAAATACAAATCAAAGCCTCAAAAGGTAGCATTCAAAGTGATCAGAGTATAAAATATATATAAGGAATTGCTAAACAGGAAAACCTCAGTTTACATAGCTAAAAACAAAATACAGATCATAGTGCTGAAATGTTACTTCTGTTGGAATTGCCTGACAAAGACTTGGAAATACTGCAAAATTGTTCAAAGTAATGGATAGTACTCATGAAACAAGTGTAAAGCAAGTGTAGGTAGCTATCCAGTTTGATAAAAAGAAATCCCAAACAGAAATTCTAAAGATACAACTGAGAATCCAATATGGTGCATACCCACATCACCTACTATTGTCATCTGGGCTTGTTTGCACCTGTGCTAACCTTCTCCTATCAACAATTCCACCCAATACAACCCAACCCACATCATCTGTCATTGGGATTCAGACAGGTTTTGGAGCAGCACAAATCCTCTCCCCTCAACTCTCCCACCCAACGTGCACCACAACAACCATCATTGTGATCCTGACTAGTTTAGGTCTGGAGCATAAGCTCCAATGTCCAAATTCCCTGTGGGAATCCCCCTGCACCGACCATACCTATGCCACCTGCCTTTGTGATCCAGGTGGAAATTGGGATGGGCATGAGTCCCCTTTCCTTTAACTTGGGTGAACACATACAATGTGGCATTGCAATTGGGTAATGTCAGTGGCACTCAGAATCTCCTCAGGAATCCTTGTAGCTTCAGCATGTAGGTGCAGATGGCTGGCTATGGAGGTTATGTCTGATTGATTTTTCAGAATGAGGAATCCCTTCAGCAATCCTTCTCACCCATACTGTGAAAGATGCCAGTGTTATCCTGTGTGTGTGTGTGGGGGGGGTGTTTGGGGAGAAAGTGTAAGTTTAAGCATAGTTGCAACTGAACTGAGACCACCTTACATGCTTCATCTGTGAAGCTCTACTAATATTTCCAAGATTAAACTCCAAGCACCACAAAGCACAGCATACACAAGTGAACAAACAGCAAAAACATTAAGCATCATTCCAAGTACTTAATAGAGCTGTGCCAAAAAGACATGACCAACATACTATCTCCAGATAGCTAAGTCTCAGTGTAACACAAAAACAAGCTAATAGATCTCCTCGGAGAAATACCAATCCCTTGGCAAAGAACCCACATGAAAGCTATCTAGAGGAAACTTCATACTAAGAGCACTGAAGTATGATTTTAAGTGTATCTAAAAAACCAAAAAAGGTACCCATCAAAGCATTGAAAAATAATTCAAAAAGCACACAATCAGCTACATTTGATGAGGAGGACTAACTAGGAAATGAAAATGGATCTCAATAAAGAGTCATCCTGGAGAAAAAAACAAAACAAAGATGGAAATGAAAAATACAATAAGTCAAATTAAACATCCATGGAAAGCTTCACTAATATAATGGATCAAGTATATGACAGACTATCAGGTCTTAAAAAGGATGAATTGATAACTTAGTCAAAACCAAAATGAATGCTTAAAAAATGTAACTGTAATATGAATGAAATGTCCAACAACTAGAGAAGATCTAATGCCTTAATTCTTGGCATGCAAGAAAGAGAAGAGCTTCTGGCCAATGGCATAGAAAATATTTTTCATAGAAGCATAGAAAAAAAAATCTAGGGCTGGAGAGATGCCTGCAAAGCCAAAGGACCCAGGTTCAATTCCCTAGGACCCATATAAGCCAGATGCACATGTGTCTGGAGTTCATTTGCAGTGGCTGAAGACCCTGACATGTCTATTCTTTCTCTCTCTATCTGCCACTTTCTCTCTCTCTCTCTCTCAAAATAAATAAAAATGAACAAGATTATTAAAAAAAATCCAAATCTATGTAAATAGAGGACAAGAAAAGAACTTCCCTAAGTCACATTTTAATCAAAACACTAAATACAAAAAACAATGAAAGTGTACTGAAAATGATAGGAGAGAAACATCTCATCACATATAAAGACAAGTCCATCAGAATAAAAGCTGAATTTTTTTTTAAAGGAAATGCTAAAAGCCAAAAAAGGCTTGGAATTATGTATTTTACCATACCAGACAAGCCACACTAGTATACCTAGTGAAATCTTTTATGCTACAAGAAACAAGAAAAATGTTCTAGATAAAAACAGGCTGAAAGAATTTATGAGCATAAATTCAGCCTTACAGAGGACAATGAATGGAAAACTTCACATTGAAGAAAAGGAAAAACATATATAAGTGGCTATAGGAGAGGAAAAAGAAAACAACAACAACAACAACAATGCTAGAACACTTGTTAAGCAAATTATCCAGAAAACACAAAACTCCACAAAATAATCAACACTACAGGGATTAAAGCCACAATTTTCAATAACAGCTATGAATGTTAAAGTGCCCAACTCCTCAATCCCAAGACAAAAAATGTCAGGCTTTCTGAAAAGAAAGAATGGATCAGAAAATAGGATCCATCTATTTGCTACCTTTGAGAAACTCATCTCACTGTCAAAGGTAGACACTATATTAGTGTGAAAGGATGGAAAAAGATATTCTAAGCAAATACAACTAGAAAACAAGCAGGTGTTGCCATTCTCATATTTGACAGAATACATTTCAAACCAAAATTGACCACAAGAGAGAAGGTATATCATTTCATACTGATCAAGGGCATAATTCAAGAGAGCATTATAATTCTCACACATAAGCAGCAAACCTAGGTGTACCTAATTTTATAAAACAAACTGACTGTATATAAGGTCAAATATGAATTCAGACACAATAATTGTGGGTGATATCAATACCCCACTGTCACCAATATACAGGTCATATAGACAGAAAACATACAGAAAAACCATGAAGTTAAGTAACATCATAGATACAATGGCCCTAACAGACATTTATAGAACATCCCATCTAACCACTGCAGAATGCACATTCTTCTCAGTAGTTCATGGAACTTTCTCTCAAATACATTATGGTACCTGCCTTTAATCCCAGCACTCCAGAGGCAGAGGTAGAAGGATCACCGTGAGTTCAAGGCCACCCTAAGACTACAGAGTGAATTCCAGGTCAGCCTGAGCTAGAGTGAGACCCTACCTCTAAAACACCCTCACGCCTCAAAAAATATTAGAACAATAAACAAGTTTCAACAAATTTCGGATAACTGAAATAATTCTTTATATTTTGTATTAATGCAAGAAAGCTAGGAATCAATGACAAGAGAAATAGAAAATACACAAACTCCTGGAGATTGAACAATATGTTATTGAACAATGAATGGGTCATAGAAGGGATAAAGATGTCAAAACATTTCTAGAACTAAATGAAAATGAAAACACAACATATGCCAGGCATGGTGGCACATGCCTTTAATCCCAGCACTCAGGAGGCAGAGGTAGCAGGATTTCTGTGAGTTCAAGGCTACCCTGAGACTACATAGTGAATTCCAGGTCAGCCTGGGCTAGAGGGAGACCCTACCTCAAAAAACAAAAACAAAAACAAAAACAAAAAAACCAAAACCAAACACAAAAACAAAAATTCATGTGACGTAATGAAGGCAGCCCTAGGAGGAAAGTTTGTAGCACTACATGTCTATATTACAAAAAAGAGGTCACAAATAAATAATTTAATGATACACTTGACAAGGCTTTGGAAAACAATAACAAACCAAATCCAAGTTCCATAAGAAAAGAAATAATCAGGAAATCAGGGCAGAAATGAAATATAAACAAATAATAAACAACTGAAAGAACTGAACAATTAAAAAAACAATTGATGGAAAATAAAACAAAGAGTTGGTCAGTTCAGCTCCAGCAGGATTTCTCAGTGACCTTGCAGCTCAAGTATGTGGAGTCTTCAGCAATCTTACCATCTATTCCTGGTGGGAAACCGAGGGCGTCAGAATGGTCTGTAATGTTTTGGGGGTATCTGTAACCTCCCTGGCCAACAACTCACTGGAAGGTATCCCATCCCTGGCACTGAAAAATTTCTAGTAACAATCTGTTGCTTCTGAGTGTTCCACTGTCCAGAAAAGTAGGTTTCTATATGACTTATTTATATAGTCTTATATTTTGATTAGCCCTCCCTCCACCTTTTCTTTACTATACTACACTTTATAATAGAAATATTTGACAGTCTATATATACTGCTGTTCTATTCACAATAGCTAGAAAATAGAATCAGCCAAGAAGCAATTGCTGAATGGATAATGAATGTATGGTACACACTCACAATGGAATTTTATTCAGCTGTCAAGAAAAGTGAAGTTATGAAATCCATTGGAAAATAGCCCTGGAAAATATTATATTAAGTGAGATAACATAGTTTCAGACAAGACAAACATCATATATTCTCATATGCAGTTTAACAATGCATTTTTGATTTGTATATATAAGTTGGAGTAAGAGGCAGTAGTAGAGGTAAAGGGGGCATGATAGAAAGGAGGGAGGAAGGCTTTAGGAGAAGGGATAGCAGATATGTAATTAGAGGTACAGAATACTAGGGGTGGAAAGAGATAAGGAAGGGTCAAGTAGTAGATGGAAAGGAGGAGAGCATGACAGGAAGGCTAGCCAAAGCTAAAGATGATATAAATACACCATATGAAAACTACTTTTTATATAATTAAAAAACCTGGGGTTGGAGAGATGGCTTAGTGGTTAAGCGCTTGCCTGTGAAGTATAAGGACCCGAGTTTGAGGCTCAATTCCCCAGTACCCATGTAAGCCAGATGTACAAGATGGTACATACATCTAGAGTTCATTTACAGTGGGTGGAGGCACTGGTGTAGCCATTCTCTCTCTCTCATGCTGCCTCTTTCTCTCTCTGTCACTCTCAAGTAAATGAAATAAAAAATAATTTTTTAAAAAACACATAACAGGGAGGAGGATAATGGAGTCACCACTATGAATGTAAAATTAGAATAATATAAATAAAAATAAATAAAAAAAAACTAACCACGAAAAACCCACATAATTTTAAAAAGATAATTCTGTACAGATGTGAACTGTGGAGGTATAGAATTCTATGGTCAGAAGCCATAGAATTTTATAGGATAAATAAGTGCCAGGGGTGGGAAGACTCTCATTCAGTTATTGTTCAGGGAAGCCCATGAACCCCTACATACAGGCCAATGATCTTAGTTCCCCACCATAATTGGAATGTCAGACCCTGGTGTTGAAAACACCATGTGAATTGGTTGGTAGATACTAAGGTATCAAGCTGGAAGTTTCCTACCTGCTGGCTATGATGGCTGCTGGAGGGAATAACTACTAGCAGTCTTGACCAGCAATGCACCCTGTGACCTATATAGCTGTCTACCTATGCAAGATGAGTCCACCTTTGCAATAGTAACATGGCTATTATGGTGGTGACCAACTGCTCTCTGATTGGATTTGAATCTTGTTCCATAGAAGGGAATTCATTCATGCCTAGTACTGTAAATGTAGTCAAAATCCTATTATAGACACAAGGTGGCTGGTGCATTCATGACCTCATAGCAGTGGTTGTTACCTGCCCAATAGTGGGCCCATCAACATGTTGTCATGGATGATGAAGGAGGACAAAAGAAACAAAAAGAAAATTATTAAAACAGAGGAATGACTCATTGGTGGGAGGAAAGAATTGAGTGGAATGGGGGGGGGTAAGAGAGAGTGATGGGAAGGGATTATGATCCAAATATATTACATACATAGTAAGAAATTGTCAATAAAAAATATAACTCCTGGGCTGGAGAGATGGCTTAGTGGTTAAGGGGCCTGCCTCCTAAACCTAAGGACACTGGTTCCAATCTCCAGGTCCCACATTTAGCCAGATGCAAAGTGACACAAGGGCGCAATGCTGCACTTGACCACAAGAGGGCGCACGAATCTGGATTTCGTTCTCAACAGCTGAGAAGCTGCTGGCGTGCCCATCTCTATCTGTCTTCCTCTCCTTCTCTCTCTGTCTCTTTCTGTGTCTCATATATATATACATACACACACACACACACACACACACACACACACACACACACACACACACATATGTATATAATCTCCTTTTACAAAATAAGTGAATGAGAAGAAATACAACCCCCAAAAGAAACAACATCCTTACTGGATTTCCTCAATGGCAAATTGGAGGTAAGAGGAGTCAGTGAACTTGAAGATAAATTAATAGAAAGTTTGGAATCTAAAGGACAGAGATAAAAGACAAAATAGAGTCTCAGGAACCTATTAGCCTATGAAGATTTATAATAGTCATATCACAGAAGGCTTGTAAGGTGAGGCAAGGTAGTACAGAAATATTTGAATCAATGATAACTCATAATTTTTCATAATGAAAGACATAAATCTACAGATTAAAGACATCCAGTAAGCTCCTAAGAAGATAAAATGAGGAAAAAAATTAAATCCAGAAACATCATAATAAAAGTCCAAACCCTATCAAGAGAAAAATAAAATTATTAAAAGCAGAAAAATCCAATGTTTTTCACCCAGGAGATTCAGGTAAATCCAGATTTTGCCACTGAGATCATGAAAGCCAGGCATGCATGAACAGCTCTGATAGCTGCATTCCAATTCAAGTGCTAACATAGGGTTTCCAAGTGAGCAACTCAAAGTTAAATATGCATTGTTGTGCTTAGAAAAAGCACTAAAAGTAAAATGTAGGAAAATACATATTCCAAAAATTTAATTATATGGAATATTTAAAATGTTTCAGATAATGAAAAACAGCCATGGAAAGGAAAACAGAATTAAAATCAGTGGACAAATCACAGTACAAATAATAGAATGGTAGGACCGAAACGCAACTAAGTCAATAATCATAACTTCATCATAAAAAGGTAAATTTTCTTGCAGCCCAAGATTGGTGGGAGCTTGATATTGGGGCCTGGGGCCTACACCTATTAAATTCTCTTTAAAGTAATAATGGTTATCCCATTTATCCAGTGCTGAATTCACTCTCCATTGGAGAATTGGATTTTCTTTTCTAAATGGACACAGAATCTGAGGAGAGAATCAGCCCATCGCACCTCATCAGGGCCCCAGCTAAAGCCATAGAGTAATGGGGGGAAAGTGAGCAAGAGTGCTGCCTTCTCGGTGAACCTGGTACCGACACAAGAATGAAGGAGATAAACACAGAGAACACTTAACTCCTACAAAATCAGAGATCCAGAGACACAGAGGCTCCCAAGAGCACATCACTGAAGTAGACCTGAAACAAATCTAACATGGCTCAGGGAAATTTGCGGAAAAGGGGGCAGAAAGATTGTTAGAGCTACAAGTTGGGACATTCTGCACAAGAGACATTGCTTCTTCCCCCTAACTGATCAATACCCCCACTATGAATGATCCCCAATCCCCATGGGGATAACTGGCATCCCCAACGAGGAGGGTCCCTTTGGTGGAGGGAGGATAGGGAAAAGTCTAAGGTTTAAATATGTGCTATTTACACACTGAGTATGTACATAACTAACAATAATAATAATAATTTAAAAAAAGTAAATTTTCACACTGGATAAAGTATAATACAACTATATGTTGCCTCTATAAAGTTCATGTCAATTATGATAATAGATGGATAATAACAGGATAGGAAAAGATAGATATGAAATGCCTATAGGTAGAAAGCAATAGTCTCTATACTAATATCACAAAATGTTAATTTTGCTTTAAAGTAAAACAAAAACAAAATTAAAAAAGTAATCTAGGGGGCTGGAGAGATGGCTTAAAGGTTAAAGGCACTTGCTTGCAAAACCTGATTCCTAGGTTTGATTGGCAGTGCCCATGTAAAGCCAGATCCACAAAGTAGCAAATGTGCCTGATTACAGTTTATAGTAGTGAAGCCCTTGAATGCTCTCTCTTTCTTTCTCTCCCCTTGAAAATAAATAAATAAAAATAGAAGAAGTAATCTAAAATTCAAAATGGATATTAGGTGAAAGTAAAATTTAATGATTTTTAAGGAAATATGATCATCCTAAAAGTGTATCATTGAACCAGAGTGTTTCAAAATTAGAGTCAAATTTGACAGGATTTAAAAAGGAGATGAAACATATGGGTGTTTATAATGGATATCCCGATGTTTCCTTCCTTCTTTTATTTATTTATTTATTTATTTATTTATTTATTTATTTATTTATTTGAGACAGAGAAAGGAAGGGAGAAAAAGAGAGAGAGAAAAAGTGAGAATGGGTGCGCCAGGGCCTCTAGCCAGTGCAAATGAACTCCAGATGCATGTGACACCATGTGCATCTGGCTAACGTGGGATTTAGAGAATTGAACCAGGGTCCTTAGGCTTCACAGGCATGTACCTTAACCGCTAAGCCATCTCTCCAGCCCCTGATGTTTCTTTCTTAGGTCATAAGAATTAATAGAAAACCAGCAAGGATTTCCAAGATCTACTAAATTGTTCTATATAACAGATTTTCAAGTATATATACAACAGTTAAAAGGATAGGTATATCCTTGGCCATAAGCAAATCTCAACTAATAAGCTTAAAATAATGAAAATTATACAAAATATGCTCTCTGTTATTTAACAAAATAATAAAAAACCTCAATCTCAAAAATTAACATATTTTTGTATAATCCATGTACCAGAGGAGCTAGAGAAATTTGTAAATATGTTATGGTCAAGAAAGCTTCAAGTATATGAAAGATGTGTGAGATGCAGTTAAAGCAGCACTCAAAGGAACAGAATATACAATGTATACAGCATGTAACATATACAGCATATAATGTTAATGACATGTCAGAAAACAAGCTGTGTCAGGTCAATATAGTGAGCTTACATTTTAAGAAATCAGAAATATTGCAAAGTAGACCCAAAGTAGGGAAAAGTAGTAACAGAAATAAGAGCAGTAATCAATAACATTGAAAACAGAGAAAATCAAATCAAAGGCTGAAACATTAAAAAGATGAACTAGGACTGGAGAGATGGCTTAGTAGTTAAGGCTCTTGCCTACAAAGCCAAAGGACCCAGGGTCAATTCTCTAGGACCCACATAAGCCAGATGCAAAAGGTGGAGCCTATGTCTGGAGTTCTTTTTCAGCAGCTGAACTCTGCTCATTCTTTCTCTATATTCCTCTTTCTCTCTCTCTTTCAAATAAAATAAATAAATAATTTTTAAA
Source organism: Orientallactaga sibirica (assembly GCA_036365145.1). Taxonomy (NCBI): domain Eukaryota; kingdom Metazoa; phylum Chordata; class Mammalia; order Rodentia; family Dipodidae; genus Orientallactaga; species Orientallactaga sibirica. The sequence continues at coordinate 72,335,717 of JAEOAD010000004.1, read as the reverse complement.
AAATCAATCAAATTGATGTTTTTTTTTTTTAAAAAGTAGGAAGATAAAACAAAGAGAAGGCAGGCCCAATTAACAAAGTCAGAAATGAAAGATGAGTATCCTCACAACCTTGAGGCATAGTAAGAATAAAAATGAATATTATGACTATTTCTGTGACATAATTTAACAAGTTGGGGAAATTACTAATTTCTCCAAAAACCAAAGCCTTTTATAAACTCTACTGGGATGAAATTAGGTAACCACAATAGTTCTATAATTATTAATCAACTTAACCCTTTAAATAACTTGGAAAAAAAAGAAATCCCTAGGGTTAAATGATTTTATTCTTAATTTCTGCCACTCAAAAGACTGAACTAAGTCTACTTTATTGCATGAAGATGAGGAGATGAGCATTATTGTGATCAGAAAACCAAGACAGCACATGAAAACTACAGATCAACATTTTTCATGAAAGCAGATGGCAAAAATCATCAAAATCTTAGTGAATTACATAAATCATTGTAGGGAAATATAGTATAATATAACCAAGTAGTAATTATCTTATGAATGAAAGATTGATTTATTTCTGACAGTCAATAAAATCCATCACTCTGAAGAGCAATATATCAATGATACATAAACCAAACAGACTTTTCAATATTTAATTCTTCCTTATAACAAATGAAAGAAATATTAAAGAAATATTCCTCAACTTGATAATACTCATCAAATTGGATCATACTCAACAGGGAAAGACACTATATTCACTCACAATTACTAAAATTACTAAAAAGAATACTCATGTGGGTCATGGTGTACACTTTGAATCCCAGCACTCAGGAGGCAGAGGTAGGAGGACCGCCATGAGTTCAGGGCCACCTGACACCTGACACTCCATAGTGAATTCCAGTTCAGCCTGGGCTGGAGTGAGACCTTAACTTGAAAACCAAATAAATAAATAAATAAATAAATAAATAAATAAATAAATAAATAAATAAAACCACCCCAAAACTGATGATGATCCTAAGTGCTAATTAGGCAGTGGAGGAACTGGAAATGAACTCATCATGATGGAAGTGTAAAATAGTTCTACCACTTTATAAAATAGTTTAATGTTTTTAATGTTTATTATAAAGAGAAATATTCCATTATAATATTACATAGGAATTCTAGTTCTTGGCATTTTTCCAAAGAAAGTGAAAATTCATGCTTTCACAAAATATGTGCATGAATGTTTTAGCAACTTTGTTCAGGTTGGCTCCAAACAGGGGGCATAACACACGTGCCGGGGGAAGAATGCAAAACCTATATTAGAGTAGGACTCAGCAAGACAAAGGGACGAAATATTGATACCACAACAGTTTGGATGAATTTCAGAGACATATCCTGTCAAATAATTTAGTCACAAAAAGTTCCATAATTGTATGGTTCCACTTATATGGAAATCCAAAAAGAAGATGCATCAAATCCCAGCACATGAGATCCTGACAGCAATACTGAAACTTGTTTGAGGCAAATTAAGGGAGATAGAAAGCCAAATAATTAATTATTTTCAAGAAGATAGTAAATGGGTTGGAGAGATGGCTTAACAGTTAAGAGAACTTCCTGTGCAAGCAGGACCCACACAAACCTATTACCCCAGTGCTATGAGGAACAGAGGTAGAGACTTGCCAAGGCTCACAATAAAACCCCGAGGTCATGGATCAATAAGAGACTCCAGCACAAGTAAGAAGTACAACAATGGAACTGGACACCCGAAGTCCCCTTCAACTCACTTCTGAACACAGGCTTCTGGATGGGCACATATATGTGCATACACTACACATTGTACACGTACTCTCACACCATCATCACCACCACCTATACCACCACATTAAAACACATGGTAAAAAAAATAAAAGTTTATAGTAAACTTAAAATCACTACCATCTTGGTTTTTAGGATAGTTGAGAACTACAAAAATAGTAAGATCATTCAGTGCTAAACAATGATGCCTGTGGTAGGAGCATGAGTTTGGTGGATGAATGTCCACATTGCTGACACAAGGCACCCGACCAAAAGTACCTTATGGAAGCTTATGGTTTACAGACTCAAGGCGAAGCTCCATGATGGCAGGGAAAACATGGAATGAGCAGAGAGTGGACATCACCTCCTGCCCAACATCAGGTGGACAACAGTGACAGGAGAATGTGCCCAAAACTGGTCAGGGGAAGCTGGGTAGAACACTCATAAGCCAGTCCCCAACAATACACCACCTCCAATAAGGATCTAATTCCCAAATTGCCATCATCTGGTGATCAATCATTCAGGACACATGAGTTTATGGGGGACACCTGAGTCAAACCACCACAGGATGCTTTAAAGTTTTTAACCAATGAAGTAGTTATGGTGTCTCAAATATGAAATCGTGTTTTCAGTGTTACAGTGAAAGCAGTGGTCCTCAGAGCTATTGCTGACCGCCTGGGTGGGTTGCTGAGTGGTAGTGTTCTTGCCTAATACCCCCAAAGCCCCATGATTTGAATGCTAGTATTAAATAATTATATATTTTAAAAAAACCAACAAACAGCAACAAAACAAATGAAAAACTATCCTTGAATCTTAAGGAATCTGTGTATGTATTTTGCTTTCTTTCTATTAACTTTCTGGTGCAGTTTGAAAGGTTTTAGATTTTGTATCTTTCTCGCTCTCTTTCTTCCCAAGAAAGTTGTATTCACAAGTCTGCCTCTGTTCATTTCTGTACTTCCAACACCTCATGCCTTGATATATTGTTGAAGTCTTAGTAGAAACCTTTTCTATCTTTAACTTTTAAAGTCAATAGCATTCCCCCTTTTCCTTGATTCTTCCTCAGTTTTTTTCTACCTATTATTCTATGTCAAATGTACCTTATTTAAAATTATTAATAACCATTTTATGTTAGTATGGACTTATCAGTTCTTATTTGTTTCATGTGCTTTGATGCATGAATGGTTTATTGTTTTTTTGTTTTTTTTTTAAGTCTGAGGCTTTTATTAACTCATACACAATTACTTGTCTTCTGGTTTTTTGAAGCAGTATGTCAGACAACACTTGTGTCAGTAATGTCTATCAAAGTAGCTGGCCATAAAAACCCCAGCCCCACACTCATCAGAAGGACATTCTCGACGAAGGCAGCTAATTTTACCATTTTCATCCAACTTATAATATTTCAGGACAGCCAACTTAACCTTCTTCCTCTTGTACTTATTTTTCTTGGGAGTGGTGTAAGACTTATTCCTTTTCTTTCTTTCTTTCTTTTTTAATAAGAATTCAAACAACCCAGTTAAAAATTGGGGTATGGAACTAAATAGAGAGTTCTCAGAAGAAGAAATACAGATGGCATATAAACATCTAAAAAAGTGTTCCACATCCTTAGCCATCAGGGAAATGCAAATTAAAACCACTTTGAGATTCCATTTTACTCCTGTCAGAATGGCTACCATCAAGAAAACAAATGACAATAAGTGTTGGCATGGATGCGGAAAAAGAGAAACACTTCTACACTGTTGGTGGGAATGTAATCTAGTGCAGCCATTGTGGAAATCAGTGTGGAGGTTCTTGAAACAGCTAGAAATAGATTTACCATATGATCCAGCTATAGCACTCCTAGGCCTATATCCAAAGGACTCTTCTCACTACCTTAGAGATACTTGCACAACCATGTTTATTGCTGTTCTATTCACAATAGCTAGGAAATGGAAGCAGCCTACATGTCCCTCCACAGATGAATGGATAATAAAGATGTGGTACATTTACACAATGGAGTTCTATTCAGCGGTAAAGAAAAATGAAATTATGAAATTTGTAGGGAAATGGATGGATCTGGAAAGGATTATTCTAAATGAGGTAACCCAGGCTCAGAAAGCCAAATGTCACATGTTCTCTCTCATATGTGGATCCTAGCTACAAATGTATAGACTTGTGTGTGAACTGGAACCAAAAATAGGTACCAGAAACCAGTAAGCCGGTAAAAGGATATAAGGGAGGGAAGAAAGGGAAGGGATTAAGTGTATGGTGTTGCACATATGTAAGTAGAAGAACAGATTACAGGAAGAGGAATGGCCTAAGTGAGGCCATGGGAAGAGAATGCATAAAAGAAGGGCAGGGGGAACATCAATCTAAGTTCAAGATAGTGTGAATAAGACTTATGTAAACCTACTTTTTTGAATAATTGCACATCTAGAAGCTGTAGACTGTTACTAGAAAATTTTCAGTGCCTGGGATGGGATACCTTCCAGTGAGTTGTTGGCCAAGGAGGTCCTGGTAGCCTCCAAAACATTAAAGGCTTTTCCAAAGTCCTTGATTTCCCTTGAGAAACAGATAGTAAGACTTCTTCCTTTCCTTAGCACCACCACAAATCTCAGCACAAGATGAAGCGTGGACTCCTTTTGAATGTTGTAGTCAGACAAAGGACGCTCATCTTCCAGGTGCTTACCAGGAAGGATCAGGCTCTGCTCGTCAGGAGGAATTCCTTCCTTATCCTGGATCTTGGCCTTTATATTTTCTATAGTGTCCGAGGGTTCAAGCTCAAGCATGATGTTCTTCCCCGTAAGGGTTTTCACGAAAATCTGCATCTTGGTGGTGGCAACACCGCTGATGGCGGATCAGAAAAGCGATTTATTGTTTTGATATTCAAATTTGGTTAATAAGAGTCCTTTGATTTATGTTTTTTTTTTTTTAAAAATATTTTCTCATCATTCTTTGATGACTTCTTTTCTTTTTTTTCACAACAAAATATTCAGCTCCTCTAGGACACTTTCTCTGGTTTGAGTAAATCTTGGTAAATGCATGTGTTGGTAACTCAGTCTACAGTGCAGCAGGGTTGGGAGGTGGAACCTGATGAGGGATTAGGCCTTTATGGCTCCATTCTCAGAAATGGATTAATGGTATTTTTCTCTTCTCTATTCTCTCTTTCTATTTCTCTTTCAGACTAAGCATAATACACAAAAAGCATTCATGTAGAAAATGAGGAAAAGTTTAAATGGATGTGTTGGAGGAAAAACGATTATTTCTTTTTTATATCATTCTTACATCCTTTAAGAAGAGAATATTTTTGGGAAATTCCAATCTGACTTCCATGGGCTGTCAATCATTCCTTATGGTGTGTGTGTGTGTGCATGCATGTGTGTGTCTATATATGACATATGTTTTATTTTCCAGAGTTATAAAATTCATTAGAAATTTAAAAACTGAAAAGTTTTGCACTAAATCTAGTGAATATTCTCAACTCAGTGTGTACCATTTTTGACATATACATATACATACATATACTTGTGTGTGTGTTTTGAGCAGAATTTTACTTCATGGCCTACGTTTGTCTACTGGTCTAAATTCACAATTTTTTTTTCTGCCTCAGCTTTTGAAGTTTTTTTCAATTTTAGACATGTACCATTATGTCAGGATCTCAACTTTTTTGGTTTTTAAAATATTCTATTTATTTATTAGAGAGAGAGAGAGAGAGGGAGAGAAAGAGGAGGCAGATAAAGAAAGAACGGGCACTTCAAGACCTCCAGCCACTGTAAACAAACTTCAGAAACATGCGCCACTTTATGCATCTGGCTTACGTGGGTACTGGGGAATCAAACCTGGATTCTTAGGCTTTGCAGGCAAGTGCTTGAAGTGCTACATCATCTCTCCAGCCCATGGTTTTAAAATTCTTTTTCTCACTAATATATATAATCACAGCAAATATGTTATGGAATTTATTATAATCACACAATTGAATTCCTTGTTTCAGGAAATATCTTTTGATAATGATGTCCTATTGGAATAAATAGAAACTCAGTTCCTTGCCATAAAAAATAGTAAGACCTTTCGTTGTCACTGTTTTTTCCTGTTCCCTTGACTAATAATTAGCCTATTCTTCAAGTCTTGTTCCAGGACTGATTTTCCTTCTGCTTCTCTCTCTTCCCTCATATCAACATCAAAGTTGTATCCAGAATTCATTGTGTTCTTTGCTACTCTTTTGAGTACTTTTACTAAAGAAATTTCTTTGGCTTTTTCCACTGAATTCATGAAACATATCCATTTTATCTTGCTGAAAGCATACCATATTTTTGGAAGTATATAAATACACCAGTTACATGAAGTAAAACAGGTGGCAGTGTTCCTTTGATCAATTTGCTGTTTTCTGTATTTTTTAAAGGGAAAAAAGGTTGAAACAATGCAGTAAGTGATGACCCTTGTCCTCTACTGTCTGCAGCAGAGAGAGGATTCATTTGTTGCTTTTTATTTTCTGCTAAGGTATTAGGCCTTTGCCTCAAAGGTGTAACTTCAGAATAACAAGACATCCTCTTCTGACTTAAATCTGACCTCTGTGTCCTCCTCATCCTTACTCAGAGTCAGCTAAATATGCTGCCAGATATTGTTCCCTTTTAGGAAATTCTTCCTGGAATTCTGTAGTAAGCTTTCCAAGGGAAAATGCAAATAAAGTCAAATTTCCTTGTGGACTGCTGAACACAAGAAACATTAGTATCACTTTTGAGTTTTCTAGAAATTTATCAGCTACTTATATGGACATATTATGGTGCCTTGATTTAAATTCTTAAGTGTTCTCAATTATTCCTGGTTTGGCCTAAATGATTTTAACCAGACTCCTATTTAACAGAGAGAAGCAATGCTCTCTTATCTTAAAAAGAACTAATTGTAATAGATTTTTAGTTTGTCTTCATAAGTGAATGATCAAAATAATTAGTGATCACAAGTGATTTGGCCATTTATCATGTGATATTAACCAATTATAGGTCAGAATGTGAGAGAATAACTTATGTGTCATTGAGGAGCAATATTTTTGTGCTATGGTTACATTGTTAAGCAAACTAAAATAAGCAAATATTCATGCCAGGGTCTTAGTTAATGTCATTTTGCTTGGCTGAGAAAATCTGAAACATTTCTGAGCAGACATATTTTAAGAGAGCATTAGGACATGCATATTTTTAGGATGCTAATAGACTCTCACCCCCTTTGGTTTGAGCTGCCAGAAATTATGATTCATAGTTCTTGATAGCACAGAACAGAAAACATTGCAAAGGGAAAGAAATTCTAACAGATTGCTCAGGAATAATTTTTGAGTGTCAGTTAATCAAACATTTCTCCTTTCTTCCTTTAGGAAAGTGCATATTTCTGTTTGAAAAATGGGTCTAGAAAAATCTTTATTTTTGCTTTTTAATATTCTATAATTATTAATGAATAGTATTAAAAATTGCATATTGAAGAAAATGTAGCATTAGAATTATTTAGAACAACAAAAATTACAGCTGAAAAGTCACCTGTAAAGAAGGCTTAAGTGGAACAAAGATGGGGCTGTCATATTTTTTTCTTTATTTTTAAGACAGTGAAGAGCATAGTATGTTTTTATGCTATGTCATTTTATTTTTGTTATTTTTTCTAGAAAAAGCCTGCTAAAATAGATTTAATATATTAATATTATATTTGCCTTTAAAATTTCAAAATATATGACAATATTCTAAATTAGTTATATTATTCTAGCAAGATTGGAGGGTTGAACAGAAATTACTTACTATTATTAACAGGCTGATTGAATGACCACTCTTAGAAGTCCTAAAGAATGCATATTTTTGAGTGGCATGGTACATGTTTAGATATTACTGGTTTTTTCGTGATGTTGACTTACTCCTTTGGTACACATTTTCATCTCACAATCTACGTGTCTAGGCTAGAAGTTCACCTCTGATTTTCCTGATGGGACCTACATTAGCATATGCATAACCTAGTTGGTTAGCTTTTACACATATATAACTGATGTGTGGGAATACCCAGGTATAGGAAATATCTTATTTACAAGGAAATCAGGTTATTCACCTGATCTGTCAGGATTTTTTTTTTAAATGTGCATATCTTCCTTATTTCAGATGTAAGGGTACAAAGCATTTGTGTTTTAATTGAAATTTCAGAGGAAAAAGTCATTCACATGGATTAATACCAAGATATTTTAGCAGGTGGTACAAATGGTGACAAAATTTACATCTTTGTATTCAAGAAGAGTAAGTAGAAAGTTACTTGGTGAAGACCACTACATATCTTGAATCCCTTTGATTTGTGCTATAAATATTAAAGACTCTGAATATTAAATTCTGTGATGAAGCATTAGTATAGGTAATTTCAAATATCTGTGCTTCCTTTACTTACCACTATCATAAAAGTAGCATGTATATGAGCTAAAAACATAACATAGAAAAGTTTAGCTTCTTGTTAAATGATGTTTTATCATAGACTATTATAGCCTAATTCAGTGTAGGAATAAAGGAAATTTTGAAGAACATGAAATCCTTTGAGCCAGGAGCCTCAGAATTCTGTAGCTCAACATGCTATATTCTGTTTACACTTCCCTTTGTAATGTTCTCCTTTCACCTACTTATTCCTGTGGAATAGAAAACAACTTTAAATTAAAATAGGCTTCATCAGTAATAGAAGAACAAGAAATTCAGTAACATAAACAATAGTACAAATTTATACAAAAAAGTAAACACAGAGCTAATAATGAATAGAATGAATTGGAAATTTGGGTCTGTTAGTTGACATTGTTTATCAAATATATGCTTGGGAATCCTCCTTTTCTTTTTTTTTTTTTTAAATCTTTTGAGGGGAAGTCTCTTCTGTCTAAGTTCTTCTTGCCTTGCTTCTTCTGATGTTGGTGACCAGTGGGCATGCTCCTTTCACTATGCTGTTCAAGGGTGGAATGGCTCTCTACTCCTTCAACATGTTAAGAAGTCAGTAGTGGCGAGAAGGCCATAGAATGTTGGGATGGAACAATGTTTGTTCTGCTCTTAGAACTCTCAGAGCTGAAGATACCCAGCTAAGGATATCCCAGCATAAGTTGTTTTTTATGTTTTTATTTCAAACGAGATGAAGCTAAAGAAAGGATTTTACTTTTCAGAGTAAAAGATAACTGTTTATCCTGTCATCCTGTCATCTTGTATGTGAAGAAGTCGCACCTGGAAGTTCCAGTGTCCTCCGAAAGTGCCTAGTGAGTCTTAGACTTTCCAAGGTGCACAGATAAAATAAGCCCAGGACTTTTCTTTTTCATTTCATTTCAGTTCATCTTTTTTTTTTTTTTTTTTTTTTTTTTTTTTTTTTTTTTTTTTTTAGTGTTTTTACGGTAGTGTCTTGCTCTAGTTCAGGCTGACCTGGAATTCACTATGTAGTCTCAGGGTGGCCTCGAACTCCTGGCAGTCCTCCTACCTCTGCCTCCCCAGTGCTGGGATTGAAGGCGTGCAACACCACACCTGGCTCAAACCCAAGACTTTTCCTACTAAAACCTGTACTTTTTACTAATTTGCAATCATTTCTGTTTAATTTACCTGGTAAATTCCTAGCAGAGCTTGAGTAACTCCCAGAGAACACACAACATGAGTGGAATAATCAGAAAGAGACTTCTGTTCCCTTTGAATCTTCATTCTTGTTCAGTGTTATTCTCAGGAAATACAGTGTGCCAAATCCACAATTCCCTGTAGAGCAGAAACAAGTTATTTGATGATGACAAGGGTTTGGCCTTCATTGGTACTTGTTTCACAATGGACTAGGGCAAAGTTAAAAGTCAGTAATCTGCATGGCCCTCTCTCATTGCCTCTTTCTCTGCCATGTGCTTGTGCTAGACAGTGATGAAGGGAATACTCATCTGCTTTTCAGACTTACACCTTTCTTCCTTGGGCTTCCCTGAGGCTAGAACAGAAGATGACAAGTGGAGTGGAGGCAATGTCAGCTTGTCATTTGACCACAAATCCGAGGCCTGAGTCTCCAAATTGTTGATCTTTGGCAAGTTTACCTTATTTATGGGACATACATTCTTATTTTTCTAATGGTTCCAGATATAGGCAAAAACTAGTTACTCTCTAAAAACCCCAATTAATATTACTCAAACCCCACAACAAGGATGATAAATCTTCCAAGAGCCAGACCATAGCAATTTCATCTCAATATAGTCTTCAAATGTAATATACCTTGACACAATAATCCCTCTGGGAGGGCCTTTGAGATGCACTTTTTGACTGGTACCAGACATTGAGTGCCAGTGCATGTGGCCAAAGCTTATGCAATTGGAGACCTGCATGGAGTCCTTTCAACCGTGTGTGGTTCAGGTCTAATATTTGTGGATCATTCCTGACCTTGATCCCTTCCTCCTCTTTCCAGGTAAATGAATAATCAGCTCCTGTCAACTTCATGTTTAAAAGAGCTTTGGAGCCCATCTGTTTCTTTACATCACCCGTTGCCATTACCTTATGCTAATCCATCATCATCTTTCTTTTGTGGAGTTTATCTCTGCTGTGATAAATTCCTAATTGGTCTTTTTATTTATTGTTTCCTCATAAATCTATTCTCCACAGATCAGCCACAGTGATTAAATCATGTTACCATCCTGCTTCAATTCTTTGCTGTTTTCTTATCACATACAGAATAAAATCTAAGCACCTTTATGGTACATAAGGCCTTTTGTGGAGAGACACCTGGCCAAATCCTCTTGTCACTCTCCCTGTCAAGAACTATTCACCAACCTGTTGTCTTTTGGTTCCTTGAATGGGATGAGCTTTTTCTAGCTTTTGAAGCTTCTTACATCAACCCTGCATCAAAATCTTTTTGTCTTGATCTTTCTTGGAGGTCCTACAGAGCTCAGCCTAACAATAACATCCGAGGTCTTTCAAGACCTCTCCATCTGATATGTGTCCCCACGTTCCTGTATTGTTTTCTTATAGTATTCTATTCACTTCATATATAGTCTTTACCATCTTAAATCCATTCATTATTTTATTGATTTATTTTTACCTAAAAGAAAGCTCGCCTTAACCTGTAGGTGGAATGACATTCAATTAGTGGTCAGAACAGGTAGGAATGTATTTATCATTCAGGCATATTGAACTAATATGTGCAAGTGAATAGCATATGTCAGTAGCCATTTGTGCCTACAGAAAGGACCAATGAATTTCTTAGGAGAGAACAGAAAAGGGACAGAGTGCTTGAACAGGTTCTCTTCTTGGCTGGTTATCTACATGCCCCATACGTTTCCAGAATCTGTGATGTCACAGAGCAGGCCAAATGCCCATCTATACCATTAACCATGACCTCAGTTTTAACTGAATCAGAGCCTGAAAGTTATGTGAGAGAAGGAGATAGCCAAGAAGGAAGGAAGAAGAAAAGGAAGAAAGGAAGAGAGAGAGAGAGAGAGAGAGAGAGAGAGAGAGAGAGAGAGAGAACAAACAAAGAGGCTATCATTTAGAGTTTTCCAAGATGACTCTTTCAAATACAGGGATTTATGGTGTATGTCTATTGAACTGGACATTATATTCTTATTTGTAACTACAAAAATGTGCATATTACTGAAATAGTAAACTGTTCCTAGCACCATTTGTGAGATTCCTGTTACCTGGAGTACAAATCAATGCTTTAGAAGTTTTGACAGTCCTTTCTGATGTGATGAAGGGCACATTTTCTGAACATTTTCTTTGATAATTAATAAAAGTACAAGTGTTTCTTATCTCCTGATAAGTAATATCACATTGGATATCATGTTTTATATTCATGTAACTATCATCCATGTTTCTATCTATCATCTATCTATCTATCTATCTATCTATCTATCTATCTATCTATCTATCTATCTATCTCTATCTATGTATCATCTATCATCTATCTATCTGTCTATATCTATCAGATATAATTTGAGTCCACTTATGTACAGTAGAGGTTTCCACTTAACTAATTCTGGACTATACTGTACTCTCTCTTCCCTCCTCTCCCCTGATACCTTCCTTCTCTCTCTTCCTTTCTTCTTTCATTTCTCCCCTCCTTCTTCCTTCATTTCCTTTTTGACCAATATTCCATATTAAAAATAATCAAATTCCAAGTTTGATATAGTCCAAAAATGTTTCCTCCCAACATATGCTGAATCAAATAAAATACGTTGTCATTGTTACAAGCTAGCAATCCTCTTAGTAGGAAGGTAATTATTTAATAAGAACCAGTTCTTTTCTAGGCACTATGCTAAGTATATGTATTAAAATGAAATATTGGTACTGGACACCACCACAAAACAAAAACAAATCATATCTTTCCAGGCGCCTTGGAGAAGGAGAAAGTTTAACTGTGTTTTTCTGTTTATATACTGAAATTTCCCCATCTTTGAAAAGTTGCTTTGTAACTTTATATCAGCAAAAAATTTCAAAAATGGAAAAAGAATGCTCATAATGTCTTTTCCCAACATGACATTGATGGGCAGGTCCTTGGTGAACGGTACATTCTATGGTCTGAGTTTTATCCTCCCACTCTCAGAAACATAATATTTTTTTCTGTACACCAAAACTAGACATATTGTTCAGGGTGACAGGTATGGAGAATCAGAATGCCATCTTATCAATTTTGAGTGAAAAATAGAATCTGTAGTTTGATAAACACATTAGCTCATTTTGGGCAACCCTACAAATGCATCTTAGTTATTAACAGAAAAGTGTGCTTGACAAGCCTGGAATAAAAAGATTAATCAAACAGTAAATAGACTGGGTTGACATATCTACCTCTACCAACCAGGAACAGACAATTCAAAGTCATTGGCTAAGTATTTGCCTTTATAGACACAACTAGAAAGTGTAACTAAAATATGCCTCTATTACAAAAAAAAATTTTTTTGATGGCTGACCAACTCAATCTTTTTGTTTGTAGTTTATTTAATTCTTTTAAACTTTTCCAACTCACTTTTAAAGGCACATATGGTATTTTTTATCTGTATTAATACAGTCAGTTCAATTACAATCAAATCTTATACAGTCATTTCTTTTATCCAGTGGCTATACATTCCTCTGCAAGATATTGTGTGTTTATATTAAATGGAATTCCTAAAAATCTAATATGAATTTCAAAAATTGAAAATCAGACTGTGGTGATGACTCAATAAGAATGAGTACCTGGATTTGGATCCCCTAGAGCCCACATAAAACTGAATGCTGTAGTGAATGACTGGAATCACATCCTATTTATGGTGAGATGGGAGGTGGTCAAGAGTTTCTTAGAACCTTGTAGGCCAATTGACCTGTGAATGTAGTGGTGGGAAATGAAGGCTCCTGCCACAAACAAGATGAAATGCAAGGACATAGCCAAGATTGTCCTCTAACTTCCACATGTGTACTCTTGTATATGCCCCCTACAGAAACATGCACCCACCCCCAAAAATATTGAAACCACTTGTTTGAGAGTACTGTAAATTGGCAGGTCATAGTTCTTTGGAGTATAACAGTCTAAAACTTTCTTTGAGCCAATCACAGGAAAAAGGCGGGAATGTTTGCAACAGAAACTGAGATAGAGAAAGAAATTGGAGGATAGGTTCTATCTGACTCAGGCACATCAATACTCTCTGGCTCCTTTGGTGGTTAATTTCCAGCGTCAGCTTGACTGCATTTAGCATCATCTGGGAGACAAACCACTAAGGGTTATTCCAGGGATTTTAAACTGAAAAGAGAAGACACATCCTGAATGTGGGTGGCACCATTCCATGGACTGGGGTCTCACGCTGAGAAAGGAGAAGGCTAGCAGACCATCTGAATCCATTACTCTCCACTTCTTGATAAAAGGTGCAATGTGACCAGCTGTCTCATGCTCCTGCCACCATGGCTAGTGTCACTTTTTGCTGCCACAACTTCCCTACCATGTTGGACTATACCCTCAAATGGTGAAACAACATTAACCCCACCTTCATCAAGTTGCTTCATTCACGTAGTTTGTCACACACAAGAAAAATAACTAATACAGCTTCCTATTTCCCATGGGTAGTGGAGAAACTGTTATTAATCAAATGTAATTTCCAAAATTTATACTGAAACTTAAATCTCCAATGCAATTTTAGTGGTAGAACATTTAGGAAGTGATTATATCACCAGGTCTCTCTATTTCAGGATGAGATCCTTGTCAAAGGGCTGCACAGAACTTGTTAGGCCCTTCTTGGAGGTTGCAGCAAGAAGTGCTGTAAGCAGATAACCTTTCAGATACCTACCTGATACTCTGATCTTGGACATTCCAGCCCCTAGCACCATGAAAAATAAATTCCTATTCTATATAAAGTACCCAATCTCAGGTATTTTGCTCTAGCAAATGGAGTACGACAAGCTCCTTGTTTGCTAAAACCTTGTAAATTTGGAATACTTATTTTTTATTTTTTATTTTTTGGGTTAAGGACTTTACTACCAGGTTTTGATTTAGATTTTGACTTAGAGGATTTATTTGTTTGTGTCTATGCATGCACAAACAGTTCTTTCACCCCCTATAAACTCAATATCAGTTTGACACTATTTACCAATAGGGAACCAAGCAAAGTTTTTGTTCTTTACTGGAGAATAAAGTAATGTTAAGAAAAGGTGCCATGAATGAAAAATGAGAGCACTTATCATTTACTGCAGACCCATAGTTCATATCCACAGTAGGCTTACTTGTAGGATGTTCTCACTAAAATGAGTCAGATGAATAGCTCTCCAAATTTTGAAATACAATGTTTGCTTTAGAAATATCAATATTAATGTTACCATGAAAGCAAAAACAAGACCAAGTAGTTGCAGGTGCTCAGTGCCCAGTTTCAGGGTATAGGTTACTGTGCGGTACTGTACTGACCTCCTGCTTGATGGAATAGGATTTATAACTTTGTGAATTCATAAGTCAAAAACGAGAAGTTTCTATACCCCTTGTCTTTAGTACAATGCAATAAATCCTCAGTACAACATGGACACCTGGTGATGTTTTAGCTGTCTCTACATTGCATACAATTATGAAGCTCATAAGACCTGCAAGCCATGGATTATTTTTCTGACTCATAGAGGTCAGGTCCAAGGTTTCAGTACCTGCTGAACTTTGATCTACAAAAACCAATAGAAGGAAGTGTGGCTTTACAAAAGCCTTTGAGGAACACGACTCTTCTATTGCAATGTTATCACTACCTTGGGAGACCAAGAGTTGGGAACTAGATAGAGAAGGTTATTTTCTGATTTGTCATGAAATACACTGGGTATTCATAAGTCTGGAAGGAATGTTCTGTTGTAGTTATCAGTGAGACTGAAAGTGGGGGATAATTAGGTAAGAGACTAAATGGATGGCCTCAGAACAATGGTACCTGAACATTAGTCAAAGGAATTGTGGTAATCTATGACATTTTTCACTGGGCTACAAAGAAATGGGATATTCAAGAAATAAAAACTTCACTGATGTGTGCTCTTCTTACCGAATTACCACTTATTGGGAGATTCTCTACTTCATATCTTTACTGCTTATGCAATGTGATGTAATATAATGATAATATTGGATGCAGTTGTATTTCACCCACTTAATGTCCTTCTGTGGAAAGGTTAAAAATAATGTTTAGTATGTTTGCTTCCTGACATTTTCAGGGGTGTTATTCTGACTTGAAAAATCCTTATGTCTCAGAAGACTAAGATGACCAGAATGTTACCCTGCTATATGGTATGCTCTTATCTTTCAATTGATTGCAGTGATATGATGATTACCCAAACTGTTAAATTTGTCCTGATTTTATCTGAGATCAGGTGCCCTATTCATAGATATCCTATTCTAAAGCTTAAGATGTGTGTGTATGTGTGTGTTGTGTGTAAAATTTGGCCAATATGGTTATGGCCTAAATATTGTTAACAGAGGGCCACTGTCAGATTCTGGAAGTGTCTCATAAACAAATATTACATTTTATACTGGCACAATTTGTTTGTTTGTACATTATTTATGCTTAACTCTGACAAGTGAGAGAAACAAAGTAGATTCTGCACCTTTAGAAAACATGTTGCCCAGTTAGCAAGAACAATTTTGGTGTTTATATGCCAGACTAATGTGGATTTTCATACCATTACACTAACTACAAGGACTGAAGTCTTCTTTGACACCTCTCTTGTACACATCACAAACACAGTTTATATTTTTACTGCAAAATACACATAGTCATGTAATTATGAAATATTTGGATGAAAGAAACTTTGGAATTCTTCTAAATCAGCACTATCCAAACTTGTACTTCTTTTTTAAATTATTTTATTTTTATTTAATTATTTGAGAGAGAGAGAGAGAGAGCGAGAGCGAGAGCGAGAGAGAGAGAGAGAGAATGGGCATACCAGGGCCTCCATCCACTGCAAATGAACTTCAGATGCATGAGCCACCTTGTGAATCTGGAATCAAACCTGGGTCCTTAGGCTTTTTCAGCAAGCATCTTATCTGCTAATCTATCTCTCCAGTCCCCAAACTTGTATTTCTTCCCCCACCCCCAAATTTGTATTTCTAATTGCTAAATTATCCCATTCTGAGTGGAAGTAAGTAGGTTGAATAAAAAGTGTGCTTTTTTTTTTTTTTTTTTTTTCTGGTCCAAGCTTCACCATTGGGTAGCTATATATCAGTATAGTAAGTTCTTGACAATGACATTATAAAAAACAAAGAAATTGTTTAAGATAGTTTAGTTTTGCTGTGGAAGGATAGGCCTGTGGCTAATAACCACATGTGGAGGTAGGTGTTTATTACCTACAACAATGATTATGTTTCATTTGAGCTGGGGAATTTTAAACTTTCTTTCTGCCAGTGTCCACCACCAGAAATTTTGATTTCATGGCTTTCGTTTGAACTTGAACTTGATCATTTTGAAAGTTTCCTGAGGTGACTCTGAAGAAATATGTAATTGTTCTGACATCAGGTGCTTTTGAAAAAAAAAAAAAAGAGTCACTACACAAAGAAAGGTTTTATTTGTCCTTATAAAATGTAGTTCTAAATATTATATTTAAGGCCTGTTTTTTTTTTTTTCCCCAAAGGTAGTTTTTAATGAAAAAGAAAAGATGGAAAGAAGAAAATATGAGGGGAATCTTGGTACCTAGTTCTTTTCGTGCTTTTATAATTTCATGCCCATGTATCATCCCTTTATTTATTTCTCTCTCTCCTTGTGCTGATTATCAACTCCCACCACTGTTAACCCTCATGCTGGAGAGAGCTTATGTCTGTATCATTCTGAGTGGGCTTTAGCTTCCTCGCATATGTTCAACTCTGTAAAACCTGTCGAAATGAAAGACCAGAAGATATAGGAAAGATGCTAGGCAAGAGTGTGTTAAGTAGATGAGGCACTTCCTTCCAACGGACTGGCAAACTCTCAGGGTCAGAACACAAACTTGTACATATGTATGCCTATGTTTTAAGCATATGGCATTTATGTGCACTTTCTTGCTGTGCTGTGTTCAGGAGGATGGGAAAGGCGAGTGTTATGGTGTGTGTTATGTCTCACTGCACAGTGCTGCTCATGACCAGGCATCTGGATTTACTTCTTTTTGTATCTTCATTGTGACACAGTGATGCCTTGGTGTTCAGTAAATGTGAATGAAATTAATACAGTTCAATAAGAGGGAAGGAGGGAATGTTGAAAGAAAGGAAGAAAGATGTGCTCAAAGTGGTATTTAATACAGTAGGACATTTTAAAAAATGCTGGCAATTTCCCTGCACCCAAGTGTGGAGTGTGTGCAACAGCATGTGGGATATGAGAAAGGACCTTCAGCAGTATGGCCCGTGAGGGTGTACTGGTAAAGACTGTCTCTAGATGGCCCCTGATGTAGGGTGTAACAGTTACAAAGGAGCCTGGCCGTCCATGTGGGAAATGAAGAAGGTAATGGATAGAGAGTAGAAATCTAGATCTCAAACTGCTTCCTTGGTGTGGAAATTGGTTTTCAGCGTCTCCATCCTCTGCTGACTGAAGGTTGGTACTGCTATATTTCTAGATGCTTTTATTCTCTGAGAGTATGGTGAAGAGCATCGCTTTGTATATAATGTGACCTAGAGAACAGACTGACTCAGGAAATCCTTGGATTCCTACTTCTAGTCATTAACTAACTGCTCTGGTTAGAATGTGAATGTGAACTGTCCCCGTAGGTCTTGTGTTTGACCACTTGAACTCCAACTGGTAGATAGTACTGTTTGGCAAGGTGGTGAAATCTTTTGGAGATGGAGCTGTGGTAGAGATTGAGTCACTGAGGGTGGGCCTTGAAGTTTTAAAGGCTGACCCCCACTTCCTGTTTTCCCTCTGCCTCCTTTTTAAAAATGTTATTTATTTTCAAAGAGAGAGAGAGAGAGCAAGAGAGCAAGCATGCAAGGACCTGTAGCCACTGCAAATGAACTCCAGGTGCATGTACTACTTTGTGGACCTGGCTTTACACGTGTACTGGGGAATTGACCCTGGTCACTAGGCTTTGTAGGCAAGTGCCTTAACCACTGATCCATCTCCCCAGCCCTGCCTTCTGCCTCTTGATTGTTGATGCAATGTGATCAGCTCTGTTTAATGCTCCTGGCACCATGCCTTACCTGCCATGAAACTTCCCCTTGAAAATAACCCTTTCCCTTCCTTAAGTTGCTTCTGGTCAGGTATCTCGTCCCAGCAATGAGAAAGTAACTGATATAATAACTTTTTAGGATTGTGTTGCACTGTAGGAAAAGAGTGAAAAGAAGCAAGTATATCTCAATTTGTTTTTTTGCCTAAGTTGACTTTTATTTTTATTCCTTAACTGAATGCATTATATTTCTTTTACTTATTTCTTTATTTATTTGTTCTGTGCATTTTCTGAGATCATAGTAGGACTGAGAATTCAAGAAGAAAGACATTACTGAGTCATATCACAAAGTTAGATTTTACCCTTTATTAAAATTTGGCTCACAATCATCACTTTGTCCTTCCCAACTTTGGATGTGCCCTGTCATTTGCTCTTTGGTCTTGCTGGGAAAGAAGTTTCATACTTACACAGCACACAGCTTAAAAGTAAGTTGTTCATTTTTTTTTTTTTTTGAGCAGTACTTAGATTAACTTTTTTACTTTACTTAAAAATAAAACACAACAACTTAACAAAAACAACTCCCTACTCTAAGGTATCACTAGAATGGAAATAAAAGTCTTTCATGTTTAATTTTTATCTCCATTTTGGTTGAAACTTAAAAAAATATATATATAGAGAAAACCTGGAAATAGATGTTTCTCTTTAATCTACTGTAAGAACTATGTAACATGTCAACAGAAAAAAAAAGAGGGATCATTTTATAAACTTCCAATCATCAAATGCATGACAGGTTTGAGTCAATCAGTTTAAGAGGTTACCGGTCCACTGATGAAACCATTTTAAGAAAATGTGCTGTTTGATGTTACAGAAGCCAAAAGCTGAATAAATGTGTCATCTGTTTTTCATTTTAATTCGCTATTTCAGAAGTATTTACTGTGTATTAAAAAATCCTTTTACCCTTTCAAATCTTTTGGACAACCTGGAAAAATTCAGAACAATTTAACATGTTGCTATAAAAGCTCATTTCCAGCTGAGTTATCTTATTCATAGCAATAATACTATTTATGAACTTTCAATTTGAATAAAATTATTATTTTTACTGTTTAAATTGCTGATGATTTTAAACATAAACTGCTAGAGCAAATATAAAAGTAAAAATAGATATGAAGAAAATTCTAAGGTTTAAAAACTGCATGGTTTTATATAAAAAGTATTTCAAGGTTTGGACAAAAATGTCTTTAAGAATGCCATTTAGAAAAAAAACAGTGAAGACACTGTGAAAAGACAATATCTGCTTAGAAAAAGTAGATGTTTCCATAATGTAGTCCATGAGAAAATATGGTGAACTAATTCCTTTCCTTGTAATTAATAATAAATTGCTGGTCCCCCCACCTTTTCACTATAAAAATCCAGTCTTTTCCCCAAAGTTGCTTTTAAAAAGGAATCCACCCTCCCCAGAAGCTCTTAATTCCAGGTTCTTCGGACTGTCACAAGGGCTGGTTACTCCCACCGCAGGCTCACCCCTATACTACTTCTTGACAATGCTAGTTTCCTCTTCTCGGGTTGGCTACTGAATTGTGCTTTGTGCCCTGAATGACTGCTTATGATGCTTCTGGGTATCCAAGAGCATCATTGAAAATACACTAATTGCTTTATTCACATATCTTTAACTAGACATAGCAGGGAGGGAATTATCAGTGAGGTCCTTTAAAGCTATTGTCTTCCACTGGTTTTCAGTAAAAAAGAGAATGACATGTATAGTGTATTAGTCCTCAGGTTTTCTTGATTTTTTTTTTTTTTTTTCATATGCAGGGCTGAAAAGTGGTGAGGGAAAGCGACAAGGGTGTTGAAAGTCCCTAAATGGGATCTCCTGTAATTCCTAGAAAAGAAATAGTTCTACAAAAAGGAGACATGATTACATAGACTTAATTAACAGTTCAAAGTATTGTGGAGGACTTATCATGGTAAGATGCATGTTTCTTGTTCTTTAATGAGTAAATGACCCATTTGAATGTGCGAGCGCATATCAGAAGCACATGGCCCTGAAGAAGCTTGGTGGTAGTAGATCTGATCAAAGTTTTCAAAACTGACTCCAAGTATTTGATGAAGAAGATTAACATGGAGACAATTTACCAAATAAATATAGCATAAAAAGCCAAGAGACCCTCTAAGGGACTTCAAGGCTCCAGCTTGCCCACATAAAGAATATCATTAAACAGAAAGGAAACAAAGACCAGAAAAAATATCTCGTGTGCTGAGTCCATATTGCAACTGAGCTGTCAACTGATGATTTTTAAAATTCTATTTTTTAATACATACACCAGAAGATGTTTTCAGTTTTAAGATGCAAAACAAAGCAGTGTGTTTGACCTGGGTTCTAACTGTGTAACTCTCTTAAGTGTTCTATAAGATTTCTGGAACAGAATTGGTTAATTAGCACTTTGTGTCGCACTGTTACATATGACCTAACCAGAGATAAAAAGGTTTAAAGGTCTCTTGTAACCCTGCAATGCCATTTGTAACACAAAAATAACCCCCTTTCATTACTGGCATGCCACTGTAGCACGCAGGTTATTTTTTCCCTTCACTGCAATAAGGGCAGCTTTCGCATCAGAAGAATTCTTGGCAAATTAATGCGCTACCTCTTGGGCTAATTAAATTAGAAAGGATCAAAAATACAGAGCGGCTTTTGTGGTGGACACAATGTCGTGCTTCATGCATCTTGCTCAGAGAGGAATTTCTGCCATTTAGCCCCCTTTTGCCTCTAGCAGTGTTCTGGACTCTCTAACACAGTCAAGTTCCTAATTTGCCTCAATGAGAGAGAATTATTAACTGATAATAAGAAAAGGAGCATTCACAGCTTCAGGCTGGGCTATGTGGAAGAGGGTGATCTGCCCAGCACCTGAAGCGCATGCAATTTTTATTAATTCCTGCCTAAAACAATGCATTCAGGAGTAAAATTGCTGTGCAGATGACAAAAACAATTACGCCTTTGATTCGTTCATTCTAGAAATGTGAACTACTTTAGCTCACATATAACCAGATTAAATAGCTAAAGCAGTGGCTCACCTCTCTTTAAATCCAGTTTGGATTGTAGCAAGCATGTTTTATGTTGTGAAGTTGCCACTGCCACTTAAACTGTTCTACTGAAATTGTTGAATGCACAAGTGATTTTGACAATAATTAATATTGTTCTCTTTATACCATAGCCCTTTGTTTGGAAGATGACATTGATGATGGTGTTGCTATCTTTATGGGCGTTAATCCCAGAACAAGAGACAGAGGCTCCTACCATCAATCCTGGCTTGACTCTGCTTCTCTAGATTTTCTGTTCTTTGTGGAGTCTTTTGTTTGCACATCTGCTCCTTTGTTTTGGGGGGGTATCATGGTATCAAGGTACTAACATTCCTTCATTTCTCCTTGTCGTTGTGTCAGTAGGGGCCTGCTGCTGCATACATATTGTGATATCACAACAACTGGAGCATCTTTTGGTGATTTTACCTGAGTTTCTTCTGCAGTCCTAGTTATTAGTTAACTTCATTGCACTTCAGGTTCTCTAGGTTAGCAGGGTTTGGGCCATCCTACTTCCATAACAATGCTAAATTCATGTATGAAAAGACCAAGATGTTACAAAAAAGATGCAAAGAGATGTCACACCCATGCTTATGCTTAGGGAGAACACTAGCTCACTCATATTTTTATTGTTGGGTAATGTTTCTCAGAATGGAACACAGCCTCAATTAGCCCATTGTTTTTATGAGTGGTTTATTTTTCTTTGAGCATTTTCTTCTAGTGTAGTGGATTAGTGATTGTTTTGGCTAGTCTATTATGATCTTTGGCGTTTTTTGAAATTTTCATGGCACTGTAAGTATAAATTCTTGACTTTGACGATCTTTAAGACTTCTGTGGAGAATTGATGTCTTTATTATCAGAAAATTGTTTTCTGTGTGTAGGTTGGTAAGAGTCAAGGGCCACTGGTGATATACAGAATGTATCAAGCCAGTGGTTTCTCTTAACACTGGAGAACATTCTAACATCATCTCAAAATTTTCTATTTGAATCCAAAACTATAATAGATAATCTAGTTTTCATATTTGATTTTATAACTCTCTATTCTCCATCATTGTTCAAGCTCTAGGAAATTTCTTTAAACTAAAATTTATTGTTTTGATCTCATTTGTTATTTAATTATGTAATATTAACCTTGAACTTTATTCACTCTTTGTAATCTATTCATCCTCATTTACATGTCAAGTACCACCTACACTATTATCCTTGCTTATTCCACATCACACCTGTAACACTTTCCTTCGTGCTTTTAAGACTTCAATTCATGGAACACAAAGATTCACTTTTGTTACTTATCTATTGTAAAATCTTGGCCTACATTGTAATTTTATTCATGCATGACCTTTTAATTATTTGGGGATGGGTATCATGTAGTATATTTTCTTTAATTCCCTATCACATCTAGGTTGGCATGCTATCTATACTCATTAAATTCTTTTTGGTATCCCAATTGTTTCTTTAATGGGTATCAGGATCATTTCTTTTCACAACATTAAAAGTTTGTTTTAAAAAAAATAAGGCATAGGGCTGGAGAGAGCAGTTAAGGTGTATGCCTGTGAAGCCTAAGGTTCCTGGTTCGATTCTCCAGGTCCCACTTAAGCCAGAGTCACATGGTGGCACATGCATTTGGAATATGTTTACAGTGGCTAGAGGCCCTGGCATGCCCATTCTCACTCTTTCTCTCTCTCCTTCACTCTTTCTCTAATAAATAAATAAAAACAAAAGGTTTAAAAAAATAAGGCATAGAGTCCCATACATAACTGGAATCTCGTTAAATTCAGAACTCAAGGAGAAAATTCATTAGACAAAATTACTATAAGACTCCTTTCTTAGGAAGGTGCCACATTGGAGACCATGGACTTTTTTTCTTTAATTAATGGGCCAAAATGGCACTTTTCTTCAATACTTGAATATGCATATTTTCTTCAGTTTCTTTTCTTTTTTTCTGATTTTGCTTCCACACAAATAAGGTAGTAGGGTTGCATTTAGGGGCATACTGTATGTTGTAGTCAGGGTTGCATTGCTGGCTGAAATCACCCAACCAAGAGAAGCTTTTGGGGACAAAAGGGTTTATTTTGGCTTATAGACTCAAAGGTGAAGTTCCATGATGGCATGAACAGAGGATGAACATCACTCTCTGGTCAACATCGGGTGGACAAGAGGAACAGGAGAGTGTGCCAAACACTGGCAAGGGGTAACTGGCTATAATATCCATAAGCTAACCCCCAACAATGTACTGCCTCTAGGAGGCATTAAATCCCAAATCTCCATCAGCTGGGAAACTAGCATTCAGAACACCTAAGTTTATTGGGGGCAGCTGAATCAAACCACCACACTGTAGAAAAGAATGGTTTTCTGTACACACTGGATTCTGCCTTCATTGATAGAAGCAGTGTGTCTGAGTCATGCATGTGCACTGAGACTGGCTGACTGAAGAATGACTCTGTGTTTCTTGTAGTTGTTTTCTTTTTTGTTGTTGTTGTTGTCTATTTTTTAAGGTTTTCAAAATATTTATTTATATTATTCTGATTTTACATTCATAGTATTGGTTCCATTGTCCTCCTCCCTGTCCTCCCTCTTTCAAAGGGGCCCTCATCAATGGGGAATGTGGGTCATGCATTGTGGGGGTAGTCAGAGTTCTGGGGGGTAGGCCCAAGTCTCTGTGCATAATGCCCCAACTTGTGACTCTAACAATCTTTCTGCCCCTTCTTCCGCGAGTTTCCCTGAGCCACATTGGGGTCATTTTAGTTCTGCTTCAGTGATGAGGTTTTGGGAGTCTCTGTGTCTCTGGATATCTGGCTTAGTTGGAGTTGGATGTTCTCTGTGTTTATCCCCTTCAGCCTTTTTCTGGTGTCGTGATCACCATGAACTCTGTATTCTTGCCTTTCCCCTGCGTTGTTCTACAGTTTCAGCTGGGGCCCTGGTGAGCTGTGATTAGCTGATCCTCCCTTCAGGTTCGTTGTCCATCTGAAAAAAGATAAGCAAATTTCTCCAACAGAGAGAGAAGTTAGTACTACATAGAAGGGATGACCATAGATGTTTTGGAAGGAATTTTATATGTGTTGGCTCTTTTCTAGCCCACATTTGGTGGTATCTTGATCTTGGAGACTGAGCTCATTTTTGTACCTGGTTTTGACTTATTTCCCAGTTCCAGCAATGAGTTCCATTCCACTGAGTGGATCTATTAGCCAAATCATGAGCAGTTGGTTACCCACCATGGCTGTTTGCCACTACTGCACTTGTATGAGCATTACGTCAAGTTGTTTCCTGCTGGGTATCTTAGACTGCAAGTTGTTTGGACCAATGTCGGACATTTCCCCCCAGTTGCTCATATAGCACCCTCTGGTACTAGACTAGCTAACTTTCTGGGGACTGACCTCCTTCCAGATTCTGGCCAGGTCTCTCTGTGTTTGGTCTCACACACATACGCTGTCTTCGACAGTAGGGTCTTACCATTAACCTTTGGTGGGTCACCAAGAACTCTGACAGAAGTCTGTCTTTTTTTGGGAAACCTTGTAGGTGTCTCAGATCAACAGCTCATTGTGGAAGTTAATGTCTTTTTAAGCAGAGTCATACTCTAGCACAGGCTAACCTGGAATTCCCTCTGTAGAATAGTCCAGGCGGATCTTGAACTCATGGTAGTGGTTGTTGGTGGGTGGTGGGTGATCGTCCAACATTAACCACCTTGGATTTCAGGCATGCACTACAGCCTGGATTCCAAGTCTTTTTAATCTTCATTTTGTAGAAATAACTAGCAGAAATGATTTGCTGCATCCAGGGAACTTCTTTTTATATGTGTATTTTTTGACCAGTTCATGTATAAGTGTTTTATATAATTTAAAATATTATCAGCATAGGGCTCCATTGCACAAATTCTCTCTTGTTTCAAGCAAACTCTACTGACATTTTTAATATACATCCTGTGCATGGACTTAATTGTGAATGAAACTCCAAAATCTTATTTTAATGTGACACCTACTTTTGCACTTTTGTTTTCACTACGACTAGTTTCATGTTGTGGTCAAGCCATATTTGATGCACAATCCCTCTCCTGGAAACAATGTCACTACTGCCATTCTCAGTGATGTCCAGGAAAGTGCATTTTAGGGAGGTGGCCAGCTGTATATCTGAACAAAGCATCAATAAGCTTTCTTGGTGGCATTAAGAATTCTGTAGAATAGCCTCACAGTTCTATGACGTGCAAAAATTCTGGTGTATGCTCAATCTCATTACATGCTGCTATGGTCACTTTGATGCTCCGAAGAAATCTGGCATCCTAAAAGTTTGGTAAAGACTGTGTTGGAAGGGACTATATGTTTAATAGAAGCTTCCTCATTTTCAGAAAATTAGACATTGATATGTTGGATTTGCAGGATCTATGCCTGTCTCTACCTTGTACATTATTTTTAGTAACTTAGGCTTGGCAAAGCACAAGATGTCATTGACAAATACATCTACTCAGAACAAACTATACCGTACTCATTTTGAAATAAAGAAAGAATTTAATAACATATTTTCAGATGGTTGAAATTTGTTTACAATTACTCATCCTCACATAATGATTGTATGTGAACACAATTTGACATGATTGTCATTTTAACAATGGTTTGTACATTCTGTCATTGTCTAATATTTAAATATTAGTAAGGTAAGATGCATGAATGACATCAATTCTGAATAACAGTTGCAACACCTCAAATTATTCCTGCCAACTCATCTTGGTCCTCATTGCTTTAAAGCTCCTATTTTTCCTGTATGTATATAGGATTCAGGAAAACAGAACATGTCTGACTACTTTCCTTCTGGTATGAGAATACTGTGCTAAAAAATATCATCTGTATGTGTTTTATTTTTATTTCAACCATACGTGCTTTTTATAAGTATTTGAAAAGAAAATATTTTAAAGATTTGAAATAGAAGGAAGGGAATATATGTGAGTTACAGCAGCCTCAGGGCAACAGTATCTCAACACTAATGACTCATGTGGAGTTTATGTGTCTATTTATGTTGTCATTTATTTAGGGGAGAGGTTGCTAGAGAAAGAAAGTAATGCATAGCATTTTGCCTAAAGACCAGTGGTTTCTGAAGAAGAAAAGAGAACACCCTGAATATTGTCCTTATTTAATTAGGAACAATCATTATATAATTATCCACATTAATTCAGTTTCTTATAACAGTCTTACACTTACTGGTACTTTCTCTTTGTTCTAAAAGAAGAGAGGAGTGTTTTTTATTATGTGGAAAAAAAAGGAAAAAGGTTTATTTTCTGATGAAATGTGTAAAAAAAATCCACATTTGATGTGGCTCCTGGGGCCACATGGTATTTGATTGTTATACATGATCCTGGATCTTTCTGTAATTATTCCACACACAAATAATTGATGGTGACTTTAAAGAAACCAGAAAACTTGCACACATATCTTTGACTTACACACAGAATTTAGATTATCAGAGTGTAGTTTCTGACTTTGAAGAAATGAATGCAGCAGCTAAGAGAGTTATAAGTGACGACATAAAACTAAATTTGTACTGGGAACATCATTAGTGAAGCCAGAACTACTATAAATGAGTGAAAGGCAGTGTGAACAGATGAGAAATGCTATTAAGCCACCATACCAGAGAGATATTTTTATCGGATTACTTATTCACATAGTATACCCAGAAAATTAGCTTTCTAAGAGATGGTATATGAAGTGAAATGCTTTTATAGAATGCAGAAAATGATTATACTAGCAAAGCATATAGATTTGTTTTTATCAGCATTACAAACTTGAGGAAAAGGGCAGATGAATCATAACAGATTTTTAGAGGTCATTTTTTTTTTCTTTTTATGTGGACACAAGGAATCCAAACAAAGATTAAAAAGAGTATAAGTTGGAGAAATTAATTGAAAAATTATTAGTTCTTAAAATGCAGGGTCCAGAATAAATTAAATCAGACGCACATTGGAAAGTTTCCTTTCTACTTTTACCCACGTGTCCATTTCTTTGCCTTTTGCAATTACATAGAAAAGAAGGAGAAAACCATTTCCAGGTGTCTTCACTCAGTTTCTCAGCTTCAGAAATAGCAGTCTATGACTTTACTACTGACAGGACAGGGGAAGGGATTCTCATCTCTTCTGATCCTGTTACAAATATAGTCAGAAAATGGTGTAAAATAGTTCTTTTGAGTTTCAGATCTGTGACTACAAAAAAAAAAAAAATGGGTATTTCTTTCTCCCGTTGCTTGAAAATCAAGTCCACCCTGTCTCGACCACATAAATAGAACAATTTTCCTCTGTGAACTGCTTGATGAGGCTGTGGCCAGATTCATATAAATGTCATAAAAACAGAGTAGAGAATGGATTATTTTATGATTAAGATCTGTATGGATCTTTGTGTGAATGCAACGTGCTTTGGCAGGGTTCTGCTGCACGCACACTAGTTTTAGTGTGTGTGGTGGAAAAAATGGCCTGCCACACTGTCACTTTAATGTCTTTTTGAAAAGGAACAAAAATCACTGGGCTCCACCAAAGGTTACAGCAATTGTACAAAGGTTTGGTCTGCTAACTAGTACAGTGTGTGCTCTATTTCTCAGTGTAACAGGAGTAAGATTCAATAAAATGCCACAATATTTCTCCACACTTTGTCGTGAAATGACATGTTGACATCTAATTGTAATTGCAAGGTGAAACTTTCCTGTTCTCTAATTCATATAATAAGATTCATTCCCCCCCACCCCATAGCTTTGTATCATTGAACTGAAATCTTCCTTTCTCTGTATATTCTATTTAGCCAAATCTTTTTGGGGAGAAAAGAGAAGCTTCATTCAGATTTATTTTTTTCAAACATCAGACAAGCTGCTATCAGTAAATTGATGCCAAGATGGTCTTTTAATAAATAATTGTGGTTTAAGAATTTCAACCAAAGGATTAATGTATTAAAGTGAATAATAGCATGCAGGCAGTAGTGAAGATGATGATCAGAGTTGGTGAAAGAAAGATTATTGATCATCTGGCTCTATCAGCCACAAACAGGGAAGAGGAAAACAAAGGGGAGGACAAGGAGATTAAAGAAACGAAATATAGTTAGTAATGCCAGTTGATTCTGTTGCTAATTATAAATCTTTGGCAAAAAGCCTTTGGTTATACAGTAACACTCCACTTATCTGGTGGTCAGATTTCCAGCAATCTTTAGCACTCAGAACACAGCTGAGGTCCTGGAGCTGTGTCTCTGCAAACACTGACCAGCTAGGAAAAGCTTCCTCTGCTGGATGTATTCAACTAGCTTCTAGGAAATTTTATTAATTTTGTGTATGATGGAAGATTGTGTATTTAGTACACCTGGCCCTGTGGAGTTTCTAGCTACTTTGAATCTTTCTGTGTGTTGCAGAGGGAAGCCAATCAGCAATGTGTGGTAGAGAAGAGGAAAGATACGCAGTTTGGCAGGCTAGGAAATAAATGTATATAAACAAATACTCAACAAACAATAAATACTCTAGAAGGCAATTGTGAAATTGTTCTGAGGTTTTGGAAGAAGAAAAGCTAGCTCTTGGTTAGGGAACCCAAGGCCTCCTTATGGAGAGTAGACATCGGAATTAGAGATAAAAGGATATCTTTGATGAGAGGTGGGCATTCAGGAAACCTGGAGGTAATGGGAGGGAGACAGCAATTAAGTCAATGCTCATGGTAAATCTGCAAGCACCAAGGATAATGTGTTCATAATAGTAAATATAGACCAGACTATGGAGAGTTTTTAAATCATTTTTTATTTTATTTATTTGAGAGAGAGAGAGAGAGAGAGAGAGAGAGAGTGAATGGGCACGCCAGGGCCTCCAGCCACTGCAAATGAACTCCAGATGCATGTGCCCCCTTGTGCATCTGGCTTATGTGGGTCCTGGAGTGTTGAATTGGGATCCTTTGGCTTTGCAGGCAAATGCCTTAACTGGTAAACCACGTCTCCAGCCCTATGGAGAGTGTGGAGAGTTTTGAAGGTCACAGTGAGAGGTTTGGACTATGCTGAAGGATATGGGAGCTATTGCAATAAGGATTTCTTTTTCAGGGGAGTTAGAACATCAATTGGTTATGTTACAAGAGTTGGAGGGTCAAAGAAGGTGCCAAGATTCTTGTTTGACTCTGTGCTAGTATCGAGGAGGACTGCAGAGCAGGAGCATAGAGCCAGTGGCAAACTGAGAGTGGAACGTGCGGTGTTTCAGTTTGTGAACGTTTAGCAGGTTACTGCCTGCTGTGGGTCATCAAGACAGGGGAGCACAGAGAGGGATTTGGAGTCAATTAAGTAAAGGTAAGGGCAATGGTTTAATGCAAGAACTTGGAGGAGTGGTGAGTGTAGAGAAGGGAAAAAGTGAAAGAATGAGGAATAAGGGGAGATCATTGGAAACCATAAGTTTGAAATTTGATTTTAGTCTGAGAAGCTATAATTTCAAGTATAAGAGTGAAGGAGGAATATCATAGTCTGGGACTATGGAATATGATGGGTAGAAGAAGAATTTAAAAACAAACTCACACTATTGGTCAATCATCTAGTTATTCACAATATGATGTAATCTTACTAGACTTTCTGTTAGAGCTATGTCTTTATCCTTTTATTTTGCAAATAAAAGAACTTACTTCCCGAGAGGTTAGGTAATATGTCCAAGATTACACAGCTGGTAAGTCACTGAATGCAATTTACATTCAGATCTGTTTGCATCCAAACTTTGTGTTTCTGTCCTCAATGCTCCTGACAGGTGGGGGCATTTCATAAGGTGTTGCAGTCAGGTGTGCATTGCTGGCAATAAACACTCCCAAAAAAGGAAAACAAAAAGGTTTATTTTGGCTTACAGAGTCAAGGGGAAGTTCCATGATAGCAGGGGAAAAGGATGGCATGAGTAGAGGGTGGACATCACCTCCTGGCCAACATCAGATGGACAACAAGCAGGCCTATAATGGGTGGGTGTAGGGGTGCACATTTGGGAATCAGCTCATTCCTACACTCTCAGAATCCCCTCACACTGGGACAGACTGGTGTCTATCTAACTTGGGTCATGTGAGGTCAGGCAGGCAGGGCAGTCCTGTGATTGCCTTTCCCCACACCTCCTGCACTCAGATAAAGGACCAACCTACTGAGTCAATACACACAGTGCAGGAGCCAGGGCCCATGCTTCTGCCCCACCTCAGGCTTCCCACAAGCCCTGGAAGGTTCCCCACATGCTGATCAACATGGCCTGAGATAGAACTCAAGACCCTGTTGCTGAAGACACCACATGCTGTCAACAAAGAACATCAAGACATCTGGCTAAATTTGGAGGAAGCCAGCTTCCAGATGGTCTGCCCATATAGTTCTGGAAAATACTGCATGAGCTGCTGGGGAAAGATGGCCAACAACAACCTTGTGTGCTAACAGGTGACACTGCTATATGAAAGCAACAAGCCTGACAAGATATTATACACACCTGTGCAATGGTGGCACCCAGCCTTGGTGAGTAACCAATGGCTCTCTGATTGGATAAGAGATCCACTCAATGGAAAAGGACCCTTGGCTGGAACTGGGAACAAAGTCAGAATCCTTTGGAGACCAAGATTATGGACTGGAATGGGAAGCTCCCACTAGTTTTTGGCCAAAAGAAGGGCTACATCCATCAAAATCTCTAAATTAGGGGCTGGAGGGATGGCTTAATGGTTAAGGTATTTGTTTGTAAAGCCAAAGGACCCAGGTTCGATTCCCTAGGACCCATGTTAGCCAGAAGCATAAGGGGGCACATGCGTCTGGAGTTCATTTGCAGTGGCTAGAAGCCCTGGCATGCCCATTCTTGGAGAGTACAGTTTCAAAGGGGTGAAAGTTGGGGGAGGGAGGGAAGTACCATGGGATGTTGTCAAAGTTGTCAATAAAAAATAATTTAAAAAAAACTGTAAATTAACATGCATATCCCCTTTAACCTATGCTGAGCTCACTCTCCGTGGAAGAATCTGTTTTTATTTTTCAGAAGGCAGCTAGAACTGAGAACACCCAATATCTATCAACAAGACAAGAAAAGAAAGCTGAATCCCGGGCAGGAGATGAACCACCCTTCACAGGCAAGCACCTTATTTGCTAAGCCATCTCTCCAGCCTGCTATATTTTTAAAATTAAAAATATTTTATTTTTATTTATTTATTTGAGAGACAGAGAATGAATGGGTGTTCGAAGGCCTCTAGTCTCTACAAATAAACTCCTGAAGCATGTGCCACCTTGTGCATTTGGCTTACATGTGTACTGGAGAATTGAACTTGGGTACTTAAGCTTCTCTTAGTGCCTTAACCACTAACCCATCTCTCCATCCCAACTATTCTATTTTTAAAAGGTAAATAATTTAAAGCAACAAAAGTTGTGTCTAAAAACAGTGCTTGTCTGTCTATGCTAAGACTTCTGAGAGAAAAAAATCACATGTTGTATTCATGTGCACAAATAACTTTGGTTGATGGCATACTGTCATCCTATTATCTATAGACTATAGAAAACAATCAAAAGTCTTATGTTCAGGGCTTTCCCCACATGTAACCCTCCTTCCTGAGTTGAGCTCTTCTTTCCTCACTCATTTACATAGTTACTGTTTTTCTCGAAGGATTCAGGATATGGCCTGTGATCAAGCAGTGTCCCTCTAGCATCTCTTTTGCTTTGATTTTTGATACATTACTGTTTCTTATTAACATCTCTACTTCTAAAAACAAGATTGCATAATGTGTTGTTCTAGAAAGCCTAGTAGTTACTTCAAATGGGAAGGAAAATGAGAAAGTCAGTGATACTCTGGGTTAATAAGAGGATACCTAAGCAGAATAATTTATGCCTTCTAAACATTAGATAATTCAGTTTTCCTCATTCATAGGGTTTTAAAAATCATTTTAAGTTTGTGATGCAAAAACCCATGAGCAGTTCATTTTTTAATTATGTAATAACTATCATGTGGCCTGCAACACCAATCACAGGTTTGCCAATTTACTATGATGGGTACATTTAGAACAATGTTAAGAGTGAGCTCTCAATTTCATGGGCCTGGTTTAGTGGTCAGCTGGGCTTGTATCTGCTAGGATTTGAATGTCCACACATGAACTCGAGATAAAAGTATCTCAGTGCCAGGAAAAAAATTCCATTTTGTAGAACATGCAACATTGTCTTTTGTTAACCCAGGGTTTCATAAAGAGGAAAGAGTTTGATCACTAGTGTCATTCTCTTTCTTTCCCACCAACACTGTGTTGCCAATGGGATCCAGTGTTATGTGGATGCATGGAAAGACTGACAGGTAATCATTGACTTTTATAAAGCCACAATAATGCAACTAAATCTCAAAAGAGCAATGACATTTTAGTTTTATTTTTGGATATTGTATGCTTTAGAACTTTTCCTTTTTCAATCTCAGATAGGGTTAGACAAGACCCCTCCACCCCAATCCAGACAAAAAATGACCTACAGCCATGTATATATATCCTGTATTTTGGAACTTGCTGAGTGACGTTAGCCTTTTTCACTGATTCATTTAACTGAATTCCATTAGCATTTTGTCCTAGCATTAAGGGTGTCATTTAAGTCTACAGAGTTCTATAATCACCTACAATTTTGTGCCATATATGGTAGTTATCTTTATTCCTTTCTTCTTAATACCAGTGTTCATCTATTTTAGTTTTCTCACACTTTTATCAAATTACCTCCTTTTTAATTCTCTCTTTTACTATTTCTTCCATCATTATTTATTCGTATTATGTTACTAAGTACGTTTTTATCTTGTAGGACTGTATGATAATTCCATGTATTCTTACTAAGTGAAACAATGCTAACCATGTGTAAATTTAAGATAAAGTTCATTAAAAAAATCTCGCATCTACAATTGTGTTGATTGCTGGTGTTATATTTCCTTCCTCCTATTGTTTGTCAGTGTCTGTTGCTCAGGTGAAGACATATTAAAATACAGTATTTCTTGTCATAGAAAATTTTGAGGCTATACCAAGAGGCATTGACCACTGGCAGTGTGTGTGTTGGGGAGTATGTATGTCGGCTGGAAGCCCCACAGGCATAGTCCCATCATTACAATAGTTTAGGCTGTTAAGAAATTCAAGGACCAACAAGTGTGAATGTAATTCTCTATCAAGATTACCAGCTGTTTCTAAGTGTTTGGAGACCAAGATAGAGATAAGAAGAATCAGTGGCAGATTGTCAAAGCAATGATGCAGAATCTAGCCATTACCATTATGAGCCACGAGAGGTACAGATGTGTTTCCTATATTGTCAACATCGTAGCTTAGTCCACAGAAAGCCTGGGTATAATTTGTTTATGGAAATTTCAAAATTTTTCTTAAGGAGAATTGTCTGAGTAACAAGTGAGACGGTGTCTATGTTTGTGAGAGGAAACTGGGTTGGAGGATCGTTTGCACTGCTCTCCTACTGGCGCAAAGGTTTTCCGTGAGATTTCTGGGTTCTATAAGGGAATGAATAAAGGGGCATAGTGTGAAAAATAATTTTTTTAAGAAAGAAACTTTGTAAACAGAGCTTTCATTTGTGTGCTGAATATAGATACATGCTTTTCTACTGAAAAAAATGTAACCAGTAAGAAACATCTGTGAAAATTCTTATAATTAAATATACCTCTACTCAGGGCAGTTCTAAAAAGTTTTGACAATAGTCAGTAACTTGAATTACATATAAATCTATGTTTGGAATGGTCATATACATTTTAGGAGAGAAATAGCACTTTTAATAATTTTCCTTTTAGTGTCTTTTAGTGAATCAGATTGCCTTTATTCAATAATAAAACTCTTACTTTCATAATGACAGATAGAATCCTGGCATAAGGGTGATCACTATTAAAATAACCTATGCCTAAGCCCAGAATTATACATATTACTTTCTACCTTTTGCTCCTAAGATTGTCTTTTCAGATTAATAGAAAACTCAGTATATGATTCCAATAGGAAGGTGATATATAAGGTAGGATTTAAAATGTGTACTTTGAAATTGAACACAAGTGGATTTGAATAATGAGACTCTAGGAAAATAGCACATAGCTATTTCCCCATAAAAATATGAATAACATTATCCAATAGTAAGAATTACCTATGGCAATGCTAACAAATTTCTTAATATACAACTTGACATTTTAGTAAGGATTCAACAAAGAGTAACTATTATAACCAGACTTGTCTTGAATTTACTCAGGCTCCCACAGCTCCCGCAAATTTCTTTCATTTTTTAGTACAATTTATTATTCTTTATTTAGTAAGATCAAGGTTATCTGAGATAAATCTTTACAGCAGTTAACTTTTTGTTGCTAGGACAAAATGCACGACCATAAGCAGCTTATGAGATGAAAGGGTTTATTTTGACTTACAGATTCGAGAGAAAGTTTCATCCTATCAAAAAAAGTATTGTAGAGCTGGCAAGAAGCTCACACAGTATACATCAGTAGCAGGGCAGGAACCGCAAGAGTGAGCTCATTAGCAGATATCCAATAGGGCTGGACTAATAAGTCTCAAGTTCTGCAGCAATACCACACCTTCTCCAGAAAGGCTTCACCTCCCAAAGGTCCTACCAGCTGGGAATTAAGTTTGAGACAATCACAAATACATGCTGCTATGGGGGACATTTCACATTCAAACACTACAATCTTTTAGAAGGAGGTAGGTGAATTTACCATGTATGATTAAACATAGTAGGCTTAAGATATCCATCGCTGGGCAACATCAATAGTAATTCACTGATTCATATTATATGATCCTATGTTACATAATCCATGTTGTTCATTTATTTATTTTAATAAGCTATGCATGGTCAACATTTACTAAATGTTAGTGGCCAGTGTTTACTGTATTCTATGAAGCTTTTTTTTTTTTGGCCTTGAAATCACAGCAAAACTCCTACCTCTGCTTCTCAAGTACTGGGATTAAAGGAATGTGCTACTATGCCAGGATTATATATTCTTAGTTGAGGGATACAGAGTGCATTTGTGCCTGCATAATGGGTTCAGTCAATTGTATAACTTTTTTTTTTTTTTTTTTTTTTTTGAGGTAGGGTTTCACTCTAGTCCAGGCTGACCTGGAATTTACTATGTAGTCTCAGGGTGGCCTTGAACTCACAGTGATCCTCCTACCTCTGCCTCCTGAGTGCTGGGATTAAAGACATGCACCACCACACCTGGCTTAACTTTAGTCTAGTAGATATTATAACAGATTCAGTGGCATATCATGTTATGGTAAAATGTTTATACATTTAATTGGAATCCTGAGCTATTGACTTTTGTTCCTATGACATACTGCTTCTCTTTAAAATTTTTATGTACTTAAAGTATTTAAAATAAATCTATTTAAAGTGCCAATATAAAGTTTTAATGTGTTGAACGTTACATTTTGAAAGACAAATGGTATGTGTACTATCCTTATTTAATAATTAGATAATTAGATATTTTGATAATTAGATAATTTTTTAGTTATTAGAAATAAATATTAGACTGAAATTTGATATCAGAATGAGGCTTAATGTTTAGTAATAATGAGTTTTTTTCACAGCACTGGTGTTTCTATCTGCTTATTTAAGACTCATTTGACAGCTGGGCATGGTGGCGCATGCCTTTAATCCCAGCACTCAGGAGGCAGAGGTAGGAGGATCGCTGAGAGTTCGAGGCCACCTGAGACTACATAGTGAATTCCAGGTCAGCCTGAGCCAGAGTGAGACCCTACTGCGAAAAACCAAAAAAAAAAAAAAAAAAAAAAAAAAAAAAAAAAAAAAAAAGGCTCATTTGTCTCATTTAAGCTTAGGTTTGAAATCATTCTTTGAATCAGGACTTAGAGGGTGCTACTGTCTTGAGGGTGCCATTAAAGCATGGTTCCATTAAAATATCTGGAGGTGGCCCAAACCTCTAGCTCATTGTGAAAATTGCCATTACCCAAGCTCTATTTCTCTAGGATAGTGAGCTTCAGTCACCATTGATGCCTGGTTAATGCCTAAAACAGATTAATGCATTAAAAATTCCTAAAGTTAGACAGTTTCAGAAAAAAGTTAATAAATTTGATAGCTGGAAACAAATGATGAATACATATTTTCGAGATTTTACTATCAATTTTGGCTTCAGTTTACCTTCATAATTCTATAATATCAGAAAGATTGGGTCAAAATATAAATCAGTGTACCTGGCTATTTACACTGTGAGGATAGAACTGTGATTAATGTACTGAGTGGTGTTATATCAAACTTAACTACTGAAATTGTACAGATGATTTAAGTTGGATTAATATCCTGCAGCTATATTTATATTCACATGTTGGGAGCATGAATTATTTTGTACATTGTAATGATCTACAAGGTTATCAACAGCTATCACCATTTAATTGGAAAATTTGTTAGATGGTAAAAATGAGATAAATTCTTTTAGTTGAATTAATGTTAGTAACATTTGAGTGTTTATGTTTCTTGAAGAGTATGTTAATGTTACTTCATATTAGTTGTGTCATTCAGAATGCCTGTTACCATCATGCAAGCATCATGTGATCTGTACTTATATATCTTTCATTTTAGAACCCCGAAGTCCACACAAATCATATAAGAAATGTGAGCATTTTCACAGTAGTTTGAGTATTATTCATAACAGTTAGTATTATCATTTATTTATTAAATTTTGTTCCCAAGGCAATGTCTTACTTTAGGTCAGGCTGACCTGGAACTTACTCTGTTGTTCCGGGCTGGCCTCAGCCTCAGGGTCTCAAGGTCTCAAGGCAATACTTCCATCTTAGCCTCCTGAGTGCTGGGATTAAAGGTATGAACCACCACACCTGGCTATTTTAGGCTTTTTGACACCTGTCCTTTTTCAGGACATGGCATTGTCATAAACTGTGATCAGCACTTCAAATTTAGTTTTTTTATATATATACAATCTGTGGGAGGATGAACTATAATAACAAACTGAAGAAATGAACCATGAGCATGAAATGTGGGAAAGAACGGTGGGAATGTTTCTTATGGACCTTACAAACAAGTTTTTGATATTTTTGTTGTGAGAGGCTAAGTTCTTTACTTGTAACTTGCCCTAAAGTTAATCTTACAATTATATAATCTACCCTCTTAAAGCAATGTGAATAGGTTTGCTCTGCCTTGGTATACGTTTGGCCTGAACAGTACAGATGACCAATTTTAACAAGCAATGTTTAGAGACGCTGACTGATCTTAAGCTGTATTATTTGCCCAATTTCCACAGTGACCTGATTGGACTCTTGATTCAGAGGATGCATATATGCATAGGACGTGCTGACCATAATGTCGAAGGCAACAAGGTCAGTAATGAAAGGCTCACAGATCTGTTGAAGAAAATAGATGGGCTTAATGTGATTGCTCTTGTAATCAGCACATGTGTGTTCTGAATCAGCAGAGTCCAGCAGCTCATACCCTAAATCCCTTTAAGGATTAGTCAAAGTCAAAAGTTCCTTACCCTTTGCCCCAACAATGTACTGCTTGGTCATGTATTACTGGTTTTTGACCATTCAATAAAAATGCCAATGAGTGTCTGTATGCAGAAGAAGCCACGGCCACAGCAAGATCAGGATGGTGGTGACAGCATATGCAGCAGGTTTACTAATGGCTTTAACTAAACTACTCTTCAGTTTCTTTCCCCTTCTCAGGCTTCTGCTAGAGGCAGCTAGCTCAGTCCTGGGCTGTGTATGCCAGGAGCTAGCTCTCTCACCTCTTAGGCTTTTTTCCTAGAAGCAGTTTACCCACTTCTGGATAAGAAAGTTCCAGAGGAAAGTTTTCTAAATTCAGGGATGTGACCATCAAATAGGACCAATCCTCAACATAATCTAGCAAGAGACACACGATGCCCATTTTGTAGGAGAGGTAACTGAAGCACTGTGCAAGATCGCATACTTTGTTCATGGTATGACCAAGAACCAACCTCTAGATAGGCTGATTGCATGTGTTCCTCGTGCTCTAGTTGTCTGTGTTACATGTGCCAAGACCTAACTGCCACTGCATTTAGATGGTCCAGACTCACTGGCTACCTTTGTTCTCACATTGAATGGGAATTCTCATTCTTTATTGGTTGCTTGTTTGTTTGTTTCTTTGAATTAGCAACTGATTTGTTGCCTTTGAGCTGCCTGCCGGCCTTGGTACTCTAATGACATATTCAGATTAATGGCACTACCATCCTGGCATACATATATAATATATAATTTTTTATCCACTAATGTACTCATGGGCACCTAGGTTGATTCTACAACATGATTTTTGTAAACAATTAAATCACAAACATAGGTATACAGGTATCTATTGCATGACACCTTGTATTCTTTCAGGTTTATGCCTGGGAGTTGTATAGCTGGATCGCACTGATGCTTTACTTTTAGTTTTTGAGGTATAGACTAATTTACATTCCCATCATTAGTATGTAAGGGTTGATTTTCTCAATATCATTGCCAGCATTTTTGGTTCTGTTGTTTGATTATTTTCATTTTTTAAAAAACATTTATTTATGGGCTGGAGAGATGGCTTAGTGGTTAAATGCTTGCCTGTGAAGCCCAAGGACCCCGGCTCAAGGCTCAATTCTCCAGGACCCACATAAGCCAGATGCACAAGGGGGAGCACACATCTGGAGTTTGTTTGCAGTGGCTGGAGGCCCTGGTGCTCCCATTCTCTCTCTCTCTCTACCTGCCTATTTCTGTATCTCTATCTCTCTCAAATTAATTAATTAATTAATTAATAAGAATATTTATTTATGAGAGAGAGAAAGAGAAAGGCCACATCAGGGCCTCCAGCAACTGGAAATGAACTCCAGATGCCAGATGCACCACCTTGTGCATCTGGCTTTATGTAGGTACTGGGGAATTGAACCCAGGTCCCTAGGCTTTGCAGGCAAACACTTTAACCACTGAGCCATCTCTCCAGCCCTGATTTATTATTTTCTTGATGATAGCCATCATGATTGGCGTGAGATGGAACCTTAATATAGTTTTCTTTTCTTCATATAGGATAGCATTGTATAGACCAGGCTGGATTTGAATTCTCTATAAAACTCAGTGTGCCCTTAAATTCACTATGTAGCCCACACTGGCCTGGAACTCAAGATCATCTTGTTTCTGCTACTTAATGTAGTTTTGATTTGTATTTCCCTGACTTTTTTGTATTTTTTAATGTGTGTGTGTGTGTGTGTGTGTGTGTGTGAGAGAGAGAGAGAGAGAGAGAGAGAAAGAGAGAGAGAGAGAGGGAGAGAGACAGACAGGCAGACAAGTGGCATGCCAGGGCCTCCAGCCACTGTAATTGAACTTTAGAAGTGTGCTTCCTCCTGTATTATTATTATTAGTTCTACATTTTCTTTTGAGACATGTTCATTTAATTGCTTTGCCCTCTTTCTGGTTTGATTAATTGTTCTTTTGGTATTTAAGATTTTAGTTCTTTATATAGCCTGGATATCAAATCCCATTGGATGAATAGGTGGAAAAGATTTTCTTCTATTCTATTGATTTAGAATTTGTGGTTGAAAAATAATTAAAATATGTATGGGATTTTGTTATGTTGATAATTTTGTTGTTCATTTTATTCTTTGATCATGCACTTTTGTGCCTTATTATTTTGTTAGTGACAGAATGATACAAGAGCAAGATAATGGCAGGAATGGACTGCACCAGAATGACTGTTCAGCTAATGATCAGTCCTTCTGGCCAGGATACAAATGCATGTGTTATCTGAATGCCCCTGTACTGGCCAAAGAACTGTCTGGGTTTTACTGTCCTACCTGCAAAGTGAAGATACTAGAACCCTGCCCACTTCATCTTCAAGAGTTGGTAAAAGAGTCAAGTTGTCTAAAGCATGTGAAAAAGACATAATGACACACAAATACTATAGTCATAGTTACTTAAGTCTGTGAATAAATAAATAATCATTTGACCTCATCAATCCTTTGGTTCTCTGATTTCCTCCAGTCTTATCTTGGAGAGGTTTTCCGAACTGTCCCCTCTTGCCCAACCTTGGCCAAAAGCTCCTCATGTATGTTCCAGAGAACCCCGTGAATAATTGCATTAGTGCATTTACTGTATCACATGGTAGGATGAGACTCTGACTGTCTCCTTCCCCAGACAGAGAGCTACTTAAGAGCAGTGGCACATCTCATTACCACCATGATGGTTGGCTACTGTAGATGCTCTGGAATGCCTACCAAACTGATCATGAAGCTTGGAGACATTACAATGACTACAGTAATTTTAAACAAATATTCCCCCATAAAATTTTTCCACTTGTCCCGGTGAGCAATTTATAATAAATATCACTATGTAATTTCTAATTGGCAGTTTTTTAATTTCTTACTTAGCTTCATACAGTTTATCTTACATCTAGTAGAAAGTAATAAGAGTATAATTATTTTTCTGTTTCTAATATTAGATTTTTTTTTGAAAAACATGAAAATTCTTTGCAACTTTTTCCTCTTAAAGTTCTACTGAGCAGTTTATGGAATGGCAACCTGCCAAATGGTGTCCACATTCTCAAAAACATCGTTTGAGACTATGCCAGCTAGGCACACTGCACTTATCTACTGCATCATGGTGCAGTCACGTAACTCGTGCAGAATTGTGTTTGACATTAAATTATAAACCCTCAGCATAATAATAAAAAATAAATAACCCTAAAAGCAAATTAAAAATATGTTTTCACTGGAGCAAGTTATTAGCACACTGGAAACTTGATCTTAGTAGTCAATCCATGGGCATGCTTCCATTTCTGGAGGGGTTTGAAATTTCTGTGCAGAGACAAATCTCTAATTCCTGAAAGGAAAATTAGCTAATAAAATAATTTTTTTCCTTCTGAACTGCTCTGTTGATGAAAACATGTCCACTGCAATCATAGAAATGAGTGACTTTTCAAATAAAGTAGTTTGTGTTGCCATAAACAGAAGGATGGTAAGGCCACCGCTGATCTTTGCCAAAGGAAAGAGTAGTAGCTCTGTCCAGCTATTTTTTTTTTTTTGCCTGCAGGGATATTTATATAAATATTACCTTCTGGAGACTGATGTAGGTCAAAGAGAATCCATCAAGGAGAAGGTACATTCCCTTTGAGTTTGTGTATATCACAGCCATGATTATTAGTACAAATAAAAGGGCAAGCTTAAATGATGTGAACAAAACCATTATACTTGATTATACCTAATATTTTCTTTTTAAAAATATTTTATTTAATTTTTTATTTGACAGAGAAAGAGGGAGAGAGAGAGAATGGGCACACCAGGGCCTCCAGCCACTGCAAATGAACTCCAGATGCATGTGCCCCCTTGTACATCTGGCTTACATGGGTCCTGGGGAATCAAACCTGGGTCTTTTGGTTTTTCAGGCAAATGCCTTAACTGCTAAGCCATCCCTCCAGCCCTGATTATACCTAATATTTTGACCTTTGTAAATTTATGAACAGAGTGTTTTTCTCAGTTGGTAATACCTACCAATTGTAGGTAGAAGTTTCTTTTCATTTGTTGGTAAGGAAAAAAAAAAAAGAATCTAAAGCCTTGAACATCCTGGATAATTGCTCTTCAATATATGCCTGAATTAGATTTTTATGTGGTCTAAATGGTCAGTTCTAGGTTCTGATATTAATGTGGAAGTTTGTGTCCTGGTTAAAACACATTAATTCATTGCAGTTCAGGCTGTTCTTAAGATGAAATAAAATTACCATGTTTGTATCTCCTATGATAAACTATAACAATCAGGCAATAATAACAAAATTTATCTTAACTTATTTATTTATAAGTTATATTTTTAATTGGCTTTCATATGAGCATAATGTTTCTTTTGCTTATTTCTAGTTAAAAATCAGTATTGCTATTGTAGTGAAATTATATTTAGGCATCTGCATAAATGTTTATGACAGATGACTTGTATTCTTGTATAAAAGTTTCAAAACAGGCATAGTTTCTTTAATGTAATAAGAAGAAAGCTCAGCAGTCAGACTGACTATGTCTTCGGGGAAGATACAAGTGTACATTTTACCCAAGATAACGTTTCAAAATGATTGCCAGGTAACTTGCAAATTTTGATGTGTTCTGCCAAATTCATTTTAGGGTTGGGAATTAATTTTCCAGCATCTTTTTGGAAGTAAGAGGTGAATTAATTATTGCAGGCACTGTGATATGTTTGGGAGTCTGAAGTTAGACAGTGCTTCAGATGAACATGGATCCAGTAATTGGACTTAGTTCCTTTATCTTTCAAGTGTTCTTTTACATGACAACACAATATGCATCCTGCTCAAAGGGATGCCTTTGGCACTTCTACAATTCGAATTTCTTTCTACACTTTTGCTCATTGTTGATTTTTGGAACCTAAGCAAGGTAGAGGGGAGGGAGGATGGTAGAGAGCTCAGTGACCACTTCTCCCGCCAACCATCCTCATGCAAGTGAGAGGTCTCCTATGGGTTCAAGGAGGATACACATAATTTTCCAGAGAAAATAACTGCTTTTCTTACCTGGGATACTAAACTTTGCTGTGAATTTTATTGGGGGACTTCTGACCTCGAGTGGGGTTAAGGCAAAAAAGCTCACTAGGATGCTATAGGAGTTAACTAAGCATGGTATTATGGAAGCCTTATAGGGGAGAAGGCCTCTAATATAGGACAGAGTTACACCAGGAGCAAGGAACATGTGTGGGTGACATCTTTCCCAGCACTCAGGTTTGGAATGCTGTCAGGTGGTAGATATTTGCTCTTTGTATCAGAGATCCAAAGGAGAAGCATGGAGACTAAGTTCAGAGTCCACGGAGAAGGGAATGACAGGTGCTCGCACCCAGCAGCATCTGCCTCTGCTAGCCCTTGCTTTCCTCTACACCCTCCCTTCCCTCAGTTATCTGGTGCATATTGTTTTCTTTTTCCTCTCATTTCTTTTGTTTCTTTCATCTTTTATGACAAAGCTCTACCAGTAACCATATCATATTAAAGTTTATCTGATAATATTTGTTAAGAGGCTCACATTCTGTCAGATAG
The DNA here is from genome assembly GCA_036365145.1 of Orientallactaga sibirica. Classification (NCBI taxonomy): domain Eukaryota; kingdom Metazoa; phylum Chordata; class Mammalia; order Rodentia; family Dipodidae; genus Orientallactaga; species Orientallactaga sibirica. The sequence continues at coordinate 72,292,432 of JAEOAD010000004.1, read as the reverse complement.
TTTCTCCCTTTCTTTTCCATACTAATGGGTCTGTAAGAAAATTCAGCTGGTAATGCAGAGATCATTAAAAACAAAGTAGTAGCTTAAATAGTGCAGATGGTTTTTCTGGGGCAATAGGCTTCCTCAGCTGTAAGTCTCCTCAGTCAAAAGCTCCTTGGTTAGGAGTTAGCTGTGCTTAGATTTCGGCCTTTAAGTTCCAGATTGAACATCTCTCCTCTGGCTGAATTTTATTACCATGTAATAAAATAAAATCCAAGGTACTTAAACTCTTTTTTAATGAGGACTACCAAAATATTTTTATTCCGTGGCTCTCCTTTTGTCCTCTCCATATTTTAATGAGGGAAAGAGAGAGAGGGGAGAAAGGACATTTCAAACACGTCTATATAACATTGATGTAAAGATGAGGGCATTAAAAAAATCACATAAGCATTCATTTCATTCACTTGAACATAAAAGGAAATAACAAGTGCTTTATTTTTCCCCCTTTTTCCTGCTGAATTGTTCAGATTAACTAGGTGTTTGACTCAGAATTAAGGCAGTTGCAGCTGGTCTCAAAAAGAAAAAAAAAAATAGCATAAACACCATTTCTCTTAGCTGACCTTTTATTTTCTTCTAGCTTGACTATTTATTTATTTTGACCTTGCATTTGGGTCTCAAGATTCTCTCTAAAAAAACCAATTAACTCAACATTGCCAATTTTAGTCTTTTTTGGACGATATTTTGTAACTTCAATAATAGACATATTAATGCACAGGACTAAATTTGTGGAGTTAATGAATGGTTTGGATCCTGTCTTTGCAGAGATACTAAAACTAATATATGTTCATTTAGAGGAATGTAAGGAGCAAGTTTTTTTTTTTTTAAATATACTATTTGACTACATGGTTATTTTTTATTTGGTTCCATCTTCACCTTAAAAAATAAAATTGACAACTAGAGTAATACCCTAAATCCTGGCAATATTACTTTAACTGAGTTATTGAATTGAAATGAAATTTTTTTTAATGACTCACTCTTGACTTTTTGAATGAGACGCAATATGGTATTCTCTTTAGGCATTCTGCATGTAGTTATTTCAAAGTTGCACTAATTTTATATCAGATAAAGAAAATGACACATATCTTCCCTCAGCAACATAGCCGAGAACACTGGCTATGCTCTTGCTAGCATATGGTTCTCATCATTAGCAGTGGCGGCAGCAGCCACCTCTTTTAGTTGACTGGTGGAAAATAGAGCTCCAACTTGAATCTCTGTCTGCTCACCATAGCTTTTTCCAGTTAAATTGGTACCACAATCTGTATGGTTTCATCACTCCATTGGCAGTTTAATATAAACATCTGTTTCCAGTCTTTTATAACCTATCTGAGTTTTGTTCAGTCCTTCTGAGTTATCTGCCCTTTTTTCCTTCCCCACTTATTTCCTTTGACTTTGAAATCATACTGTATTTTTCAGTATTTCCTTGATCTTTAGCTCAGGTGTACACATCATTAACTATATTTAATTATTTTTTCTTTTCTTTCTGGAAACTGAGACATTTTGGTTATAATATCTTTGCCTCAGGCTTTATTATACCCACTGTCCTCACAGTTCAACTTCCTTGGAAATAAACATGATTCCAGACCTCAGCCATGATGGTGATTATTTCTTTGTGATTTGCATCACGAATGGGCTGTGAAAAGCCTTATTTAAGTGAAATAATTAGTCTATGTTCCCATGTTTTACATGCACCTCCGAAAATGTGAACATTCAAGGTTCTGGTGCTCAGCACAAACCTTATTCTACTTTCTTTTCCAGTAAATTTGGAATGTGGGGAAACAGGGGTATTTCTGGCGAGGTCATTATCTATGGGAGAACCAGAGACACTGTATCAAAGACAGTGGAATCATTTAATTCGACTATTCATTAAATGTCAAGAAATGTCCTGCCCAGAGGTCATTATTACTAAGTTACATAGAAAGCTTTTATTTTCCTGAATTCATTTTATTTTTGGAGCTATTCATAAAGATTGATGCAGCGTAAGCCACTGACTACAGGAAAATGGTGGAATTTGGTAAACAACTGGCAAGTAGGACTTTGTTCTTATTGTCCCATTAAGCTTAATATGAGGTGTTAAATTTAATGACATGTGGTGAGTGAAGTGTTATTTTCCTATTGGTTACTGTAACAGTCATTAACAAGTAGGACATGGACTAGTACTGAAAATAGAATATTGTATCCATGACAACACGGAGTTCAGCTTTTCCATTTTCAGCAAATGGGACAGCAATTACTTAATATTTTCTTGATTTATTAATTTCCATATAAGTGGGAGTAACAAGAAAGACTCTTGAACTGGGAGTTTAATAACCTGAGTTAACTAAAATTTTTAGCTCCATCATTTGCATAATGAGTTGGTTACTCATGCATTCCTATAAACATTGTTGAGGTTGTACTATATTGTTGACACTAAGCATACAAAAAGAGTTAGAAGCAATTCCTGCCTACTTGTCATTTAATGCTGAGGTTGTTTTTCAAAGTGGGGTCCACAGACAGCATCATCATCATCATCATTACTGGGAGAAATGCAGATTTTTCTGTATGCATCTCATACCAACAACTGTGTCAGCAACATTAGGGTGAGGCACACTGACCTGCATCCTAACACTCTTTCTTGGTGCCTGCAGTGTTCAGCTGAGTTCAAGATCAAGCAGTTGAAAGGAGGAATTAGTCATCTCCAGCTATCGATGATTGTGAAAACATGAGGATATTTTCCTGTATGAGAGTTGATGCTACAAAGGTATATGGCTTACAAGTGTAGGTACATAACTTACTAAAACTTAATGGAAAGGCTCAGTAATTAAGCACTTCCTGCACAAGCATGAGTGCCTAGGTTGGGGAACTAAAACAAAATAAGTTTGAATCTCCAGAACCAATGTAAACATATGGGTGTGGAGAGACCCAGGGATCATAGGAATTTACAAAATAAGTAAATAAATAAATAAAGTCCACCTTTGGAATTTATAAGAAAGGGCAGAAGAGTGATGAACAGAACACTATTTCCCTCACTCCACTACAGGCCAGTGCACCTCACTCAGACAAGTCATGGGGCATCACATGGACATATACACATGTATATACCATACCATACCACCCCGCACACACCTACCACCACCACCACATTACATACACAGAAGCAAAAAACAAAACAAAACAAAACATGAAAATAAAACACAATTAAAATCATTTAAATATTATTTTATGGTTCTCACTACATTTCTTTAGTGAATTCATGGCTTCATGAATATTAAATGATCATCTTTAAAAATGGAATGCTTGTTATAAGATGCTTGAAGAAATATTTTCCTATTTTTTAATCCCAAGAGTACCACAATATTAGACAAATATTCAATTCAGCCCACACATGGATGCAAATCTTAAAAAATAATCAGTTCATCATTCCATGCAGTTCTTTTACAAGTGAAGATGAGGTCAGAGTTAGAAAACAGGATTCACTTTCAGATCTCTCTCAATCTGCATCTTCAGCTATTCTGTTTCTGGAAGTCTGTTCTTACTAACAAAAGTTTTATTTCTGTCTTTCTATATATGTATACATATACACATGTATTTATATATATGTGCCCATTTCACTCTGTATGTTTATTTATTCTCTTTATTGGTTAATCAAATCTTGATCATTCATTCAATTCTATCTTAATTTTTCAGAACAATTGCAGTCCTTGAATCTTATCCTACATGTATGTTCTTCTAAGTCATTTGTCTATACTAAGAACTGCCTTTTCTTGAGCAAACTACAGGATACCTCACCATCTTACTTATAGGAGCCCATCTGTTCTGTGCATCATCCCTGTGACAATGACCACCTACTAGTTTGTTCTGTTTCAGCTGTCCTCCTCACTCCACTTTGGAGATCTTGGGAGTATTACTTAAGATTAGTGCTTTTTATCTTCATGTTAAAATTATGACTGGTGACATGCTTTATAAAGTACAAAATTATATTTCACACAAAGACATCTGCTATATGAGGTAGAACCATTTATAACACATGACACTGATAGAAAGAGAGATGCTTTGCAGGTAGGGCATAGATTAGCTCAATGCTTTAATGTACTCTCAAGCTATTTGCGGTCCAGGCATGAACATTGTGGGAAGTGATACTTTTTAATGTGACATAGTAGAAAATCATAGCATTACAATAGTTAAACATTTCAAAACAGAGATGATATCACAGAGAGTTTAATACGGGCAGAATAAAGAACATTATTAACGTAATCAGATCAATCAGATCTAGGTTCAAATTCCTTCACCATTAGTCACATGTTGTATGATCCTGCATAATTTAAATAACTCCTCTGAATATATATTCTTGGTTTCTTTTTCTAGACAACATTTCTAAAGTTTTTTTATATACCTTATATATAAACCTGTCACTGTTACCATGGCAAGATTGAAGGCTTTGTTCAAGGGATAGAGATAAAATCTCATAATAATTTAAAGGGGTCTCCATATCGCATTAAGAAATCATCCTTTTTTCTTATTGTTAACTTATTATTGACAATGTTTTAACATATACATAATATAGTTTGATTATAATCTCATCTCCCTGCTGTCTGTTCTTTCCCCTTTCCTTGACATTACCATAAGTTCATTCTTCTTTCCAGCTAGTACCACTTCTATTTTGCCCTCCTCCTTTATCATCCATGATGAAATATTGATGTATCCAATATTATGAAGGTTGAATCTATGTTCTTAAATTTGAAATTATGAAAGTAATCCTATTTTGAGTGGCCTGAACATTAAATGATATAATGAGTATTTAGAAAAACCTATCACTTTGCCCAATTCAGACTTATTCTATATATGTATTTAATACTCCCCCCCCATCAAATATCTTTTTGTGTATATTATTTTTCTCATTGCTATGACAAAATACATGAGAAGAAGCAGCTTGAGGAATGAGGAGTTTTTTCTGCTATCTCTTTCATGGGATATAGTCCAGCAGGAGATGGCCAGCTCACATTGTATCCACAGTCATGGAGCACAAAGAATGAAGAGGAAGAGGGGCCCCTAGAGACCTATCTCCCCTCTAGAAGCTCCATGTCCTAAATGGTTCTACTAATTTCCAAATAGCACCACCATCTGGGGACCTATTCAAACATGTGGGACTATAGAGAACATTTCATATTCAAATCATACCACGTGAATTTTAGGCCAAACCAAAATTGAACTCATTTCTCCCCAACCTCTTCATCATATTACTGGATGAATGCATTGCCACTCAGTATTGTGTCATATCTGAAAATCAAGCAGGATCTAAGATCAGGTGGATTTCACCACTCATATTCGTTCTCACAGTTAATTCTATAACAAGGATCTAAAGTCCTTGCCAGATCACTGTATAATGATCTTTGAATCCATCTCCTGGCTCCCTGTCTAGGATGTCATAATTTGTAATCCTTACATTACTATCCAGGAGAAATTTTCAAGAAAAATATTGATGACATCACTCTTTACATTCAAATCATCCAGTAGCACCTTATAGTATTTTGGGAGGGTGGAGGTAAAAGTTTATTAAAAGAGAGCCCTAAGATTGGATTTTGTGCAGGGCCTATATTTGTGTCATACTTTGTTAGCATATAGGAAGGTCCAGTCACAATAGGAATTCATTCATTCCTTGAAAGCTCTGAGCAGCCAAGGATGCTTCTGGAATTGGAAGGATGAGATGCTACGACAACCATCCACAGTGGTTGAAGGATGGGTTGGGTATGATATCACTTATTTCCAAGCTGTATTTTTGTGGGGATCCACTGGGCCTTAAAAACTTCAGAGAGGTCTTGAAGAGGAACATGCTTGGGTGGGTTGCTAGCTCTGCATTTTCACAGGACTATGTATTACTGTTGTAGAAACATTAGCACTTGATGTTGGATTTCAGAGAGACTTCTCCATTGTGCTGTGTTTCTTTACCTCTGTGTGAAAGATCTCTAATGTTCTTGTTTAAGGTCATGTGGTTAGCTCATACTGGTCCCTTTGCCAGCAATTTTTCTCTGATTGAATATTTTCTGATAGTCTTCTACTTATCATCTACATACACAGTCAAAGGCATCACAGTCTTCTTTTTGTTCCTAGGGTACAAGTACCTTTACAATGGAAAGATTTTATCTTTTCTTAGTTTTACAATATAATGCTTAGATATTCTGGATGGACAGAGTTTTTGGAGGCTTACTTACATTTTGGTCTTTTCCACCATAATCAGGACTTCAGCCAGCAAAAAGAGTTGCATATTCTGGAGAAAAACAGTGTTGACCTAATGAACAAGTAGCAAATTGGAGAGATATTTATTTTAACTTTTAGTAACATGAGAGTTATCTAGAAGTATTTAAAGAGTAGAGACAAAAAAGAGGTATTACCTAACAAAGCAATATAAAAAAACCTACTAGAACAATATATACTTGTTGAAAATAAACATAAAATTTATGAATAATATATAGTTGGTATTTAAAAAATAAAACAATACTGATGTTCACATTCTGAATTCATTTGTTTAAAATATTCATTTGATTTTATAATATTTGGGCGAGGGACAGTGAGATGTGACTAAATAGTCATAAAATGCATACAACTATTAATTATGGCTATGGTATTTAATATGGTATTTAAGAGGTATTGTTTTTAAATTTTGGAAGAATTCAAAGTAAGTAGAAAGTTTTTATTATTATTTTTATTGTTTATAATGAAAAAATAGGAGGCTGGGTGTTAGAGACATATGCAGAGTTTCACTATGATGCCTCTTTTACAAATTTTCTACCCTGTAATATTTAATGAACAGCCCTACATTTTTGAAAATGTCTTTTTGGGTTTCAATCTCTCAAGCAATGCTATATCAGCATGTAGCAAGTAGAGTCCCAGTCACTTCTCACCCTGAGTTCCCTTTCCCCCTGCTGAGCATTCCTGATCATGAGTAATATTTAATCCTGGAACAGTTACAAAATATGGAAACTAAACATGTTTAAATAGGCATGCTTTAAATCAGTGGATAAACTGAACTGAGAGTTTACACTGAAAGGTAGGAAAACCATTTATTATCAGTTAATGAATTGGACAGCTAGACCTTTCTTTAAATCATACTCATAAGCTTTAATTATAATAGAATCCAGACTTTCTGGCAGAATACGTTTTCCAGATTAATTCTGTGGCTTTATTTTTTAATACATCAATTTAAGAAGGAGATTTTCATATTACTTGTTATCAAAAAGAAAAAAAAAAGCATTAAAAAATGTCTTCCTCTTCCAGTGGGTTTCCTGCTCTCTAATTCTTCCAACATTAGTACAATGCTGCTGACTATGTTATGTTGTTACCAGGTTGTGTCAAATCAAGAGAGTAATTGGACATTAAGATTCATCTCTGAATACATTAATTAGATGATTTCTTTATTTCTGTCTTAAGTTACTAATGATTTCCTCTCCATAGCTAGAGAAACTCTGTAAGAACTCATTATGCTTTTGGGATTCTGTACCTACTTTAAGATGATTTGGGGTAGATATGGCTATTCTGGTAACAGTATATTCAATTTCAAAAATTAAAATTTCAAAAGAGAAAGGCTAGTGTTCAGGCTGTTTTTTTTTTTTTTTTTTTTTTTTTTTATAAAATTGTACCTTCAGGGGGTTATTTCTTTGCAGATGAAATATGTTCTGCAGCCATGGTACCTATGGCGAGTTGCGAGCTCCAGGAATACTAATGTGCTCATCAGGGAAATGCTCAGAAGCCGCATTCTCTCCAAATGCTGGGATTCTACAAATGTCTCCTCTCCATGCAGAAGGCATGACCTTCATTCTACACAGATGAGAGGCCAAGCACTTTATTACATTGCGTATCCACTCTGAGCTTGTTCCATAGAAACATTTCTCCTGAATGGTAGACACAAAGATATAACCCTCAACAGGAATATGGTGGGATCATCTGGAACTGCTTTGCAGGACAAATGTGGAAAGATTTGAAACCTTGGCCTAAGAGATTCCTTGCAGTGCTATAAGTTCAGCTTGATGGACTATTCTGGTCAGAGTTGAAAGACCTAAATGCATTAAGAACTATGGACTGTGAGGTTTGGTTTGTGAGGGTGAGAAAGAACTTTCTGTGGACTGGGCTAGAAACAGTTTGTGTGAGAGGCCTGTTGCATTCTGCTTGCCTGTATCCTGGGAACTTGTGCAGGGTTGCATTGCATAGAAATGGACTGGTGTGGACAGAGGGATATGGTTCAGAAAGAAATGACATCTTTGGGCTGAAACTTCTGCCTATTCAGCTGCAAATGTTTCAGAGATTACAGCCTTTGAGATTGGGCCAGCTGACCTGCATTGGAACAAAAAACAGGAGAATGGAGACTGTTTTGATGGAGTCTGAAAGCTGAAGGAATGTTCTGTTCTTCAAAATATGCTTTATTGGCAGCCCACCTGGTATATGGAGTATAACAAATGCAGGAAAGAAAGGGTCATTGAGTTTGCAACAAGTTTTGTATTTTGGAAATGGGCATGGGTAGTGTGAAATGGGATTGTTGGGTTACTTGCGTGGAAACCTGATGGGGCCATGAGGATGAAGCGTGGGTTATAGTGGAGACCCAATGGAGATGCCAGGATATGGGATGGTTGCCACGGAGAGTGTACAGCAGTGGATGAAGTTTTCTGGGACTGTGAGTAGCCTAGCTGGGGGGAGGGGTGGAATTGGAACTCCAGACACTTGTCCCTGGTTGTAATTATTGGACTTGGAGACTTGTCACTGACTAGTTGTTGGACTTGGAGCTACAGAGTTTGATGTTTGCCTTGTTTAAATCTTGTACTGGTTGAATATTTCTTTGCTATGCTCAGTACTATTGTTTGTAGTATGAATGTTGATTGTTTATGGGTTTTTGTTTTGTTTTGTTTTTGGTATTACAGCTCAGTTAAAAGATCTTGTACTATAGGGATGTTTGAACATTATTGGGATTGATAAAAACTATGGGGACTTTTAAAGTTGGACTGAAGGCATTGTATTTTACATCATGTATGGTTATCAGTTTATGGGGAGTCAGGGGTGGAATGTCATGGTTTGATTCAGGTGTCCTCCATAAACTTAGGTGTTCTAAATGCTTAGGTTCCCAGCTGCTGACAGTTTGGGAATTGAATCCTCCTGGAGGCAGTGTATTGTTGGGGGTGGGCTTATGGGTATTATATAGCCAGCTTCCTCTTGCCAGTGTTTGGCACACTCTTATGTTGCTGTTGTCCACTGATGTTGGCCAGGAAGTGATGTCCACCCTCTGCTCATGCCATTGTTTTCATGGAACTTCTCCTGAGTCTGTAAGCCAAACAACCACCCCCCCTTTTTTTTTCCACAACCTGATTTTAGTCAGGTGTTTTCTGCCAGCAATGTGAACCTGACTGCAGTACTGTGTAATGTTCTTTCAATCTTATGTGTCTATTGTATGAGGAGGCAGGTTGATGAATTTATTTCAGTACCTCCTTTGAATTATCAAGCAGGGTAACTTTGGCCAGGAAATGTGTTGTGCCTTTATATGTGTGTTATAATGAGTTGTTAGCAAGAAGAAACAATTCTAATACAATCCTTCTTCTCTTTCAGTTTCTGTTACCTATAGTTAATCACAGCTCACAAATATTAATAAAAATGATCAGAATTAACCAATTTGTAAATTTTACATAATTTTTATTGTATTATATTGTAGTGATGGTTTTAGTTTTATTAGTTATTGCTAGTCTCTTAGTGTACCTAATCTCTGAATTCAAATTTTATCATAGTTATAGAAAAAAATAATATAAGCTAAGGTACTCTTCTTGGTGTCAGATACTCACAGAGAAATGACTGGCATAGAAGGGACTACAGTAATTTGACTGTTATCACTTTCCACTGTGTTGTTATACCTGTTTAGTTTGAGTAAAGACAATGCCATGTTAATATAGCCCTGATTAAGTTAACTTCAGCCACAGAGTGAATCATTTGACAAAGTTATCGATCACACATTATATTTTAGGCATTATATAGAGGCTTGGAAACACAGATATGTACCAAAACACGATTGGTTCCTGCTCAAAGAGGTTTAAATATACTAATAATACCCCTAGAACTATGAAATTCAATTGAATGGTCTTAAGTGTATGTGTGCATATATGTGTGTTGTCATGTGGTAATATTTTCATTTGTAAAGAAGTCCATTGGCAATGTACTGGCACTGCCATTTGTGGAAGGGAGCAAAGTAGTTCAAGTACAGAAGACAAGAATGCTAGCTTGTTTAGACTACAGTCATAGCAATGATGAGGAGAGAAAGAGGCAGACAATTGAATTACTACTTCAGTAACGATCTAAAGAAATTCAAGCATTAATATGTATCATGTTCCTATAATGTGCCAGGTGCTCTTTTAGGTGTTATGTATACAAAAATTAATATGTAAAAAAATCCATTTCTGCCTGAAGTTCCTTGTTTGCAGCAGCATTTTAAAAAATTTTGTTCCACTAGGCCTTATAGAAGAGTAATACAAAAGGTAAACTTCAGGTGACTCATATTCTCGTACTTATTAGACTGATATATTATTGTATATAATAATTTACTATTAGGAAGTTTTTAAGAATTAGCAGAAATAATGCATTTGAAGACACTTTCCAAATATAAATATAAATGGGATATACTTTTACTTTGCCACTTTGTGACTTGTAATATCACTCATAAGCTAATTTTGAAATAGATTTTGTTTCTTGCGTTCACAAACATTGATTTCTAAAATGAACTAACCAGAAATGAAATGATGTTCGCTAGAGTTTGTTTCAGGTAATGAAAAGGTGACCAACATTTGACCACTTTAGTACCTGTTAGAATCCCTGTACCAATTTTTCATGAGTAGAATCAAATTGAAATATATATGAGATTAACTGACTATGTCAATGACATGAAAAGCAAATTAGAGATGTTGTCATTTTGAGTTTTTGAATTCAGGGTTTATCAAGCCATCTTTCCTGTTCAAAATTTTATCTGCAGAATATTTAAAACATAAGAGCAGAATGAATAATAATGATTTCATTTTTCCTATCACAACCTTTAACAGCAATCAAGTGTATATAATTTGATTTTATCTAGTTTATTTTTTGTTTTGCTATGGTATTTATAAAATTTTATGTATAGCAATAGCATTTCACTCATTAATACCTTGGTGTGTAGTTAATCTTTTAAAGCCTTTTACTTTATTTTCCAACAGAAAAACAATGACTGTATCTCCTTATGAACAAAACTATCTTAATACCACCTACTACTCAGGTTGTGGTCAAACTCCCACACCCATTTCTAAGCAGTTTATTCACTACTGTTTTCCTATTCAGACATGACCACATACTGAACTTACATGCTATATAACTTTAGGTGTTTCTTGTTCAGTAGATTTTCCTCCTCATTCTGTCCCCTTCCTCCCTTTCTTCTTTCATTTCTACTTCCCATCCTTCCTCTCCTAACTTCCTTTCTTTCCATACAATTGCTTTTTTTTTTTTTTTTTTTGGAAGCAGTATCATTTGTCCTAAGAATGAGATACCATTCCTTGAGTTCCTTTACCACTTGCATTTCCTCACAGTGGATGATTAGGTATAGTTTCTGCCATGACTTAGCAGAAGCTTTTCTGAAGTTGAGGCTTGTAACAGGAACTCCAGTGCTGCTGGTGGTGGTGTATTTGGGAGATAGCTTCATAGAACAGGACAGAGGTTTAGGAGGGTGAGTAAAGGAAAAGAAGACAAGTCTATTTATGTTCCACATGTGTGCTCTAGACGTGGGGCTCCATTTAGTAGTACCCCTGAGTTCTCAGCATCCTACCACCCCATCAATATTTCTTTTTATCCCCACTCCCCTTTTTGCTTGCTTCAGTGAGTTTAAACTGGTCCCTAGAGCTTCAGGTACGATGGGAGGTCTTCAGAAGGAGGTGATGTGATCATCAAAGATGGCTACTAGAAAGAGTTTCAAGTTTTTGTTTTACTTATTTTCTTGAAACTGTGAGAAAGTTAGTAGGTGATTTGTGCATGTTTTTGCATGAAACACAGAATCTAACTGCTGCTTTTATATGAATCTTAAATTTGAATAATGGTTTTGGCCTTTTAAAGTTCCCTAACAACTTTCCAACTACTGATTTTACATTTATTAATTATTTTAATCAATCATTTCTTTCATTATTACAAAATAATAGACCATTCTTTTTCATGTATTGGCAAGAATTCTTATAAAAAGAAAGATTTTTTTTATTACTAACTTATGTAGTTTAGATGCAAAAGATATACAAAGTGTTGCTGCCTTTCTCCCTGTGACTCAGTTTTCTGAGTCAAGATGTGGGGTTCTACTGTGCCCTGATTTGTAACATGGTGGGGTGGGGATTATTTTGTTTTTGTTGTTTCATGTTATTAACAAATTATCAGATATGAATGCATAGTACAGGGGAATATCAACATGGCAGGGTGGGTGCATCATTCAACAGCAAGGGGAAACAAGCAAGCAATACAGGGTCCAACCATGGTACAGATGAGTCTAGAGGACTAGTCAGCAAACATCTGGGACTGGTAGGCTCACAGGTTTTTCTACATATATGTAAAAGATTGCTATATCAGATTTATGATAACTGTGCCTTTTGGAGCTTTCAGTTCTCAAAATAGAAACATGGGTCCTTTTTAATCCTATTTTCCTAAAATGTTTCATAAATACATGTTAAATTCTGCAAATTTTGATGCAAAACTAAAACATAAGTGAATTATTTCTTCACAGTCAGTTCAAAGGATGGGCTCCTCTTGGTTTTTCTGGGACCTCCCCAGATAGTGGTGAGAGGTTTATGTCCTGAAAACCCCTCCATATCGCAGATGACTTGGATGCTGTCGTTGCTCCTCTGAATCCCTCCCTACCTCATTGACAAGAATTTTTAACTGTGGCTGAGACCAGGACAGTTTTGGCAAAATTCATGTTTCAAATGCATAGGAAATTATTTTGGTCCAATATACACAGGACACAAAAATGAAGACACTTTATAGACACTGATGTGACTGAATTTTACAAATAGCTGAAATGTTGACTTATGAATGGAGTCACAAAGTGTGTATTTCTGTTCAAGGAAACAGGCATCTGGTATTGTTTAGCTTAGGTCTTGGTATTCATATGTATTGGAGAATAGTAGTAACATAAAGAATGACTTCTTAGATACCAGGATTGTTTCACTCTTGGACTTGGAGTACTGTGGGCAAACCTCTTTCTGCACTTGGGTTTTCACATGTAAGTGGGTGATAGTGATGTTCATTCTTCACTGTCAGCTGTTTATGAGTATCACATTGATAATGTAGCAAAATTATTTTTAAATAATGAACAAATTTAATTATAATGAGAGAGAGAGAGAGAGAGAGAGAGAGAGAGAGAGATAATGTGAATAAAGGCAGGTCCGAAATTTTATTTTGTTATTACTTCAGATTCTGGTGAAGATTTTCAAATGCTCATTCTATTAGGTGTTGCTACTTTTCTACAACTGCATTTTAGAAAAGGAAAAAAAATAACTTTATTATGTTTTACCATGTTAATTCTTAATAATTTAAATTTTATTATATGAAATATAACCAAGTTACTGTGTTGACTTTTAAAACACTCTTCCAGGGAAGAATTTTCATGTTAGGCTATAGTAAATATCTAAATATATTAACTTCCACCTGAAGTTTCTGAACTAACATTTTTTTCTCTATTGTCAGATTCTCCTTCATGCTAAGCAAGTGTTCTACCACTGAGCTACATCTCCAGCCTCTGAAATGATATTTTAGTGGTACATTTAAAATATAAATTTTGATGTGGTTTAGAAGGTGAAATGAATAAAGTTTTTGAAGCTAAAAATGAAAGACTATGACACTTATTTTCCCACTGAAAATACAAACACAGACACTCTATTGCTTTCTTCTAATTTAAATACATAATGACTTTTGAGAGACATCAATGATATATTTTTGACAAGTTTTATTATACACAGATGACTATTATCAGATTACTTTGGAATGGCTATTTAGGGCCTTCTGACATATCTCTTTAAATTTTTCTGTAAGTGGCCCCAGTTATATTTGCTTTCTTTAATTTTATGGGATCTGAGGGGAATAGATCATTCTCTCTTGTGACAAAGAGAAAGCCCAGGAGAGGGGCAGTGTTTTCCCTTCACAGGTGATGGAGTTGTACAAAGAATGCAGCAGATAATGGCAGGCTTGTCCTCTGAACAGATGGTGATGGTCTTGTTGCTAGGATAAGGCCTCAAGAATTTAGTTTTTAATTCCACATTATTTGCCTCAGTGCCATGAATATCCCTAGGTTTCCTGAGGCAAAAATACAAAAAGAAAAAAAGAAAAAGAAAGAAAAAAATACACAGAAGGAGTGACACAGTGAGGAGTGAGAGCAGGAGATGGGACCACAGAGCAGCTATTGGAGCCAGGTCAACAGAGGCTTTGGGGAAAATGCTGGCTCAGCTGTGCAATCACCTGGGTTTGAAAGGAAGGAAGGAAGACTGGTTTGGCAGAAGAGCTGGGCCTTTGATGCCTTCCATACCACAGAGAAAAATACCCATTTCTTCCCATTAGAAGTCTGTTGACTTTCTTAATTAAGATAAACATGTTTCTGAGGGAGTTAGCTTGTACAGCATGATATTTATAAAAACTGCTATATATGCAGAGAAGAATATATGCCAAGAATTTGAGCTAATGGTGATCATATGCAGCATTTTTTAGAAATATTTTTAAACAGTTGCCTTATTTAAAGGTGAGTGACTTTCATTCACTATAGTCAATTAAATGTCTAATTTCAACTCTAGGAGATAATAATTGAAGCATTTTTCAAAAAAAAAAAATGAATAGTCAGAACTGTTAAACACATAGTCCCAAAGCATAAAAACTGCACTCACATTACAGCTTTATTTTTTTATTGTTAATTTACTTCAAAGAATTTCTACTTGTGTAATTTTCAATAAAACAGTCTTTTTAAAAGTTCTTTTGTTGAACAGGGTAGAAATACATGGAAGTTTTTAAAGTTTCTTTTGTTGAACAGGAGAGAACTATATGGGCTTATGGGCCAGTAGGATGAAAGGTGTGGCTGTGTATTGGACAGGATTGTCTTCCAGCATTGCCATCATTTATGTCCCATGCCCCTACCTCAACACACACAGTGCTATCAATCACTTCTTTCAGAATTATCTGGGCACAATTTTAGTGAGTCACAATTGATCATCTGACTGTTTAAACATAATGTGACTAAAGACATGTTATACAAGTCTTAGAGTCAAGCTGTGTCACTCTTTAAATTGCTCATGGGTGTTTGCTGTGCCCTACACTTTGCTTCGGACTGAAATTGGGTACCTGGTGGCATTGAGAAATCTATACCAGTCAGAATTGTTATTAGCAATACTGAGGTCAGAGCTGTCTTTGAAGCCCATATTTTATGGGCTAGAACTATAAATCACACACTGTAGCTCTGTTTCAAATGCTGTCTATCACCCTCAAGTTTTATATTCCTTGGCTTGGAGGGAAATGATGCCATAGCTTTTTGGATTTATTTTTTCTTTTTTTTACATTTCTCCAACTTTTGTATTTATGATTCTCTGCAATTCTTCTCCTAATATACTACACAATATTTTATGGTCCCTTTCTGCAAAATGGACCAAGAGTTATATTTTTTTAAATGGCTGTCCTCATCAAAAGAATCTGTTTAGTATAATGCTCACTCTGGGGTTTTAAGGAAACTGTTAGTATGATCTGACTGATTTAATTTAAGGTAGGGTGTTAATGATTTATTAATGACTTTGTAGATAATATGTTTACTTTCTGTAAAGATTTTTAATGACACAAAAAACAGCAGATTTGTGATCAGCATCTTAAATGCTACTGAAGAAAAGGTGATAAGAATGCAGGGCTGGAATGGCTATTGTTGGGAGAGATGCTCCCCCATCGTTTCTTAGCTTACTTCACATAGATGGCTCCGTTTTCTACTAACTATCTGACCAGCCCTGTTTCAGAGAATTTTTGCCATATTCAACTGTGTGTGTCTCAAGATGTGACAGACGCCATAATCTGGCTCTTTAATTCCAGTAAGACATGCAATAAAATGTGTCTTCCAAAAAAAGTAGACTTCATTTAAATAACCAATTGTTTTGGAAATGCCCAATTGCTACAGTATTCATTCTGCCAAATATGCTTCTAAAATTATTTTCAAAGTTATTTGCATGAAGGTACAGTTATATTTCATCTCACAAACTAATTTATTTCGATTTAGTACTAAAAACATTAGATTTTCACAGAATGCATATTCTCAAGCATCTTGCATTTATCAAAGAAATGTTCCAACAAATATGACCTGACTGAGTGAATTTGATGTTAGTCTATTTTTTGTTTTTGTTTTCAATCTTAATAAGGAAGCAAAGATATTGAAACATAGTTTTATATAGAGAAAGAAACAATATATTTTAAAATAATGCTACTATTTAAATGTCACTAAATTTTAAATAGTTTATATTTTAGGATGGCTTACTGTGAAATTATTTGACTTAATGTATATTGCCAACATTATCTGTTTAAGTATATATCTCTATATGCACTGTATTTGGCTGTCCTGAGTTAAAACAAAGAAATAAAACAAACAAAACAAAAAAATACCATATCTTATTTCAATCGTTAAAGAGCTCAACTTAAAGACTGTGAAGTCCTGTTGCGTGTGTTCTTAAATACCCTCTTCTCTTTTCTAAATGGTGTGGTGGTGGTTCATTCTGGTGGCAGACTTTTGAAATGCTGATTTATGACTCATTGTACACATTTATTGTTTCAGTGGTCACTAAGTCAGCTTTGGAACCAAAACATAATATGTAAGGTCATGGCTGAAATTTTGGAAATTCTATGAAGCTTGATGGGACTAGTTATCAGATAAGACATGGCTATTGCTTAATTAAGCTCTGATGAGCATTGAGGGTAGTATTTGTAACAATGTTTATAGAGAATTGGTGAAGTTTAAAGCTAGAGAATAAAATATCATACTTTTTAAAAAAAAAATCTTGTTTTCTACACACAAAGACACTTTATTTCTTGATTTTAATGTAGTATGCATATGTTCTGACACAGCCATAAACTATGTTATATAAAGATAAGTGTCTTAGTATTTCTGTATGATTTCCATGATAGTATTTCAGGGGATCTGGGCATTCACAACAAAGTTCAGTCATTGTACTGTCTTGCTTGGTGTGTAAGTCACACATGAGTCACCAAACTGCAAACTCTGCCTGCTATGTTTTGGAGAGAATATGATCAATATGATCTGTTTAAGTAAACTTCTGTGTTACCCAGAAGATTTCACTCTGCTGATTATGTTGCTTACACTGTGTCTTAGATGTGGGATCATTCTGATTTAAAGGAGCTTTGCTGCATGAAGAGTTTGCAGGACCCTTAAATAGTTGGTAGAATCCTTGAATCTCACAGCTATGGATGTTGTACTCAAAGCCTAATGCAGGAAAGATAATTTTTAGCATGACTTCTTCGATCACAGAAAATTACACTTTAATGAATGGAGTACGAAAGTTTGTATACAAATGTGATGTGTATAAAAGTAAAGTGAATGTATAAATATTGGGTGATTTTCTATTTGTGTCCAAATCACCTTGTTGCTTTACTTCCTGGTGACCTCTATGTATTCCATATTTGCATATTAAAATAATTAACTGAGATATATGTAGTCTGGGTTAAATGTAATTGTAGGTTATGTTTCAAGGCACAAAATAATAATTGAAATTAATTGAGAAAAGTTGTGTGAGAGAGAACTTAAGATTATAATAAGATCAGTGAGCCTGATCAAGAAAGCTAGCATTTCATCCTAAATCAAAATTCTGCTTTCAGAAGATGGGGTAGCTCAAGGAATGAGATCGCAAAAGTAAGAGAAGAGAGCAGTTTTTTTTTTTTTTTTTTTTTTTTTTTTTCACAGTCTGCAACTCATTGACTCAGGTAGGAACTGAAAATAATTTTGAAGAGTCATTTGTACCTAGTCAAAACGTCTGAAATTATGAACACATAGGCTCTATTCTTTGTGTTTTAATCTACTACTCAAAGTTGTGACAAGGAAGGGATATTTATTCCTTGAAGCCTTAGTCAAAGTGACAATTGCTCTGGTACATGACAATCTGGCACAATACCACGCAGATAATGCACCCACACTGATACGTTATCTGAACTCTATGTTCCCTATAAGGTAACAGATTGATTCACCCTCTCTCTTCTGTTACTTTTGTCTTAGTCTCAAAAAGGGAGAGATAATTATCTCTTACTGAATATGTATGTTAGTGTATTCTGAATGTACAAATATATGATTTTTCTTAATGCTGTAACAGGATGAATTGGTTTTATTTTGGTACCTACATATTACTATTTTATAACATCCTATTTTTAGTGTGTCTCATCAAGTACTTTTGCTTTTCTTAAAATTCTGATGTTAATACTATAGATTTAAGATGAGAGAAATGCTGAGAGAGAAAAAGAAATACATATAGGTACTTTTAAGAAGAATACATGTAAGGTCTCAAGATTTTATCCAGGATTATTCAAGAACTGGTTTACTCAAACAGCAACTAATCTTGTTTAACACTCTCTCTATATCTTAGAATCTGGCCATGGAGATTATGATATTTTGAAACTCATTAAAAAAATACCTAAAGGGACAGGACTTGGTGCTATTTGTGAAGAGAATAAATGGGCCAATGTGAGGGGAAAACAAATCCAGCACATAGTTATTTGCAAGGTATTATACTAAGTACTGTTTCATAATTGAGAACTTTATTGTCTGAACATATTGCATATTGTTCCTATTCCTATCAAGTTATATTCTAATGTTCTCCTGACCCCATTCCAGTGAGGACTCTCCTCATTGGAGTTACTGGTATTCACTATGGGACCATGAATAGACTATTCATGACTGGACTCTTCCTTCTCTGAGGGAATATTTAATTGTCCTAAGTACTTATTTATTTATTTATTTATTTATTTATTTATTTATTTATTTATTTATTTTGGAGAGAGACAGAGAGAGAGGGAGAAGAAGACAGCAGAGATGGGCACGCCAGCAGTCTCTCAGCTGCTGTGAACGAAATCCAGATGTGTGCGCCCCCTTGTGGGCAAGTCCTTGTGTCACTTTGCATCTGGCTAAACGTGGGACCTGGAGATGGAACCTGCGTTCTTAGGCTTAGGAGGCAGGTGCCTTAACCACTAAGCCATCTCTCCAGCCCATCCTAAGTACTTTTAAAAGCTGTTTTATTTATTTATTTTAAAATGTAATCTTTATAGGATGTAAACAAAATAGATGTATTGATCTTGAATCATCAGATTGAAAAAAAATAGGTGTAGAGGGATTGAAAAATCTGCCTATAGGTGTTACTTTCTCATTGCTGAAATACACACACACAAGCAGCTTATAGATGGAAAGAGTTTACTTCAGCTTACAGACTCAAGGGATAGTTTTACTATGGAGGGGAAAATATGACAGGCCTGCATACGAAGTGTGAGTCACATCTGGAAGGAAGCAGCAAGAGTGAGCTCCTTAGCACTGGCAAGGGTACTATATTATAAAATTCTAAGGTCAGCCCCCAGTGACACCCTCTTCTAGCAAGGGGCAACAACCCAAAGGCTTCAACAGCTAGGGATTAAGTATGGGGCTTAATCATAAACACATGGGGCTATAGGGGCATTTTACATTCAGACCACCATGCTGTCAAAGTTCATAAATGACAACAACACAATTGTCTTCCTCTTCCTTTCACTTCTCTCTCCTCAGTGCTCAGCAGGAGTTGGTTTCTCTCATATGCTCATTAAGCATATGTTTCAGTTGATAGTCAATGTGTCTCCAGAGCCTCCTCTCCCTATTCGTATAGTATCCATACTATGAAAAAATCTTTGCAATTATTGGATTGTGTTAACTTTGGTAGTGCATTATTGTTGGCTGTACATGTTTGTGGAACACTTCAGTCAACCAGTATGGTTTTGGGGACAGTTATAAGACACTCCTAATTATAAAGTTGGTGAAATTGAGCTAGGGAGATGGCTCAGTAAATAGAGTGTTTGATGTACAACTCTGAGTACTTGAGTTCAGATCCCCAGAACCCATGTATAAAACAGCTGGAAGACATCGAAGTCTTCTGTAATCCCAGTGTGCCTATGCTCACAAGGGAGACCAAGACAGGAAAATTACCCCAAAGCAAAAACAAGAGACCCTGTCTCCAAACAAGGTGGAAGACCAACCTGACATTTGGTGAGCCCTCAAGCCAATATGTCTATGTGACTCTTAGTCAACCCCTATTCCACTTGTTCAAAGTACAATGGCATCCATGTGTAGGCTGCCCCTCTAAACCACAGGAACTGAAGAGTCTACTCAGAATGTAAAAAATTCTTTTGGCTTCCTATTTGACTGTTTGCTGTTCCCACTATCTAATAGAGGTGTCAGTTCACCAGAATTCATAAGAAGAAGGCAAACTACCCAGATGTCCTCCATATTCTGGAATGTCTTACTTATATAATATTTATTCCATTTCCTTTCCCATCAGCTTTACATTTTTCTAGATATGAGCTATATCTAAATTATTACTGAGTAGTGGCACTTAGCAGAGCACATAGTCTATAATGCTAAACTTTTAACTAGTGTCTGGATGAGTGATGAATACCTGATCACTATTGACTTTTTATAGATGTGACAGGCATGCCTTCATCGTTGTCGTAAAATGTCAATCATGTATTTTTCTCTCTTAGCCTATGTCTTTGTTTGCTTGGGCTGTGTGACAGTTACCTTCTCGTTGCTTGTACAAAACACCCAAATTAAAAGCAGCTCATTAGAAAAAAGTATTTATTTCAGGCTTACAGTTTCAAGGAGAAGCTTCATCATGGCTAAGGGAGCTGGCTCACTTCCTCATACATTTGCAGCACAGGAAGAACAGCAAGCATGAGCTGGCTCTGAACACACAGCTGGGCGGCACTCCTCAACCCTAAGGTCTTCCCTATCTGAGCAATCAACCTCCTACAGCAAGGGTCCGCCTTCCAAAGACTCCACCAGCTGGGGCCTACCTAATTGAAAATACCTGAGGCTGTAACAAAATACTATAGACTGTATAGCTTAAGTAAAATCAATATACTTTCCTAGTCCTAGATGGCAGAAGTCTGAGATGGAGAGTTGGCAGGTTTGATTTTTTGAATGTCACCCTCCTTGGCTTGCAGAAGTGCTTTCACACATGTTTGTTTCTCACATGGTTGTTCATCTGTGTCCTATCCTCCTCTTCTCATATTGATAAAGCTCACCTGTATGATCTCTTTTTATCTTTATCACTTCTCTTAGGGCCTATCTCCAAACATAATTTGATGATAAACACTGGAGCTTATGGCTTGAACATGATTTTAGGAGAATGTAATTTAATTTAACCCACAATGCTGTAAGATGGGGTAGAGAAAAGACAGAAACTCAAATGCCTCCCCTCCTATTAGCTTTCCCTTATTTGGAAGGAAGTGTAACTTCAATCCCTATGTAGAAATGTGAGAATGGAGGAACCAGTATCTCCCAACATGTTATCTCCCATAAATTTGTCAAATACAAACACTTCAGGAGATCAATCTTCCTTTTAAAGTTAGCATTTTTTTTTATAAATGTTACTCAACATTTCTGAAAAGTCTCCCTAAAAAGCCTTTGATTTAAAGATATTTTTTACCTACAATTGCCCACAAAAATCTCCATGTCTATGACTGTGACGTTTCATGGACTTTCCTAACTATAAGTAAGACAAAATTATATTCTAAGTTGGTCGCTGCTTGGAAAAGTATATTGCATCTCACTTACAAAGCTACCACCTTATAATTATATTACATTGCTAATTTGGTTATAACTACTGTCTTACTATTTTTGTTGTTCATTGACCTTGTACTATTAATATAAGCAATGAATCAACTTTGATTTGGTTAATTTGTTTTGAATGTTTGCCTCACCAAACTGATATAGCAATTAGTAATCTTTATATGTTACCATATAAAAATCTTAGAAAACGAGACATTGAATTATAGTGGCTGACCAGAAAAGATACAAAAGACTGGGAAATGGAAATATATTGGAATCTATATTACACACCGATCAGATTTAGTAAAATTATTATATATGACAACCTGGAAGGCAGAAGTACTGAGCCTGCCAATCTAAGAAAAAGATGCTAGAGAGAGCCAAAATATCTGTGTTTGCCTTTCCTGCATTTGACAAGATAGCAAGAATAAAATGATCTCAGGGAAGATAAAGCTTATTTACAGAAAAAAAACAACAACAAAAGGCACTTCCTAAGGATGTAAAGTCTATGGCTTCGGTACTCCAGATTTAGCAAGGATGCTGAAAACCCACACCCTTGACTCTCCAAATTTCAGTAACAATTTTCATTGAATAGATTCACTGTGATAGACAAAACAAATCTAAGGAGTTGAAAATTCTACCTCTGGAATATCAATGAGAGTTCATCACTCCCCTCACAGTTAAACTGATTACAAAACCATCAAGAACTCTGAAAATATTACAGTGGACATACAGAAAATTAAGAAATATTTATTTAATGAACAATCTAGAAGAACTAAATAGAACTATAAGCCATGTGGAAATAACTAGGCCACCCACAACAATAGAAGACACATTTTTTTTTTCAAGAACACATGGGGCATTCCCCATGATGTGTCATATACAAGGAAATCAATGGAAGATCAGTGGGTCTAAAAGGCATAAAACTACAGTTTGTTCTTTGATCATAATGAAGTGCAACTAGAATTTAATAATTCTTGGTATGTGGTGGGTACATGTGTATATGCATTTTGTATATGTGTGTATGTGCATGTATGTGCAGATGCATGTGCACACTTATGTATGTGGATGCCAGAAATCAACATTAGATTTCTTCCTCAATCACTCTCTACCTTGTTGTTTAAGACAGGGCATCTCTCTCTCTCTCTCTCCATATATATATATATATATATATTTATATTAAATTTTCTTATTTTTTATTTTTTTTCTTTTTGTATTTTTTTATTGACAACTTCTCTACTTACAGACAATAAACCATGGTATTTCCCTCCACTTCCCCTATTCCCCTTCAGAACTCCACTCTCCATCATATCCCCTCCCTCTCTCCATTAGTCTCTTTTAATTTGATGTCATCATTTTTTTCTCCTATTATGAGGGTCTTGTGAAGGTATTGCTAAGCACTGAGAGGTCATGGATTTTGATGCCAATTTCTGTCTGGACAGTTGCATTGTCAAGAGTCATACCCTTCCATTGGCTTTTACATTCTTTCTGCCCCCCTCTTCCGTAATGGACCCTGAACCTTCGAGAGTGTGACAGAGATGTTTCTGTGCTGGACACTCCTCTGTCCCTTCTTCTTAGCACTATGTTGCCTTTTGGGTCATCCCAGTGGTCACCACCATCTGAAAAGAGAAGCTTCTCTAATCAGAAGTGAGAGTAGCATTAATATGTGAATATGAACATTATGTGTAGTGCTTTCAGGTCAGTTTGGTGGGAATAATAGGTACATTTAGCCAGACAAGAGCAGGCTTTATACCCCCAAGGCTCACGACCTCCCCTGCCATAGACTTTTGATTAGTTTTTTCAGTATCAGGCATGTATTCCCTCCCATAGAGTGGGCCTTCCATCCAATTACGGAGCAGTTGGTTTCCCCCAGAGCAGACATGCCACTATTGCAACTATTTGGTCATTTGTCCTGTCTGGCCAAACTTGAGGTTTCCAGTATCCACTGTTTACACTGATGATGATTTATGTCTCCCATAGGGCTGCATGCAGTGCAGCTTTCTCCAGCTTTCAGTTGGCTGGTATACAGGGAGATGGTTTTCTGATCAGCAACAGTTTGATTTCTCAGTGACCTTGCCGCTCAGACAAGTGAGGTCTTCAGCAATAGGGTCTTACCATCTGTTTCTCAAGGGAAACCAAAGACCTTGGCAATAGCCTGTAATGTTTTGGAGGCAACAGGGACCTCCCTGGCCAACAACTCACTGGAAGGTATCCAATCCCAGGCATGGAAAATTTTCTATTAACAATCTATAGCTTCTGGATATACTATTATTCAAAAATGTAGGTTTACATAAGTCTTATTCAGAATATCTTGAATTTTGATGATCTTTTTTGTATGGATACTTCAGGTGTTGGTATCATCATTACCCTTCTCCCTGTCCCCATTCCACTGAGGGCCCTCCTTAGTGGGATTGCTGGTATTCACCATGGAGTTGGGGGTTATGAGTCATGAGAGCAGTAGTCAGGCATTATGGTGGGGGGAAATGCCTCTGGCTATTTGCTCTCACCCTGTGACTCTTACATTCTTTCAATCCCTTCTGCTGAAAAATTCCCTGAGCCTTAGTGGGAGTGCTTTAAGTCTATTTTAGTGTTGAGCTCTCTGCAGCTTCTGGATTTCTGATTTGGTGCATTTTGTTTATCATTAGTGTATGTTTTTATCACCCTGCTGAAGTTGCCAGGCTCACCATATGTGGTGGTTTGATTCAGGTGTCCCCCATAAACTTAAATAGTCTGAATACCAGTCTCCCCAGCTGAAGGTAAGTGGGAATCAATGCCTCTTGGAGGCAGTGTATTGTTGGGAGTGAGCTTATGGGTGTTATTTCCAGTGTCCCCTTGCTACTGTTTGGCACACCATCCTGTTGCTATTGTCTACCTTATGTTGGCCAGGGGGTGATGTCCACCCTTTGCTCATGCCATCATTTTCCCTACCTTTATGGTGCATCCCCTTGAGCCTGTAAACCAAAATAAACCCTTTTTCCCAAAAGCTGCTTTTGGTCAGGTGATTTCTGCCAGCAATATGTTCCTGATTGCAACAGTATAGGGCAACAGGAAGAATATAGACTCTTTTAAAGGGGCCTTGAGTGCTCAAGGAGTGTCCTGTTCTTCAAAGTTTGCTATATTCCTTCCTGGATTAATAATACCTGGTATTGTTGAGTATAAGAAATGTAGGAAAGAGAGGGTCTTTGAGTTGCAACATGGTCTTGTGTTTTGGAAATGGCCATGGGCAGTGTGAAGCAAGTTTGCTGGATGGCTGCATGGAGATCCCTTGGGGCCATGAAGATGAAACTTGGATTGCAGTGAGACCCAGTGGAGATGCTGGGACCACGAGATGGATGCTAAGGAGAGGTGATGGTCCCAGATGAGTTTTCCAGGACTGTGAGTACCCTAGCTGGAGGGGCAGAAGTGGAACTCCAGACATTGGTTGCTGGTTAGAATTACCAGACTTGGAGATTTCTCAATAACTATAGTTGTTGGGCTTGGAGTTACAGAGTTTCATGTTTGCCCTGTTTAAATCTTGTGTTAGTTGAATGTTTCTTTGCTATACCAATACCATCTTGTGCAGTTTGAAATTTTTTTGGGGGGGGAGGGTTGGTATTATAGCTCAATTAAAAGACCTTGGATTATGGAGATGTATGAACATCATTGGAATTGATAAAAAAAACTATGGGGACTTTAAATTTGGACTGAATATATTGTATTTTATATCATGTATGGTTATCAGTTTAAGGGGGCCAGGGGCAGAATGTAGTGGTTTGATTCAGCTGTCCCGCATAAATTTAGATAGTCTGAATGCTAGTCCCCCCAGCTGACGGCAATTGGGCGTTAGTGCCTCCTAGAGGGAGTGTATTGTTGGGGGCTAGCTTACGGGTTTTTTACCAGTGTCTCCTTGCTACTGTTGCTATTGTCCAGCTTATGTTGGCCAGGGAGTGAAGTCCACCCTCTGCTCATGCCATCATTTTCCCTGTCATCATGGAGTGTCCCCACAAGCTTATAAGCCAAAATAAACCCTTTTTCCCGAAAGTTACTCTTGGTCAGGTGATTTCTGCCTGCAATATGAACCTGACTGTAACACCATAGACACAGAATTCTTGCTCATTTTGCCAGTTCCTTTTTGTTTTCACCTGGGCCCTATCTGCTGTGCTAGAGGTGGTTTACCCATTGACATGGAGTCAGCAATCCTTGCTCCATTGGCAGATTTTGTTTGCCCTGAGTTCTCACTGCTTTTGAGATAGACTTTCTTGCTGAACCTACAGCTTACCAATTGGGCTAGACCAGCTAGTCAGCAAGCTCTGGAAATTTCCAGTCTGCCTCTTCAACACGGAGATTATAGATGCGCACCTCATCTAGCATTTGAAGTTGATTCTGGGGACCTGAACTCATGTCTTAATGCTTGTGTGGCAAGCATTTTACCCACTAATCTATGACACCAGCCCATCATAACCAAAAAAAAAAAAAAATTGAGAAACTGAAAAAAATGTGGAAATAAAGCAACATACTTCCGATTCACCCATGTTTCAAAGAAAAATTAAAACGAAAATTCAAAAACACTTTGAAAAAAAGACATGAAATGCCATAACTAATTGGATATTATAATTAATGTCATGCCTAGAAGGATATTTATAGTTGTAAATCCCTAAATTTCAAAAGAAAGTAAAACTCAAATCAACAGTTTGCACCTTAAGAGGCTGTAAAAACAGAAGCAATTTCACCTAGAGCAATCAGAAGACAGAGAGAGGACAGCAAAGACTCATGTAGAAATTAACAATTTAGGACCATATATCAGTAGAAAATAAAAAACAGAGCCTTAAAGGTGGGCATGGTGGCACATGCCTTTAATCCCAGCACTCAGGAGGCAGAGGTAGGAGGATCACTGTGAGTTCAAGGCCACCTGGAGACTGCATAGTGAATTTAGGTCAGCCTAAGCTAGAGTGAAACCCTACCTCAAAAACAACAACAAATAGAACCTTGGGCCATTAGCAATTAACAAATTTTGAACACTTTGAGAGAGAAAATACTAAATGACATGAATCAAAACAAAAAGGCCCATTATTACTAACTCTATAGAAGTAAAATGGGTTAGAAAGGAATACAGAACAAAATCTGGTGGATGATTACCAAAAAACACAAGCCACCAGAGCAACTAATGAAGAAAGAGACAAGTAGAATAGCTCTACTACAAGCAGAGAAAGTGAATTCATAATAAAAAACAAAACACAAGGAAAGGCCAGGACCATATCACTTCACTGATAGATCCTATTAAACATTAGAATAACCAAACCTCCATACATTCTTGATAAAAGAGAAAGGGTATATTTCTTAATATGTATTATGAAACCAGTACTAATGTGCTGCCCAAACTAGACAAATACATCACCAGAAATACAAACTAGCAAACTATAGACCAATGTTTTATGACTATGGATGTAAAAAAAAAATCAAATACTATTAAACTGAAGCAAGCAGTGCATAAAAACGTACACCATAACAGGAATATAAGGTTAGTTTAACATCTGGAAATCAACTAATATAATAATATACCATAACAACAGAGTGAAAATCAAAAGTAGATTTAGAAAAAACTTTGATAAATTCATCATCTCTTCATGGTAAAAATACTCAGTGCACTAGGAATAGAATAGATGTTACTTCTAATCATCTATTCCTCATAGCTTTTATCATTAAGAAATTTTGGACTTTGTCAAATATCTTTCCTACATATATTTATATGATCATATGATAACTGTCATCAAGACTATTAAATTTTTATATTTATTGTTTTTTTATATTTATTGATTTTTTTCTGTGTTGAACTATCCTGGCATCCCTAGAATTAGGCCCATTTTTTTTCAGTGAATGATCTTGAGGTGTTATTTTACTTGGAAGTATTTTATTAAGAAATTTTCATGCTTGTTTACCAGGGATATTAGCCTCTAATTTTCTTTTTTAATTTTTGTTGTATACTTACCAGATTTTGGTATCAGAGTAGCACTAGCTTTCTAAAATAGTTTGGTAGTGTTCCTTTCCTTCCTATTTTATGGAATTGGTTGAAGGGCATTGGTGTTTTTCTTTAAGTGTCTGGTAGAATTATGGAACGAATCCATTTGAGTCTAGGCTAAACTAAAAATAATTTAGTTGAGAGACTATTTATTACTGCTTCAATCTCATTTCATGTTTAGATACTCTTGGCTTAATTTTAGTAAGTCATATGTTTCTAGAAATTTACCATTTCTTCTATATTTTCTAATTTATTGCAATATAAATTTTCAAAGTATGCCTTAATGATCCTCTGAATTTCATTAGCATCTGTTGTCCATTGTGATGTCTCTTTTCATATCTAATTTTATTAATTGAGTCTCCTTGCTCTTTCTTATGGCTAGTTTGGCTAAAGGTTTGTTAATCTAGTTTTTATTTTCAAAGGCCCAATTCTTTGGTTAATTGATTCTTTTCATTTCCGTTCCATTATTTTCTGCTTTGATCTTTATTATTCTCTACATCTACTGATTATATATTTGGCTTTTTCCTGTTTTCTTTTTTAACGTTGAGGTTTGTTATTAGCTTATTTACTTGGGATTTTTATTCTGAGTATTTTATTTTGACTTTTAAATTAAAATTTAAAATTAGCACGACAGCATTAGTTTCCTTTATAGATTTTTCATTTATTTTCATTTATTATTATTATTATCCTTTATGGATTTTTCATTTTTTCCCCCTACTCCCTGTCCCTCTTGAACTCTTGCACCCAGCACTTCCCTTTCTGTCTTCATGTCCCATGTGCTGTATCACTCCCTTCCCATTCCTAAAACTTTCTTTTCCTCCTCTCACATTCTCCCTTCTAGTTTTCAAATCTTTTTTGTAGCATGTTGTATGAGTTACTTTTCTCATGAGCTAATACCTGAGGATAGAAGCTTAAGGAAGGTAAAGTTTGTCTGGCTCACAATTAAGATGACAGTCCCTTATGGAAAGGAAGGCATTGCTGTAGGAGCTTAAACAGCTGGTCACATTGCACTTACAGTCCAAAAGCAAAGAGTATGGGCTCAGCTCACATTCTCTTTTTTATTCTGTCTGGGAAGCTAGCCCATGGCACCTCCTACATCTAAGTTGGGTCTTTCCTTATCAGTTAGCCCAATCTAGAAACTCCCTCATGGATGTGTTCAAGATTCATTTCCCTGAGATTCTAAATCCTATCAATATAGCAATTAAAATTAACTACCACATATTTACAGCTAAAAACCACCCTCTTAGAACTGATTTTACTATATCCCAACAGTTGTGGTTAGCTGCATTTTCATTTTTATTTAATTCTACAAATTTTAAATTTCCCTCCTGATATTTTCAGTTACCTATTCATTATACTACTCAATTTCCATGAATTTATGTATGTTCGGTGTTTTCTCTTGATGTTGAATTATAATTTTATTCCATTGTGATTAGATAAAATACAAGGATTTGGTTTGTGTCCTAAAATTTATTTTTTTTAAAGTTTCATGGGGTGGTAAAATTTTTGTAGCTTGCCATCTTTGTGTATAAGATTCTTCTGCTAAGTCCATTTGATCTATAAAGTTCTTTAATTCTGAGGTTCCTTTGTTAAATTTTTGTCTGGATGACCTGGATAATCAGTGGGAGTGGGCTATTGAAGTCACATTATTATTTATTTAGGTCTCTCTGTGCCTTTACATCTTTATATCTAGTAGTGCTTGTTTTATGAAATTAGGTGCACTGATGTGCTGTGTATGGTTAGAATTCTAATATCTTCCTTATGGATTAGATTTTTTAATATTTTTAGCTTGAGGTATTACATAGATGAACATCCTACAGTTAACATCATACTAAATTATGAAAGACTGGATCAAACAAACAAGACAAGAAGGCTTACTCTAACAATTTTTATTCAACACGTTCTAATCAAGGCAATTAGTCAAGGTACAAAGCATTAGAAAACAAGAAGCAAAACTATCTAATCACAGATAAGAGTATATATGGAGAACATTTCCAGTCATTTACTAAACATATTTTAGTAATATTTAGGAAAGAATATTTTAAAAATATTTATTTATTTTAGAGAGAAAGAAAGAAAGAGGGAGGAAGAGAGAGCAAGTGTGAGTGTTTTGGTGCCCCAGGACCTCTTGCAGCTGCAAACAAGCTCCAGATGTATGTGCCACATTAAGCAGCTGGTTTTATGTGGGTATGGGGGGATCAAACCCAGGGTGGCAGACTTTAAAAGGAACACCTTTAACCACTGAGCCATCTCCCCAGCCATAAAGGGAATAATTTAATATACAATAACATTAGGAAGAATGAGACATGAATATACATAATAAAGGATTACAAAAATTAAACTGTAAAACATAGAAATTCTTAAATTTCTTCAAATAAATTTTTATCTAAATGGAAAAATACGCATGCTCTTGAATTGAAATTTGAACCCAATCAATCTGTAGATTCCAGACATCCCCTATCAAAACACCAACTGACATCTTTGTAGATATTGACAAGCTAATTCTAAATTCACAATGAATTTTCAGGTATCAAATTCAAAACAATCTTGAAAAGACAGATGAAAATCATGCTTCCTAATTTGGAATTCCTACATAATTTAAAGGAAATGTAATGAAGATATTGTATTATTAGCATCAAGATAGACACACAAATCTATGGAATCAAGCTAAGTATTCAGAATTGAAAACTTTTCAGTGGTTGATTTTGACGTGACTTTAGAGATAATTTAATAAGAAAAGGATTTTTTTAAAAAATGGTATTGCAAAAACTGCATAATTATATGCACAAAAATGAAAGTGTATTTTAACTTCACATGATATTTAAAATTAATGAAAAATTTACCAAATGGTCAAATATAAGTGTTATAAACATAATTTTTTAAAGAAAAAGCATGGATATAAAGGATCAGAAGCTTGGATTCAAAAATGAACTTTCAGATATGACATTAAAAGTATGAGCAACAACAAAAATAATATATAAATTGTACTAAAAAACTAATTTTCAAGAAAGTGACAATGGAACCTAGAATGAGAAAATTTTATAAACCATGAATCTAATGAGGGATTTGAACTTAAAATATATAAGGAAGCCTCACAACACAATAATAAAAGATTCAAATAAAAACAGTTAAATAAATGGAATATACATTTCCCTACAGAAGTATGCAAATGGCAACCAAGCACATGAAAGAAATTTGATCTTATTGGTTATCTAGAAAGTATAAATCAAAACTTGTACAAAGCACTGTTTCTTATCTGACTAGGAAAACTACAATCAAAATGTTAGATAATAGAAAAAAGTGGATATGGATGTAAAGAATTTGGAATCCTCATATACTGCTGGTTAAAATGTAAATAATTGCAGCCACTCAGGGAACATTTCTGGTGAACACTCTAAGGGTTAATTATAGTATAAACATATACTCAATAATTCTGCTCTTTGATAGCACAGAAAAATTTCTATGTGATGTACATGAATCTTTATAGTAGAATTTTTCGTAATAGCCTAAAAATGAAAGTGCTCAATATCTATGAAATGAGGAATGAATGCAAAATATGGTCCATTAATGCAATAGTATTATCATTCAGCCATAAGAAGAAAATAATGTTTTAACATTAACAAGCCTTGAAAACCTTATACTAAGTGACAGAAGCCAGATATAAGGTATTGCTCCATTTTTATAAAATGTTCAGAATGGAAAAATCTGTACAGATTGATAATAGTAGATTTTATAGAGGATTTTAGAAGGATTAAAAACAACAAGAAGAGACTGGGAAAATGGCTTAGCAGTTAAGGCGTTTGCCTGCAAAGGCTAAGGACCTGGGTGCATCTGGAATTCATTTGCAGTGGCTGGAGGCCCTGGTATGCCCTCTCTCTATCTGCCTCTCTCTCTCTCTCAAATAAATAAATAATAAAATATTAAATAACAACAAGAAAACAACCATAAAGAAGTAGTTAACCCTAAGAAGAAGCTTTTCTTAGTTTACTGACAAAATACTGGGAGACAACTCAAATTAGAAATTTATGCTGATTTACAAAAGAAAGATAAGAAGGTAGTCTCAGATGATGCCTTGGTGCACTGGTTCAAGCAGTACAACTCATTTGCAGATACTTGTATTCATGCATACTGGTGTGGCAATTGCACAAAAACCCAGTTTAGGATTGGTTTGTGAAATAGGTCTTAGGTACTGCACGTGCTAGGTGTTATGTGGCTCAGTACTGTCTGGACAAACGTAGAGGGCCTTCTTGCCTCTGTCAGTGTCATGAATGTGAAGATGCCGATAGTTCTGCCAAGAACTGAAGATGGACAACGGATTGTAGGTTTGATCATTCTGGTAAATTGTGTGTCTCCTTTAGTAAATCTCCTATCAACTTCATACCAATCTCAACAGCTTGCCGTCCAATGCAAACAGCTGTGGCAGCAGCATCACCCACAGAGCATCTCCAGCTTGCACAATGGCCTAATGAGCAGATAGGAACGCCTGTCAGGACGAAGGGTGCACACTATGATCATGATGCCTTGCTGCTGCCTTCGACTGTCCTGAAAACCTGCTCCCAAGTGTTCAGAATAGAGTGTTCCTGCTGTTCTGATATGTAACTTTCAAAATCAGTCTCATGCAGTAAAAGTGTGCTGGCTACATTTAGCAGGTTTATTTTTGCAAGTAAACGGTCAACCATGAAGCATAACAGATTCTGTGCTTGGGCTTTTGTTGTCTTGGTTTTTGTTTTGTTCTCTTTTTTCTTTTTCTTTTTTTTTTTTGTATAATTCTTAAATAAATTAAAAAACAAGATATATAATTTATAAAAGGCATAGGCTATCTATGATGTGATTAAAATGTGCTAAAATTGACTGTAGTTATTGCTGCAAAAATATGTAAATATATTGAAAACCTCAATGGTTGAACTATATGTTATATGGATTACATATCAATAGTGTTGATAGAATAAAGAAATCCATTATCTTCTCACATAGTCATATTGCATTATGCAAACCCAAGTAGCTAATATTAGGTTGAAAGAAAGGCATGAACACTACAAAAATATAATAATAAACAAATACTATACCAATTGATATGAGAGGCAAGGTTTTGACTATTATTAATAGAGGATAATTACTGACTTATGTAACCGAATGAAAGCAAATAGATGACAGAGGAAATAATATTACCAACAGGACAGTAATTAATCTTAGACTACTCACAGTAAAACAATTTCCAGTGTCAAAATTTAGAGTAGCAGAAAATCACCAGTGTTGGTTTTGAATTCTGAAAGTGACACATTTTTCAGTACTCACTTCAGACATGGCCATGTTAGATAACAAACAAGGTCAGGGTCACAGAGAACAAGTCACCAGCAGTTTCTTGTGGAGTGCTGAATTTAGAATTGCCCAGTTCTCATGAATTTGGGCTTTACCGAATACCATTTCATCACTGGAATTGACTTGTGTTTACTGTAGGTCTACCATTTTCCTCTTTTCTGTATTTTTAAATTTAATATATTTTAAAATTTATTTTAATTTTACATTCATGTTGGTGCCTCCGGTAGCCTCCTCCCTTTCCTCCCCCCTCCAAAGGGAGCCTTCTCATTGGGGAATGTGGGTCGTGCATTATGGGGGTAGCCAACAGTTATGGGGAAGAGGCAATGTCTCTGTGCATAATGACCCAACTTGTGACTCTAACACTCTTTCTGCCCCCTCTTCCCCGAATATTCCTGAGCCATGTTGGGTTCATTTTAGTTCTCCTTCAGTGATGAGGTCTTGGGAGCCTCTGTGTCTCTAGATATCTGGTTTAGTTGGAGTTTAGTGTTCTCTGTGTGTATCTCCTTCAGCCATGTGCTGGTGTCAGGTTCACAGAGAAAGCTGCACTCTTGCCCATTTCCCCCTTTACTCTATGCTTTCAGCTGGGGCCCCAGTGATGTGAGATAGGCTGATCCTCCCTTCAGGTTCGGCATCCATCTGAAAAAAAGAAGCAAATTCTCCAATGGAAAGAGAAATCAGCACCAGATATATGGGATGGCCATTGTTATTTTAGAGAGAATTATATATGCCTAGGTAATTCTTATTGCCCGCAACTGGTGGGAGCTTGATATTGGAAAATGGGCTCATTTTTTGGACATGGTTTTGACTTGTTTCCCAGTTCCAGCTATGAGTTCCGTTCCACTGAGTGGATCTGTTAGCCAAATCAAGAGCAGTTGGTTACCCACCATGTCTGTGTGCCATTATTGCATTTGTTTGAGCATCATGTCAGGTTGTTTACTGCTGAGTAGCTTACACTGTGTGACCTTGAGCTTGCCTCACCTTTGTGTGTCTGGCTTCCTTGGGATTTGGAGAGTTGAACATCGGTCCTTAGGCTTTGCAGGCAACTGCATTAACTGCTAAGCCATCTCTTCAGCCTGGGATCATATATTACAGTATGGGTGTTGAGGCTCTCAGTAATTTTTCTCAGATTCATCTTCAAGTATTTCTAATAAAATTTATTGAATTCAGTTCTTTCTCACTTTCTTAGTACCAGGAGCAGCCTCCACTGTGATTAAACTTGTCTCAACTACTCTAGACAAATATCACCCCTTTATTTTTTTAACTTTAAAATTCTGGCTGATTTCAGGGTCATCATAAAGATGTCAAGGGAAGAAGAGTCTCTCTCTCTTTTTTTTTCTATGTGTTTGCCCCCCCCAGAGATTTCTTTACTGATCAAAGCTACACATTTTTCAGGGATACTAATTCTATACTACTTGGGAATGGTACATCTTTCAATAAACTTTAGAAACTAATAGCCAGTTTTACACATAATGTTAGAATCTGAAGGTAAAAGAGATTAGAACCAAGAATCTTAGAGTGCATTATTATTAATTATTAAATATTCATGAGGAATCATGCCTGGTTGAAATGTCCATTTGTTTTGTATTTTGTGGTATTGAGCATTGAGCTGAGGCCCTAACATATGCTTGGCAAGTACTCTACTTCTGAGCTATACACCCAATCTGAGCTGTCCCCTTTAAACAGGTACTTGAGTGACAAGTGAGCCTAGAAGAAGAAAAGATAATGAAGGAACTTATCATGAAGAGGAAAGTGAGTATGCAGATGAGATATGGTATAGGAGTCATGAGGCAGTTACAGTATGTTGTACCAGACTAAAGAACAAAAACCAAGTGATTAGAAGATAACAAAAGGCCCCGAAAACTAGGAGATACATAGTACAGAAGTAGAAATTTGTTAAATATAAATGGGAAGAAATAAACCTTTGTAGAAACCATCATTAAACTTTAACAGTGCGATCCCTATTGAAATTATTTCTATGGATATTATGTTTCATTTGTCAAATATGCTGAAGAAATTAGGAAAGAAGACCTTGGACTTCAAGGTATAAGGTAAGGGTAAGAGTACAGGCTTAGGCTGGGAAGGTGGCTCAGTGGTTAAAAGTGTTTGCTTGCAAAGCCAGCTGGCCTGGGTTTGTTTCCCCAATAACCACAGAAAGGTGAACAGAATGGTGCATGCGTATGGAGATTGTTTTTAGTGACAAGAAGGCCTGCTGTAACCACACTCACTCCCTTTCCTCCCTCCCTCCCTCCCTCCCTCCCTCCCTCCCTCCCTCCCTCCCTCCCTCCCTCCCTTCCTTCCTTCCTTCCTTCCTTCCTTCCTTCCTTCCTTCCTTCCATAATTCCTCCCTCCCTTCCTTTCTTTCCTCCCTCCTTCTCTCCCTCTTTCCTTCTTTCTTTCCTTCCTTCCTTCCTTCCTTCCTTCCTTCCTTCCTTCCTCCTCCTTCCTTTCCTCCCTCCCCCTCCTCCCTCCCCTCCCTCCCTCCCTCCTCCCCTCCCTCCCTCCCTCCCTCCCTCCTTCCTTCCTTCCTTCCTTCCTTCCTTCCTTCCTTCTTCCTTTCTTTTCTTGCAAATAAATAAAAATTATTTTTACAAAGATTTTAGGTTTAAGGAAATGTAGAATCAGTATGGAACAGCCACACTTAGGAATCAGAGACTGCCAACATTCATCTTGGGTTCTAACATCTAGTAAAGCTAGATGTCTTTTATAGTAAACATCATCAAGCTTAATTATCTCACCTATAAAATGCAAATAATCATAGTATTTGGCTAGTAGGGATGCTATAATTATTAAATAAAGTAATTCAAAATATTTTGTATACTTCTAGAATACTGAAGGAGAGGATTTCTTTGCTGTCATGATGGCATATGACTTTCAACCTAAGGAATTGTGTATGATTATGTTCTAAAAGCATTACAATGTAGCTTTCTTTTTCTGTGAAATAATTCACTTTGGAGAGCATCTCTCTCTCTCTCTCTCTGTTATGTGTGATGCTTGTGTGAATCTGTGGTGTATGCATATATGAATACAGATACTCACACATGCCCCATGTGGCATGTGGATGCCACAGGAGCAAGTCCAGTGTCCTCCTCAGTCACTCCTTTGACATGTTTCCTTGAGATTGAATTTCTCACTGAACATGGAACTCAAGCTATTTCTCAGCTAGACCAGCTGACCAGCAAGCCTCAGCAATCCCACTGTCCTATCTCCTTTCTGCATGGCTTATGGGCATGGGTGGCTATTCCCAGCTTTTTATGTAGGTGCTGGGGATCCAACTCGTCCTCATGCCTATGCAGCTATCTCCCCCCGAACCATCTCTCTAATCCTGAAAGAATATTTTAATGTAGAAAATACTTTCAGAATTTTACATAGTTTGAAATGTTATAAAAAGTATTTTTAAAAGCATTAAAAACATTCTCTATTCTGTTATATTCTATGTTTATGTAGAAAATCCACTTGACCCTCCTTTGGAGAAAAGACATGCACTAAGTAAATATAAGTGAACAAATAGAAGATGATCTGAGAACATATATTTGGAATTTGTGTACAAAGTGAGACTTTCTTTACCCAACACTCAAAGATTTTCTTTGTGATTATAGGGAAGTGTGTTTTATGGTAATGGAATGTCAGGAATTAACTATGTCATCAGTCACTAGCTCAAGGTTCACAAGTAAGTGAGAGCTTGAGTAAGATATCTGTGGACCGTTTTTTTGTCACTGGTATGGTGAAGGTTTCAAATCCCATTTTGTCAAAAATTAGAACAAGTAGCTAGAGAATTTAGACAAAAAATATCCGGGGAAATTCACATTAATAGCCTTCAGTATCTAATTAAGTTAATGCCATTTAGCTTGCATTCACATAAGCATGTTCATTTTTATAGGAGTTTACAATCTGTTATGTAGAAGCTACATTTTCTGTGAGCTACTTGAAAATTCTGTTTTGCTCTGTGTTCTCCTTTCATAAATTTTGATGTTAAAAAAACTGATACACATAAAAAGGCACTTGTAGTTCAATATAATTTCCCCTTTTCTTTTATTTTCTTTAAAAATGCAGTTTTAAAAGTAATAAAGCCCTTCCTTTCTTAAATCCTCATTTTTTTTTCCTAAGGGAAGATTAATTTGTAAATATGCTAATGGATTTGTATAATATTAAACTTTCCCAAGAAAGATTACATTACTTCATATGAATGAACACATCTATCTTATTCAATTTATAAACTAATGGTTAAAAACCCCAAAACTGTTTCCTACTATGTGTCTTATAACTAAAATGACTGC